>QKWP01000693.1:0-36197 GCA_003550325.1 Gigaspora rosea
GTCTGGATCTGTCTAAAACTAAGGGAAATAAGGTGGGTTTATATATCTATTGAGCTAAGCGTCATTAAGCGTCACTAAGTGTCATTAAGCGTCGCTAAGCGTCATTAAGCGTCGCTAAGCGTCGTTAAGCGTCGCTAAGCATCATTGAGTATCATTGCACATCAATTTCGCATATCACTATTACTAAATACAGTTATTACAAAATTTCCTTATTAAGTTCTAATTTTCAAACTAATTTCTACCAAAATTAAAAACCTATTCTATAACAATACAAAATGTAACAACCAACTTTAGTTGTTGGTAGTTTACCTTCAAACTTATTTTTTTTTAATCTGAGATGCAATAAGATGCAGTAGTTCCAAAAACTAGATGAAAGGTGAATATTTTTAAAAAGATCAGAAAGTAGTTTGGTAGTCCAAACAATTGGTGAATTGAAATTAAAAAAGACTTTGCTTCAACCAGTTTGTTTTTGTTTTTTATAAAAAGTATAATTTTGAACTATTATTCTAAATTGTATTTTAATATTTTTGATTATAATTTATTTAGTATAAGTATAGTTTGTGAATATGATATTTATAATACAATAAGTGATAGTAATAGTAGTGTTAGGAATGGTCACATATGCATTATTTAGTAGAAGTTTATATGTATTTATTGTGAAAAATAACAAAATCCTTGTAAATCCAAATTAAAGGTGTTAATACAAAACTGAATTAGTATATTGTAAATTTATAATATGTCTTTAGAATATATTGACTAATTTTTTAAAAGTTTGAGAGCTATAAAATTTTTGTCTGATACTCTATTCGTGGTATAATTAACATTTTTTTTAGATTATTTTAACAACCAATCAAAATGAACTTTGCTATATTCATCTATATACACAATATATGCCTCACTCTAACTCTAACCAATGAAAAAATGGGTTATTTTAATTGGTTGATTTTATTTTATACCTGATCTATGATCTGTGGCAAGTGCGACAATATCATATATGTAATGTATATGTTGTACCCAGATTTGGAATTTGTCCCAATTCAGAATCGGCTACCCCAGATGAGAATTTTGCAGAAGAATTAGGACTTTAGATAACTTTAGGGTTAGGGTTAGAGCTAGTGTTAGAGGTAGGATTAGACCAGATTCTGAATTGGGACAAATTCCAAATTTGTATATTTTTTAAAAAATTTATAAAATTGTTTCTAACCTAAAATTTTGTCTATGAGACTGCTTTTTTTTATACAAAAAAAAATTCCTTGCTAAATTTTATTATATAAAGCCCTATTCTAATCTCTAACCTTTACCATTACCCTAATATTAAAGAGATTTAATTTTTATTTAATACAAACTGTTTGTTTTGTTTATTTTGTTTTATGTATTGTAAATTACAAGTGATGATCATTACAAGTAATATATAGTATAGGCTGGTGCAAAAATATAGATATACCAATACGGTATTGATAAAAATTTTTTTAAAACAGTTAATATAAGTATTTAAAATTTTAATTTATTGCTTTGGTTTATAAGTTTATTTTAATTGATAATCTATCTGTCAACTAGAGAATGGCGAAATGTGCCGTTCTTCTATATAAAATTTTTTTCTTACTAAGTTAACGATACATGTCCACTAATTGAAAGTTGTAGAGCTCGTCGAAACGCATCTAACAGTGGTTAGATCATCCAAATTGGCCCAGTAAATGGTGAGATATCATCGAAAAACGATTTGCCAACTATATAAAATTCTGTGATGCAGATTACATATGAAAATCACTATAGGTGAAATGTGGCGTGCTTCCATCTAAAAGTTTTTTTCTTACTAAGTTAATAGTACATGCCCACTAATTGAAAGTTTTAGAGCTTGTCGATACGCATTTAACAGTAGTTAGATCATCCAAATTGACCCAGTGGATGGCAAGATATCGTCGAAAAATGATTGCCCGTCTATATAAAATTTTTATGTAAACAAACATTGTTTTTATATAGTCGGGCAATCGTTTTTTGACATATCTCATCATCTACTTGGCTGATTTGGATAATCTAACCACTGTTAGATGCGTTTCGACAAGCTTCACAACTTTTAATTAGTGGACATGTGCCGTTAATTTAGTAAGAAAAAAACTTTTAGATAGACGCATGCCACATTTCGTCTATAGTGATTTTCATATGTAATCTGAGGACCCCGGACATCTCTGATATATGTATATTTTTTTTTAGCAAATTGATTCAAATTTGATCTAAGGTTCAAATTTAAATTTTAGCAAATTGAAGTTAATTTTAAAAAGGATCATAATTGAATATTTTGGTGAATTTCTAAGATTTTACACATGTTATAACAAGATAAGCAAATAATTATATAATGCAATTGTGCGAGGTTATCATTAAGCAAATTAGTTAGTAATTCATATAATAATTGTAGTAATTATTATGTAGTTAGTATCTTCACTAAAATTTCAAGAAATATCAAATTAGATATACTAGTATAATGTAGTGATACGATCCGTATTATACGGATTGGGTAGTGATGTAAACTATACAAAATCGATATCCGTATCTATATGAATTTGATTTGTAATTCAAAGTTAGAAAAATAGTTAACTACTAAAGCTATATGGATTATAATTTGTATAGCTTTAATAGTTAACTATACAGTAGCTATAGTTTTCGCAGTTAACTATAATTATTTGTAGTTTGAGTAGTTAACTACAATTAACTATAATTTGATAGTTAACTATAATTAGCTATTCAAACTAATAGTTAATTGTAGTTAACTAATCAAACTAGCTACAATAACTATAGTTTAAGTAGTTAACTATGCGATATTGGGCATACAATAAAAAATAACGAAATTTTTTTTATTGGAATTAATGTCACTCCTAAGTGCTGTGTAGCAGGAGTATTATTACTCTGATAAAAGAAATTCCCTGTTATTTTTGTATATTCAATATCGATGTTATTGTTTTAGCATGTGAAATTTTTGTCGTGACATTTTGCATAAATTATAATGTCATTTTATGACAAAAAATATCAAGCCAATAAATTTTTACATGATTATATCACATGAACAATAACTACAATTAACTATAGTTTGGTGGTTAACTACTATAGTTTGAGTAGTTTAACTACTATTAGCTGTAGTTCGAGTAGTTAATCGGCAATATATGTATGGTATGGATGATATAGTGTAACATTAAAAATTATGCTGCAACATAATAACATGATCCACGTGATCAAAAGTAAGTAATTCTGAAAATTCATACATTAAATCCCAGAAAGATCTAGAAATATTATATGATCTATGGATATGAATGTCCGTCTAATTTATTGATCTGCACGCTCCTGATTAATTAGATTAGATAATTCATATAATATCCCTTAGTTTGTACTATTTCACAGGCAAATTTGCCTGAATAATTACTATAAATATACCTCTGATCTATTTTTTTTAATCATTTAAAATATTTAAATAAAATTTGGTATTATAATTTTTAATAACAAGTATTATATTTTTGAATTAATTAAATTTATATTATAAGACAAAAAGTTTATGTTGCTTATAAGCTGAAAATATTAAATTTTAAAGAAATTTTTTAACCAAAAAAATATTTTACAATATCTTGGCGAATTCTTTAAATATTGGTTTTAAAAATATAGTTTCTAATACAATATTGTAGTTTATATAAAGGATGACAACTTTAATTATTTGACTTTATATGATTTACTTGTAAAAATTAAGACTTGTATTAGAAGTGAAAATTTTTTTTATAGACGGGAACATATAAAATTTGAGAAAACCTAAAGAAAAATTTCTATAGTAAAAGTTCCAAAACAAAAACTTTAAACTTTTATTACACTAAAGTTTTTTAATAATTTTAAAAAAAATTTTATAATAAAGTTGATAAAACAGAACTAATATAATATTTTTTACTTAGAAAGTATATAGCTAAAATTAATATTTAAGGTTTTATTTAAAAAATTTAAAATTTTATAATTTTCGCAGGCAAATATGCCTGCATAACAAATTAAGGGATATCGTTAAATGCAATATAATATATCAGCATGCCAATAGGCCTAGTGAATGGTTTATTCAATATATTAAATTTCGCGATTAATTAATTGATAGCATTAAAGTCACGAATACTACTAAAGCAACAGAAAAATACTTTTCCCGAATCATGTATATAAGGCCTTCATTTTTACCTTCATCTTAACTCAGACTTCGAGTAGAAATTCCCTTGAAATATATAGATAGATTCGAACTCTCCAATCCTTAGATAGAAAAATTGTATTAGATTAGTTATATTATCTTAATAAAATATAACCATATCTTCATACACATTAAATTAAACACTTATCTTGCAATTATTCGTATCTTCATATACGTTTAGTTGTGCCTTTTTTGAATAAAGTTTTGTAAATCCTCTTGTTTAAGTTGTATAATTACGCACACTAACCTAACCAAATCACATAAGATATAGTTTATAGAGTATAAACATTTAGTTCCCTGAATTATTTTAAAAAGGTTAATTTCGAGTGTGACATTTTGGTGGTAACTGTGAGATATAGCTCAACCTAGAATAGTAATTGTTGTATGAGTTACAACTTACAAAGACAAGCAGATCAAATTGACCATAACTTATTACACAAGAACGCGAATAAAAGATTTTTGTAATTTTTGTTATTCCTTACCTACAAAGACATCCCACGTGTTTAGATAGTTTTCACCTTGGTTCTCCACCATTTGTTTGGTTCATTCGTATACAGGAAGAACATATCAACATTTTGCAAAACTCGAAACTAAATATCAACAAGTCCAATCGACACAGTGTCGTAATTATACATGAAAATGAAATTATTTCGGGTTCTAAAACCCGAAATTAAAATTTGAAGACGAAATTGTTTTTGACCTATTTTACTTGAAAGATGAAATTATTTGATACTTTTTTTGAATAGACGAAATTATAAGGAACATATCTATATAAATTTTATTTGCTCTTCCTTATAAAAAATTTTAATTTTCTATAATGAAGACAAAATAGGCCTTTTTCAAAAATCAATTTCAGTGGCATCAATAGTCATAATATAGTAGTTAGATTAGTTTTTAGTATCAAATTTCAACACTCTCCAGGAAACCTTTTTGACTTAGTAAAGTTTATTACTCTTGTCGCAGCACAGACCCAGTGTTTTAGGATAAACCCGACCACTTACATTTATAGTCTTCAATTATCAACTCCAACAATGGTCATCTCCAATGACGATATTTTGAATTACCTTAAAGACCATACCAAAGATTCTATTATTTTAAGAGTAGATCCATTTTCTGGTGATGGTTCCCAAGTTCCCCTTGCATGGTTAGAAAAATTTGAGAAAACCGCCACTGCTAGTAACTAGAACTATAAGAGAAGGATAAATGTTCACCTTGCCTTTCTACAAGATAACGTGGATAAATAGCAAGCCGCATTTTTCAAGAAAAACTCTATTACTAACTACGATCAAACTGATTGAAAAAATATAGTTAAAGACTTTAAGAAACGTTTTTGTACAATTCGTTGGCAGAATCAATGGCTAAGGGGGTTGGACAATTTAAAACAACAAATCGGTGAGCCCGTCGATACCTATTATAGCAAATTCAATAGGTTGGTTAAAAGGTTACAACTAGAAATGAAGTTAGCGGATGAATAAATCTTATACTATTTCATGAAAGGGCTACGCCCGGAAGTTTTACCTGTTCTTCTCTTGTATAATCCAACTGATTTAGAAAATATGCTCAAATTCGCCCAAATCCATAAACAAGGAATAGATTTTGCCAATAATGCCATGCCCAATTAGCCTACTACAACTAGAAATTATAAAAAAGAAATCAAACAACTTACAAAACAAATGCAGCAAATGAGCATAAATTATGCTACTATTGCATCTGTATTAGTGGTCCAAACAGAGAAAAATTCGCCTCAAGCGTTAACATTAAAACCTAGTATAAACCAAAGGATTTTAATTGTTATAAGTGCGGAGAACTGGAACATATTGCAAGGAATTGCATGTCAAAGAAATCGAACATGTTAAAGAAGGCCTATAAAATTTAAAAAATAATAAAGAGAAGGAACAAAGTAAAAATATTAATTTAGTCATGGTAGAAAGCAGTGAAGAAGATGAAGTATATGCTATCCGGCCACAACCATATACTACTGACCGGAAGGGAGCAAGAGGAAGACAAAAACAAAGCGAGTCTCGTAAAGAAGAAGCCTTATGAAAGAAGGCCGAAATACAAGATCAAGCGAAAGAAGGTGTACTTATGAAAGAAGAAAGAATAATCGACCCCAAACCGAAGAGGGTTTTGAAAAAGTGTCACCTGTCAGTAATTGATAAACTCCTGCCGTATGACATACCGGAAGATCTATTAAATATGAGAGCCCAAGCTACGTACAGACAGTTACTACAATATCCTAACTAGAGACGCAATTTGGCCAAAGTACTAAAAAGAAAAAAAGCTCATGGCGCAGAAGCTAATTATGTAAAAGCCAATAGTCCCTGAAAAACATATGGCATGCGTTGTTACGTGCGCATATAAGGAACGCCAGGTAGTCACTGTTTTGGATTCAGGCACCGCAGTAAGTCTCGTGACTAGAAAATTAATGGAAAAGTTGGGGCTAGAGGTCGATAGGCCTTCCAGAACCACAGTAATTACGGCAAATAGGAATAGAGTAAAGGCCCTTGGAATTATTAGTAGTGTAAAAATTACTTTACAAGACCTCATTATACCAATTAACCTGCAAGTAATCGAGTCACAGGAAGAAACTCTGTTGCTTGGTACTGACTGGTTCGATAAGTCACGTGCAAAGTTGGATTTTGATAAAAATATCCTCAATGTGCGGTAATTAGATAAGCAAGTAATGATTAATGCTACCCATGTTAGTAATAAAAACATGGCCCAAGAAATAGAAGAATTCACTGATGAAGAAGACTAGATTGATGAGTTGGAAAATGACGATAAAGTCCAAGAAGTCTTCTTATCTGATAATGTATCTTTTGAGGATGACGAATTGTTTTATAATCCATGGTCAGAAGGGAACCCGGCCGCATATCTAGTCGATTCAGAAAAAGAAAATGAAATTTTATTTAATACAAATAAAGATTTAAGTAAAGAACAATATAAACAAGCAGAATGCTTGCTGCATAATAATATTAAAATATTTGCACAAAAAATTAGTAAAGACAGGCAGACTGTTGGTTTAGAACAGACCAATTTGGTATGTCATGAGATTGATATAGATAATGCAAAACCCATTAGTCAGCATTTGTATACACTAGCCCGTGATAAGCAAGAATTTCTACAAAAAGAAATTCTTGCTATAAAAAACAAGGAATCATTTTCGAATTAAAAAGCCCATGGACTTCACCGGTAGTCCTTGTACCAAAGAAAAATGAGAAGAAAAGAATTTGTATATTACCGTAAACTGAATATGGTTACTAAAAAAGATGTGTATCCCCTACCTAATATTAATGAAATTCTATTTGAATTTGAGGGTGCGCAGTGGTTCTCTAGTCTTGACCTTGCGAGCAGATATTGGCAAGTTGCAGTTAGAGAAGAGGACAAAAAAAAACTGCATTTATAACAAAGTTTGGCACATACGCATTTAATGTTATGCTATTTCGGTTTGTGCAATGTCCCGCTGACCTTCCAGTGTCTAATAAATCACGTATTAGAACCGTATATCAGCAAATTTCTGGTTGTATATCTAGATTATGATACCATTTACTCTAGAACGTTCAATGATCATCTGTTACACTTTTAACAAGTTTTTAACAAAATCGAAGAAGCAAACCTAAAATTAAATTCAGAAAAATGTTCGTTCTTTTATTATGAAATTAAATTTTTAGGTCATGTAATAAGTAAAAATGGAGTTGTACTGGATGAAGAAAAAGTAGAGAAAATTAGAAATTTTCCCATACCAACTATAGTTAAACAAGTCTGGGCCTTTTTAGGTCTCACCTCCTATTACAGAAAATTCATTAAAGGATTCTCTAAGATTGCTAAGCCATTAAATCAATTATTACAAAAAGATGAACCATATAGGTGAACTTAAGAACAGAATCAAGCATTTGAAAAATTAAAAAATTACCTTATCACCGCTCTGATTCTTTGATACCCAGATTTCAAGAAGCCATTTTATGTTCACACTGATGCTTCGACATCCAGTTTAGGTACCGTCCTTGCACAACTAGATGAGAACAAAAGAGAGTATATGGTTGTATATGCTAGTAGGAGTTTAAATAAAAATGAAAAAAATTATTCCATATTTGAGTTAGAATGTTTAGCGGTCATTTGGGCCATAGAGCACTTCCATCAGTATTTAGGCTCTAAGCCGTTTTTCTTACTTACTAATCATTCAGCTCTTTAGTGGCTCAGAACCTCTGAACTAAAAGAGAAACGAGCTCGCTGGATTCTGAGGCTCGAACCATATAATTTTACTATCATTCACCAGCCAGGTCATAAACATAATAATGCTGATGCATTATCCCAGTTGATCGAAAAAGAAGAAAGTCCTATATACATAGTAGATACATACGAGCAAGTATTAGTAGAGGATGAAAATCAAAAAGAAACACTATACCAAATAGTAGAAGAAATATTACAGTATAACTTACCGGAATCGATAACCTACAGTATACCACTATATAGCCATATCGACTTCTCATTGGAAGGTATAAGGTATGATGGACAATACTGTAGCTGGTATTTTATAGAACATATTAGTACAAGGTTGAATACAAAAACCAAAGGTAAACATTGGCCACAGGACTAGAAAGGCCCAAACGCACAATGCTAGTGCGGAAACAAGTTGTATTCACCCAAAGACGACTGTCCCAAGTGCAAAAACAGACCTAAAGTTATAGATCACTATTAAACAGTACCCTATAGCAGAAGTAGTTAAGTGTTACTAGCCCACTATAGAGGATTCAAAAATGGAAAGCTATACTTCAACCCAAGATAGATTGTCTGATATGGGTTGGGGTAGCTATGATAATGACTTACCAGATGAAATTCATGTAAGACTAAAGGATCTAATTAGTCGATCCAAAAATTTATTAGTAAATGAAAGTAAAATGGTAACCCAATCTTGGTGGTTACAACCTCTTGAGACCCCTACCGAAACATACTATGAAGAATTTAACAATTTCAAGAATACTTATCTTTGTAATTCGGTGTGGTGAAAAACATAGAACCCCATTCACTACTACTGAACCATATCCATTCTCAAATGACGTAAAACCTTGCAAGTCAGTCACTACTACTGTACCTAAACAAAATAAAGAAAATAATTAACAATCTAAATACTTATAAAATAAATAAATAATAACAGACAAAATGGATACAACTAGATATACCCAAATTAAAAATTTTTTAATAGAAGCTAGCTACCCACCACAATTTAACAGTAGACTAAGAAACAATTAGAAAAACAAAGCAAGTTCTTCATTATATATAACCACTTATTATATAAAAGAGATCATAGAAAGAAAACACGGAACCAATTACTACATGTTATACAAGAGTATGAAATAGAAACAATACTTCACATATTCTATGATCACCCCCTTGGTGCTCATTTAGGTACAGAAAAGATGTTTGAAAAGATACGCAATAAGTATTATTTGCCACAAATATACTACCAAATAAGGAAATACGTACAAACCTGTGATCAATGTCAACGCAGGGAAAAATATAGAACTCACAAACCATTACAACCGATACCTGTTGAAGCCCTATTCTACAAGATCGGCATAGATTTCGTCAGACCACTACCAGTGACCACAAATGAAAACAAATATATTATCGTGTCTGAGGATTATATGACTAAATGACCAGAAGCCAAGGCAGTACCAATAGCAGATGCATAGGAAATCGCACACTTCATTTTCAATAAAATTGTTTGTTAACATGGATGCCCGTCCTATATGTTATCCAATAGAGGACTTCATTTTAACAATGAAGTTATAAGGTTTTTATCAAGCAAATTTGAAATTAAACACCTGATATCACCCACAGACCAATGGACTAGTTGAACGATACAACCGTACTCTATGTAAAGCTTTGGCGAAATTGACCAAACAAGGGCAAGAGTGGGATACATTAATACCATCAGTACTATATGCATATCGGACGAATAAACAAGCAACAACAAAGTTTACTCTGTTTTACTTAACCTATGGAAGGGAGGCTCGGTTTCTGAACTTTAGAGAAGAAAATGATATAAATGAAAATATGGTAGACCGATTGACTGTATTCATCAAAGAACTACCTAACCGTAGAGAGATTACAAAAGAAAACTGTTGGCATGCCCAGGAAAGACAAAAGTTCTACTGGGACCGAAAACTAAAGAAATCCAAAGAATATTCCAGAAAGGCGATAAAGTGCTACTGTATGATGCTGCTCAAGTTGGAAAACATGCTAAAAAATTTCTACCAAGATGGCTAGGCCCCTTTATTATACATACTCGTGTAGCACAAGATGTGTACAAATTAAGAACAATAGATAATCGAGTCTTAGATGTGCCACGAAATGCTCTATTACTTAAAAAGTATTATGACCGCAATAGGTAATGCTTATGGAATATCCTATCAGGATTATGCAGGTATATATGCATACTTGTAATGATATAGTACCATAAATAGAGTGTTTATGGTCAGTAATTGTTACCGCCTCGTCCTCTCCAATCTACATATACTCAAAAGGTCAATATTACTATTCGTGGAGCTCATAATTAACTGGGAAAAAATTGTAACATTGAAAATTATACCGCAGTAAGTAATTCTGAAGATCCATGCATTAAATCACAGAAAGATCTAGAAATGTCATATGATCTATGGACATGAATGTCGCCTAATTATTGATTTGCACACCTCTGATTAATTAGATTAGATAATCCATATAATATATCGTTAAATGCAATATCATATATCGGCATGCCAACAGGCCTAGTGAATAGTTTATTCAATGTATTAAATTTCGCAATTAATTAATTGATAGCATTAAAGTCACAAATACTAATAAAGTAATGGAAGAATACTTTCCCTGAATCATGTATATAAGGCCTTCGTTTTTACCTTCATCTTAACTCAGACTTAGTAGAAATTCCCTTGGAATATATAGATAGATTTGAACTCTCCAATTCTTAGATAAAAAGATTGTATTAGATTAGTTATATTATCTTAATAAAATATAACTGTGTCTTTATACACGTTAAATTAAACCCTTATCTTGCAATTATTCGTATCTTTATATACATTTAGTTGTGCCTCTTTCGAACAAAGCCTTGTAAATCCTCTTGTTTAAGTCGTATAATTACACACACTAACCTAACCAAATCACATAATATATAGTTTATAGAGTATAAATGTTTAGTCCCCTGAATTATTTTAAAGAGGTTAATTTCGGGTGTGACAACAGATTACACAAAAATACAGACGTTTAAACTGCATAAAAAAATTGCCATATGATCATGAGTCAGAGAAATCTTAATGCCGGCTAAATTAAACGGTTAACAATTAAATAAGTAAAAGAGTTTAATATAAAGTCCAACCATAAGTATAAAGAATTAGTTTATACTTTATATTTACTATATTTGCATCTGTCCTGTAGATACTAAAAAAAATAATAGCTAGTTTAATAGTAAAATCCATCGGATATCTGTTAAATTTAATATAAAAACGAATAATGGATCCAAGCTCTATTATAATAGATTATATATTGTAAAATTGATTAAAAATGGTTAAATATAATTTATCACTTAATGATGGGTCTAACATCTATCAGTGATTAATAAAAAAGGTCGATTCAAATATAATATATAAAACAAAAAAGAATGAATGATTCAAGTATAATTGAAAAAATGAAACATGTGATACTAAAAGAACTAACGTAATGCACTAACCAAAGTATCACCTATTTTCAGTACCCTTAGTTAAAATATCACATAGTATATATTTTTTAACCAGGAATAATACCTGGGTACTTTGCATGGCATTTTTTTTTCACACTACCATATATTGATTTCTACATCACATATACAAATACTCCCATTCAATATACTCATCACCGAGAATGATGTCTGACGAAATTATTTGCACTGACGAAATAGTTTCGTCAATGGTTTTGTTTGACAAAACTTGATGCTATGCGTAACAACTGATGATAGACGGAATTCTTGACAAAATTAATTTGACCAATAAAATATAAAAATGCAAATTTCTGCTATTTCTCATAAAGCTTTGTCGGCCTCTTCTTCGTCAGACCGATCAGATGCCTCCGTGTGAGTAATATAAATCATCGTATGTCAGATAAAGATGTTAAAAAAAAAAAATAGATATGATGAACAAAAAGATTAAGTTTGCATGGATAATTGATTTCCATTAACTAATTTTCAATGACTTCTAAGGATAAATCACCTTTTAATTTTTCTTACATATGTCATGTAAAATTTATGATTCGTCAATTCAAAGTTGCCTGATGAAATGGTTTCGTCATTCGTCAGACATCATTAATTGTAGTATGGGCTAAACTTTATAAAATACGTTGTAATATTGAAAATTATGCCGCAGCATAGTCATATGATTCACGTGATTGAAAGTAAGTAATTCCAAAGATCTATGCATTAATCTACTGGAAGATTTAGAAATGTCATATAATCTACAGACATGAAGGTCCGCTCAATTTATTGATCTGCACGCCCCTGATTAATTAGATTAGATAATCCACGTAATATATCATTAAATGCAATATCATATATCGGCATGCCGATAGATCTAGTGAATGGTTTATTTGATGTATTAACTTTAATGATCAATTAATTAATAGCATTAAAGTCACAAATATTAATAAAGTAGAGGGAGAATACTTTCTCTGAATCATGTATAAAAGGCCTTCGTTTTCGCCTTCATCTTAACTCAGACTTCGATAGTTTCCCTTGGAATATATTGATAGATTCGAATTCTCCAATCCTTAGATAGAAGATTGTAATAGATTAGTTATATTATCTTAATAAAATATAACCATGTCTTCATACACGTTAAATTAAACACTTATCTTACAACTATTCGTATCTTCATATACGATTAGTTGTGCCTCTTTCGAACAAAGCTTTGTAAATCCTCTTGTTTAAGTCGTATAATTACACATACTAATCAAGCCAAATCACATAGATATAGTTTATTGAGTATAAACGATTAGTCCCCTGAATTATTTAAAGAGGTTAATTTCGGGTGTGACATTTTGGTAGTAACTATGCGATACAGCTCAACCGAGATTATTAATTGTTGTATGAGTTACAACTTACAAAGACAAACAGATTAAATCGACTATCACTTATTACACCAGAATGTAAAGAAAGATTTTTGTAATTTTTGTTATCCCTTACCTACAGAGACATCTCCGCGTTTAGACAGTTTTCATCTTGGTTCTCCACTATTTGTCTGGTTCATTCTTATACAGGAAGGACGTATCAGCATTTTGAGGAGCTTGAAAACGAATATCAACAAGTCCAATCAGCACAGTGTCGTAATATAGTAGTTAGATTGATTTTTAGTATTAAATTCCAACACTCCCATGAAATTTATTAGATTTAGTAAAGTTCCTTACTCTTGTCGTGGTACATACTCAGTGTTTTCAGATAGACCCAGCCACTTACAGTGGCCTACCATAGTAATGTGAACACTTTTTAAAAATTTGTATAAAGCTAAATAAAAAAGTTAAGAAGCTAAAAATAAAATTATAAATTTATTAAATCTATATTTTTTAAATAAAAAAAGATTAAAAAATTCTATGTAGTACTTTTTGAAATAGATAAGATTAATTAATATTGTGTAATGTTACACAAAGACGAAATTAGTAATTTTTAAAAAACTAGTTATTATATTTACTATATAATAAAAAATTTTTTTATTAAGTAAATTAAACTTAATAATTAAGTAAAATTTGTTCAGTATAACAAATTACATATAATACTAAATTTTTAGAGATTTTTAAAAAATATTAAGCAAAATATTTTTATTAAATATAAAAGCTAAATTATTAAATAAAAATTGAAAAATTGCTAAATATGGTAATTTTATTACTATATATAGCAATTTAATGAAAAAATTTTCAAAAATTCTGAAATTTTTACAATATATATAATTTGTTATACTGAACAAATTTTATTTAATAATTAGATTTAGTTTACTTAATAAAAAAAATAATTTTTATATATACTAAAAATTAGTATTCAATTTATACTAAGCCTATATTAAAAACTGGAAATCGACGCAATTAAAAATTTAAAAATTTTTTTAAATTTAATTATCTTAAAAAGTTTTGCATAGAATTTTATAATTTTTTTTTATTTAAAAGATATAGATTTAATAAGTTTATAATTTTATTTTTAGCTTTTTACCTTTTATATTTAGCTTTATACAAATTTTAAAAAGTGTCCACAATACCTTGGTAGGCCACTGTATATCGATAATCTACAATTAACAACTCATAAAATGGCCTCCAATGACGATATTTTAAATTACCTTAAAGACTATGCAAAAGACTCTATTATCCTAAGAGTAGATCCATTTTCTGGTGATGGTTCCCAAGATCCTTTAGCATGGTTAAAAAAATTTGAGAAAGCCGCAGCTATAAATAATTGGAATTATAAGAGAAAGATAAACGTCCTCCCCGCCTTTCTACAAGATAATGTGGATGAATGGCAAGCCGCATTTTTTAAGAAAAACACCATTACCAACTATAATCAAGCTGATTGGAAAAATATAGTTAAAGATTTTAAGAAACGATTTTGCACAATTCGTTGGCAGAATCAATGGCTAAGGGAGTTGGACAATTTAAAGCAACAAATCAGTGAGCCCGTTGATACCTATTATAGCAAGTTCAATAGGTGGTTAAACAGTTACAGCCCGAAATGAAATTAGCAGACGAACAAGTCTTATATTATTTTAAGAAAGGGCTATGCCCAGAAGTATTATTTGTTCTTCTCTTGCATAATCCAACGGACTTAGAAAACATGCTCAAATTTGCTCAAAACCATGAGCAAGGGATAAACTTCGCCAATGATGCTGTACAAATCGGACCACTGCGCCTAGAAATTATAAAAAGGAGATCGAGCAGCTTACAAAGCAAATGCAGCAAATGAGCATAAATTATGCTACTATAGCATCTGCGTTAGTAGCCCAAATAAAGAAAAATTCGCCCCAAGCATCGACGTCGAAACCTAGTAGTAAAACCAAAGATTTTAGTTGTTACAAGTGCAGAGAACTGGGACATATTGCAAGAAATTGCATGTCAGAAAAACCAGACACGGTAGACAAAACCTATACAAACTTTAAAAATTTAAGTAATAAAGGTAAAGAACAAAGTAAAAATATTAATTTAGTCATGGTAGAAAGTAGTGAAGAAGACGAAGTATATGCTATCCGACCACAGCCATATACTACTGACCGGAAGGGAGCAAGAGGAAGACAAAAGCAAAGCGAGTCACATAAGGAAGAAGCCTTACGAAGAAAGGCCGAAATACAAGCACAAGAGAAAGAAGTGCCTATGGAGGCGGAAGAAATTGTCAATCCCAAACCGAAAAGAATTTTAAAAAGACATCTTCCATCGGTAATCGATCAACTACAGCCATATGACATATCAGAAGATCTGTTGAATATGAGGGCGCAAGCCACATATGGTCAGTTGTTACAATATCCTAACCAGAGGCGCCACTTAGCTAAAGCATTGAGAAGGAAAAAGGCTCCTAGTAAGGAAGCTAACCTTGTAAAAACTGAAAGCCCACGAAAAACGTATGCTATGCGTTGTCACGTGCGCATCCGAGATTCACTGGTAGTAGCTGTTTTAGATTCAGGCACTGCAGTAAGCCTTGTAACTAGAAGTTTAATGGAAAAGTTAGGACTAGAGGTCAATAGGCCCTCCGGAACTACAGTAATTATGGCAAACAGAAATAGAGTAAGAGCCCTGGGAATTGCTAGTGGTGTAAGAATTACCTTACAAGATCTCATTATACCGATTGATCTTCAAGTAATTGAGTCACAGGAAGAAACTCTGTTGCTTGGTACTGATTGGTTCGATAAGTCACGTGCAAGATTGGATTTTGATAAAAATACATTAAATGTTAAGTATGAAGGAAAACAAGTGACGGTTAATGCCACCCCGTCAACAAGAAAGATGTACCACAAGAACTGGAAGAATTCACTGATGAAGAGGACTGGATCGATGAACTGGAAAATAATGAAGAAATTCAAGAAGTCTTCTTATCCGATACTATACCTTCAGAAGACAAAGACTTATTTTATAATCCATGGTCGGACAAGAATCTAGCAGCCTACTTGGTCGAATCCTGTGAAAGAAAGGAAATTTCGTTCAATATAAATAAAAAGTTGGAGACAGAACAATCAGAACAGGCTGATAGCCTGCTAAACGAAAATGCCCATATTTTCGCTAAAAAAATTAGTAAAGATGGACAGACTGTTGGCCTAGGGCAGACCAATTTAGTTTGTCATAAAATTAATACAGGTAATGCCCGACCAATTAAACAATGTCCATATACTATAGCCAGGGATGAACAAGAATTCTTACAGAGAGAAATTCTTGCTATGAAGGAACAAGGCATTATATTTGAATTAAAGAGTCCTTGGGCCTCACCCGTGGTATTAGTACCTAAAAAGAATGGAAAGAAGCGGATTTGTATAGATTACCGTAAGTTGAATACGTTCACGGAAAAAGACATATATCCCTACCCAATATTAATGAAATTTTGTCCGAATTTGAGGGGGCATGTTGGCTTTCTAGCCTTGACCTCGCAAGTGGTTATTGGCAAGTTGCAGTTAGAGAAGAGGACAAAAAGAAAACTGCATTCATAACAAAGTTTGGTACATACACATTTAATGTTATGCCATTTGGCCTATGTAATGCCCCATCGACTTTCCAACAACTGATGAATCACGTGTTGGACCCATATATCGGCAAGTTTTTGGTAGTATACCTTGATGATATCACTATTTATTCCAAGACATTTGATGATCATCTTCAATATCTTCGGCAAGTTTTTAAGGAAATTGAAGAAGCGAACCTAAAATTAAATGCAGAAAAGTGTTCCTTCTTTTGCAAAGAAATTAAATTCTTAGGACACGTGATCAATGAGAAAGAAATTGCAACAGATGAAGAAAAGTGGAGAAAATAAGAAACTTCCCTATACCCACTACAATTAAACAAGTACGGGCCTTTCTAGGTCTCACATTGTACTACCGGAAGTTCATTAAGGGGTTTTCAAAAATAGCAAAACCTCTAAACCAGTTATTACAAAAGGATGAGCCATATAGGTGGGCTCAAGAACAAAGTCAAGCATTTGAAACTCTTAAAAATTATATGTTAACAGCCCCAATTCTACGATACCCAAATTTTAACCAACCGTTTTATGTACATACGGATGCCTCGATATCAGGGTTGGGAGCCGTTCTTGCGCAGCTAGATGAAAATAAAAGGGAGTTTGTGGTTGCATACGCAAGCAAAAGTCTAAATAAAAATGAGAAAAATTATTCCATACCTGAATTAGAGTGTCTAGTGGTCATATGGGCTGTGGAGCACTTCTATTAATATTTAGGCTCTAAGCCATTTTTCTTAATTACTGATCATTCGACCCTTCAGTGGCTCAGGACTTCTGAATTAAAAGGGAAATGAGCTCGATGGATTCTACGGCTTGAACCATATAATTTTACCATCATTCATTGACCGGGTCGAAAACATAATAATGCCGATGCGTTATCCCGATTGGTTAAGGAAGAAGATAACCCCATATATATGATGGACAGAGAAGAAAAATTAATAATAAAAAACCAAGAAAGTGACAAAACATATTACATAGTAAAAGAAACTTTACGACATAACTTACCTGAATCAGCTATTTATAGTACAGTGATCGGAAGTAAATCACCGGAAATTTCCAGATCTACCGGGAATTTCATATACGTATGATAATCTTTTTTTTAACGTACATACGTCTTTTTTCACTTGTGTTTTTTTTTTAACACACAATTTTAATTGTTTTTGATGATAAAAAAACCCTCTCGCCAAGAATTAAGCCTAGAACAACGAAGCCGTATTGCCGGCGCTTACCTGTGTGGTGTTAAACCACTTGACATTGCAAAAGTTTTTGATCTCCCGAAATCAACGGTGTATGACACTGTTAAGCGATATGAAGAGACAGGCTCAGAGCATCCGAACAAACGCCCTGGTCGCCCCGAAGCTCTCTCTGCGCGTGACAAACGCTCTTTAGTTCGTATTACAAAAAAAAATCGGAAGGAACCCTTGGCTGTCATCACTAACGAATTCAACGTCCAACATGATACGACGCTTACCACCAAAACTATTCGAAAGTACCTCCACAATTTAGGTTGGAGAAACTGTGTCGCCTGTCGAAAACCTCTTTTAGACAAAAGAAAAGCACTGGAGCGAAAAAAATGGTGCCGTGAACATTTAAAATGGGTAAATGAATGGCAAATGGTTGTTTTTACGGACGAGTCAAGGTTTTGTCTTCACAAAGCAGATGGTCGTGAAAGAACTTGGCGTCGAGTTAATGAAAAATATCATAAAGATTGTATAAATACGACTATGAAGTTTGGTGGTGGTTCTGTAATGTTTTGGGGCTGTTTTTGTTGGTGGGGCGTTGGACCGTTAGTAAGAATTAAGGGTAATATGAATTCGGATAGTTATGTTGATATTCTTGCAAAATATTTTATTCCTTGGGCAAATTCTTTAATGGAAAAACATCATGGTGAAATAAATTTAATTTTTCAACAAGATTTGGCTTCTATTCATACATCTACATATTCAGAATGGTGGATGAATTCGCATAATTTTAATATATTAAATTGGGCACCGTATAGCCCTGATCTTAACCCGATTGAAAATCTTTGGGAACGTCTTGATTCTGCAGTTCGTAACAGAAAACCCATGCCTACAAAGTTAGAAGAATTAGTTAAAATTATAGAAGAGGAATGGTATAACTTATCAATTGAATATATTCGTTCACTTATCTGTAGTATGCCAAATCGAGTAAAGACAATATATAAAGCCCGAGGATGGTACTGTAAATATTAAATAACCCAGGGTTTTTTTTTTTTAGGAATGTAAATATAAATATTTTATTTTATTTTATATAATTATTTTGTAATTATATAAAATATAATAAAATAAAAATCGTACGTAAAATTTGGCCTCTTATGTGTTACCTATAAAATTTCCGGTGATTTACTTCCGATCACTGTATAAGACCATACAACTACATCGACTTCTCACCTGAGGAAATTAGGTATGAAGGACAATATTGTACCTGGTACTATATAGAGCACATTAGTGAACGGTTCAATACAGAAACAAAAGGTAAACATTGGCCAAGAGATTAGAAAGGTCCAAACACACAATGCTGATGCGGAGACAAATTATATTCGCCAAAAGACGATTGTCACAAGTGTAAAACAGACCTAATGTTATGGGTCACTGTTAAACAGTACCCTATAGAAGAAGTAGCTAAATGTTACTGGCCTACACTAGAGGACTCGGAAATAGAAGATTTTACCCCAAACCAAGACGAACTATCCGATATGGGATGGGCAACTCTGATGATGACATACCGGACGAAATCTATATCGGACTAGAGGACTTAATTTGTCAATACCAAAATTTGTTAGAAAACGAAAGTAGAGTAGTAAACCAACCATGGTGGTTACAACCTCTCGAAACCTCTACTGAAGAATACTACAAAGAGTTCGATAATTTTAAAGATAATTATCTTTGTAATTCGGTATGGTAGAAAGTACCAAATCCTGTCCGATATTACTAAAATTCTACCGTCCTCAAATGACGAAAAATCTTGCAAGTCGGTCACTACTACCGTACCTAAAATAATAGAGAAATTAGTAACTTAGAAGAAATCAATAAATAAATAAATAAGTAAACAAAATGGATATAAATAAATACGCCCAAATCAAAGAATTTTTAGAGAAAGCCCAATATCTGCCACAATTTAATAGCAAACAAAAGAAGCAATTAGAAGCACAAAGCAAATTTTTCATAATATATAGCTACTTATTATACAAGAGAGACCATAGGAAGAAAACAAGAAACCAGCTACTACACGTTATACAAGAATACGAAGTAGAGACGATATTATATATCTTTCATAATCACCCTCTTGGTTCTCATCTAGGAACAGAAAAGATGTTCGAAAAAATCCGAAATAAATATTATTGGCCCCAAATGTATAATCGAATAAAGGAATATGTACAAACCTGTGATCAATATCAAAGAAAAGGGAAATATAGGACACACGGTACATTACAACCGATACATGTTGAAGCCCCATTCCACAAAATCGGTATAGATTTTGTAGGACCACTACCTATGACTATAAATGGAAATAGATATATCATCGTGTCTGTCGATTATATGACTAAATGGCCGGAAGCCAAGGCAGTACCAATGGCAGATGCACAAGAGACTGCCTATTTCATTTTTAATGAAATTGTTTGCCGACATGGATGTCCATCCTATATAATATCCGATAGAGGACTTCATTTTAACAATGAAGTTATAAGATTCCTAGCAAGCAATTTTGAAATTAAACATTTGATGTCCACTCTGTACCACCCACAGACTAACGGGTTGGTTGAGAGATATAACCGTACATTATGCGAAGCATTAGCAAAATTAACTAAACAGGGACAAGAGTGGGGTACATTAATACCTTCAGTACTATACGCCTATCGGACTAGTAAACAAGCGACAACAAAGTTTACTCCTTTCTACCTAACATACGGAAGAGAAGCTTGTTTCCGAACTTTAGAAAAGAAAATGATATAAACAAGAATATATTAGACCGATTGACCATATTCATAGAAGAACTACCGAACCGTAGAGAGATCACAAAAGAAAACTGTCGCCATGCCCAGAAAAGACAAAAGTTCTATTGGGACAGAAAATTAAAGAAAGTCCAAAGAATATTCCAGAAAGGCGATAAAGTGCTATTATACGATGCCGCTCAAGTTGGAAGACACACCGGAAATTTTCTACCAAAATGGATAGGTCCCTTTATTATACATACTCGTGTAGCACAAGATGTATACAAATTAAGAACAATAGGCAATCAAATTTTAGATGTACCACAAAATGCCTTATTACTCAAAAAGTATTATAACCGCAATGGATAATGTTTAGGGAATATCCTATCAGGATCATGCAGGTACATATGCATACTTGTAATGGTATGGTACCATATATGGAGTGTTTATGGTCGGTAATTGTTATCGCCCCATCCTCTACAATCTACACTCAAAATTACTATTCGCGAAGCTCATAATTAGCCGGAGAAAAATTTTAACATTGAAAATTATGCCGCAGCATAGTTACATGATCCACGTGATTGAAAGTAAGTAATTCTGAAGATCTATGCATTAATCCACCGAAAGATCTAGAAATGTCATATGATCTACAGACATGAAGGTCTGCTCAATTTATTGATTTGCACGCCCCTGATTAATTAGATTAGGTAATCCACGTAATATATCGTTAAATGCAATATCATATATCGGCATGCCTATAGACCTAGTGAATGGTTTATTTGATGTATTAAATTTAAAGATCAATTAATTGATAGCATTAAAGTCACGAATGTTAATAAAGTAGCGGAAGAATACTTTCCCGAATCATGTATAAAAGGCCTTCGTTTTCACCTTCATCTTAACTTAGACTTCGATAGTTTCCTTTGGAATATATTGATAGATTCGAACTCTTCAATCCTTAGATAGAAGATTGTAATAGATTAGTTATATTATCTTAATAAAATATAACCGTGTCATCATACACGTTAAATTAAACACTTATCTTACAACTATTCGTATCTTCATATACGATTAGTTGTGCCTCTTTCGAACAAAGCTTTGTAAATCCTCTTGTTTAAGTCGTATAATTACGCATACTAATCAAGCCAAATCACATAGATATAGTTTATTGAGTATAAACGATTAGTCCCCTGAATTATTTAAAGAGGTTAATTTCAGGTGTGACAATGTAACATAAGAACTTTGGAAATGAATCAGTTCCTAAAAGATAAATTATGCACCCAATGCTATATATATCTTACATATACAGTAAAATTTATTATTCCCATCATGAGGTTCGTCATGTGTTTCACGAGTTACGTCATTTCTGATTCATCACGAATTACGTCATTTGTTTTCGTCATTTGTCAATGACGAAAGGTTCGTCATTCATCAGTAGGGTTGGGGGCACGGTGTCCCAGGGCATGCCTTAGGGGCATGCCCCTCTAGGCATGCCTTTGAGCCAAAAGGCATGTCCCTATCATGTGATTATAAATCTAAATCATGTGAATTGGTATGCATTGATTGGCCAATTTTTGTGAATCATTTGGTGATACAAAATCTGGTTGGCTAATAGAAATAAATTCAAACCAAATTTTATTTATTCTGATAACTATTATCATTGTGTATCTGGTTTTAAAAAAACTTGAATTTATTTATCAATCAATACATATTTAATAACAAAATAAATAATGAATAACATAAATGAATTAAAAAATTGTTAACTATCAATATGTATATAGAGTATAAAAGGTATAGAACATAGAATATAATTATATAAATCCTATATATACTCTATATCTAATATTCTAATATATTGTAGCTTTTAAAACTTTGTTAAATAATCTATAATTATATGAAATGTTTAATATATAAGACAAAAAGTGTATTTCATTGCTAACTTTTAATTTATTTCTCTATTTACTAAATTATTTTTACTATAGGTAGAATAAAAGTAGTTTTAGAATTTATTCATTTAAAATCAAATAATATTAGAACAATATGTGATAATAATTTAGTAATTGACCAATCAGAATTAAAGCTTGTTATGCTACATATCATATGATTTATATATAGAGGGCATGCCCAGGGCACAATAAGAGAGGGCATGCCTCAGCCCGAGGCATGCCCCCTAGGGGCATGCCCAAAATTTTTACCGTGCCCCAACCCTATTCGTCAGGCATCATTAGTCACCGATCAAGATACCCACGGGTATCTTGTAAGTTATTTTTTGATTAGATTGTATTAGACCATGGATACTTTGGTCAGTGCACTATGGTACTTAAATTATTATTTTTAATAATCTGTTACGTCAAAATCATTTTTCAATCAGTGAAACTTGAAAAATGACAACTGTAAAATATTGACTCTATGATTGGTACCCGAAGTAATTCATCTTATATCCGAAGAATAATGTCTTTAGGATACCCAATTGGTGTAAAACACATTGAAAACTGGTATAGTTGAAATAAAAAATGCACACCAGATGCATCTCAACCCGAGAAGTACTATTAATTACCAATCAATGGTTGCGATTTCTGTTATATATTACTATTAATAGTAATGGTCGTTTGGTTGATTAATATAACAGATAAATTATTGTTAGTGATAACTAGTTGATAGCTAACGATTAATTGTATCGAACCAGTTGATGATAAATCGATTATTTGTATAAATTTTTTTTAAATCGATTGGTTGAAAAGTTGTCAACTAGTTGGTTTTTCAATTAACGATTTGGACCACTACTCCTAATCCATATCTCACAAACTCACATACTATTCTAGCATGAGAATTATTATAAAAGTATAGTAGAAAAATTGTACATAAAATCGAAATGATACAATGAAATATCATCAAATTAAGAATACCAATGCGTGTCACGGAAGAGGTTCAAGATTAAAAGGACTAAACTGATAATATTTCTTCTTTGACTTCTCTCAAAGTCCTAGTATCATCTATTATTTTTTTCAGAGTTTTATAGGATTTTGTGGTCTTGGAATGTATGTCTTATTCGTATATATTGCAGCATCTGGTGTAATTTTAAGTCCGTCTGCATTTGATGAAGGATCGATTTATGTGAAATATTAGAAATAAATAATAGACTAGATTATCTTACATGGTCGACCCATAAAAACAATTGGTAGATTAATAATAAGACCATTATTTGGAATGTTAAAATAAGGCTGCTTGAAATTACATTCGTTTAACGTTTTCCCCCTCCACCTCAAGAGCTCACCCAGAGATTAGAACATTCATTACGTCTTGAGATTCCGATATCCAGGATTTCAAATTCGTCGAAGATATCTTCACTTTCGGGACGGTCGTCAACGGGTCTCCGTCGGTGGAAATTGGTATTTCACTGGTCTTTCCTTAGTAGATGATATACAACCCCTCTTCTCGACAAAATGCAAATAAGTTACGTCCAACCAATAATATGTGATTATTTTTGTTAAATTGACCCCCCTCCTTCCACTGTGCTTAAGCTTTATAAGGGAAATTATAACTTCAAACGGCCTAATTTTGCAATAATGCAACCGCAGCTTAGTGTTTAGTAATGCATATATCAACGATAAATATATCATTAGCGTACTCATACCTAGACGACTCGTGATTTTCAAGAAATTTATTATATTTTTAATTGAGACGACCTTAAAACTGCATCTATATAATTAACACTGAGCGGAAACTTAAACTGTATGATCTGTATGATGCTCACTGTAGGCCGTTTTGGTGATATTGGATTCGAAATGCTTTTGAAGGTTTTTAGTTATGTCACAGAACATTGTGAAAAGATGTAATAGATCAATCTGTGATGCATTTAATAGCAATTATTAATTTTGATTGGTTAAGTGACGCGACGTTTCTCAGTACAATCAAATGGCTTTCTGATATACTAGAAACCTAGATAGCCAAAAGCCTCCAATAAAAAATTTTCAATCACCTAATAAAAATTGATTGAACCCCGTTTCAGTAACTATGTAAAATATGTAAAATATAACGTCCCAGAATTTATGAAAACAGTTGTAAATAAACATTATGGGTTTTTTCCTCTTTAGACGTCCTCTGTTAAAACAAAAAAAAAAAGACAGCAGCTTTACGTAGTAAATTTTTAATTTTTTTTTAAAAAAAAGAAAATACACATTTCAAAAATTCACATGAAAAAGAGATAAACTCTAATTTGTTCACTTTGATTATATCGACGTCTGGATATAACGTCATCTGGCTATAACGGCATTTTTTAAGCCTTTGAACCTATATATTAAATATGGAATGCCTTTGGTTAAATCGACATTTGGATATTCAGACAATTTCTTTGTTATTGGAGAGTGTCGATATAACCGGAGTGACGTGTATAAATAAAATGATGCTCGATCTTTATTTCGTGGAGCAACTTTTAAAAACTAGATAACAAAATTTGAAAATGATTTTACTTAATTAAACGGCTAGTAATTTTACGCTGACTCACTGCCTATTCATTATTTGGATCAATTTCTAATGATCTATCTAAATCTACAAATGATTCTTTATATTTTCCCATCATGCGGTAAGTTCACCACGCCAACTTAATACATCTTTATTATTTGGATCTATTGCTAAGATAGATTTAAATCTACAAGTGATTCATTATATCTTTTCATTAAACGATAAACATCACCACGAGTTCTTAATGCCAAAGCATTATTTGGGTCAACTTCTAATGATCTTTTAAATCTCGAAGTGATTCTTTATATCTGCTCTAGAGATCCGAACCGGATGCAATTTCTTCACCCGGGTCACTTAGTGTGAATTGAAATCGGGTGATCCGGATGAAAACGAGTTTTATATATGTTATGTGTCATTTACTGCTTCCTGTCCGTACGGAATCATTTTTGAATCAACGACTGATTGTCACTTATTGATAAAGCGAAAATGAAAATAAAAAAAAAATTTACTATTTACAGTTTATTCTTTCGTTTAGAATATAATCACGATAATATAAATTCGTGACTCTCTTAAACAAATACTAGAAATTTGACAAGTCGCTGGTTTAAAAGTTAAAAATCAGTAATTTATCTGTAAGATTGTAGAGATAAAGCAAAATTAAATGAAACCATGTACTCAAACTTTGTGAATTTGCAAAATATCCACATCTAATATCAATAAGGTGAAACAACAAAATAATTGCCCTGTGAAGGTATTCGTTTTTGTTAAGGCAAATGTTAATAAATCATATACTCTCAGTCGATCTTCAAAGTAAAGTTTCGAGTCAAATAGCAATAAAATAGGCTTTGCTATTAAATGAAGCGACATGATTTAATATACAGAACGAATTATTCAACATGAATTAACATTGACATACCAACCGATTTGACCCGGGTTTCAAATCACTGATCCGGGTCACCCGTTTTGACACGGGTGACCCAGTTTACTATAACCCGGTTCGGAACTCTAATCTGCTCATCATACGATAAGTGTTTCCACGATTTTTTAAAGCAAATGCATTATTTGGTTCAATTTTTTAATGATACGTTTAAATCTGCAAGTGATTTTTCATATTTATCCATCGTATGATAAGTATTTGCACGAATTATCAATGCAAATGTATTATTTGGTTCGATCCTTAATGATTTATTTAAATCTGCAAGTGATTCTTCATATTTGCCCATTATACGATAAGTGTTTCCACGACTTCTTAATGAAGTTGCATCATTTGGTTCAATTTCTAATGATTTATTTAAATCTGCAAGTGATTCGATATATCTCCGTAGCATACGATAAGTTTCCCCACGAAATCTTAATGTGTTTGCATTATCCGGTTCAATTTCTATCGATTTGGTTAAATCCATAAGTGAGTTTTCATATTTTCCTATTGTAACATAAGATCTTCCACTTTCTCTTAGTTCTGATGCTTTAATTGATTTAATTTTTAGTGCTTTATCGTCACGTGAAAGTAATGTTGTAGGTAAATAAATACGAGGAGGATTATTTTGAATATCTGTCCACAAAGTTGGATCAAATATTTTCTGATAAGGTCGAACTTTCTCAATAATATCTTCATCAGAGATTTGTAAATAACGAATTAAAGAAAGACAATTTTGAAGTGTCTTTTTTAAAGCTGAGAAATGTTCATAAGACCATTGATCAGGATTAGAGGATAGAGAAGGATTTTGAGCAATTCCCCACCTAATCGTATAATCACAAATTTTTCCTTCATCTATTTGCAAATTATAAAGCTTTAAGACAGAAATTAACCCATTTTCAGAAAGAGTAAGAAATTCATTCGAATCAAAAATAGTGGTTGGAAATTTCGATATAATTTTTGCACAAAATTGTTGTAAATCTTTTAAATTATTGTTCTCAAAACTAGTTTTATAAACACGAGGAAAGTTAAGACGCAACCAAGAATGATTTACTGAAAAACTATTTGGATATGCTTAATTCACTCGCCAAGGCCAAATTCATTAGAAGCAATTAAAGTTCAAGGACGACGGATGTATTAACTTTTTCTAAAGAAATGGTGCCACCATAAATATATCTATATACATATAAATATAATTTAATAGATCTTTAAATTTAATTATCATATATTATATTTATTATCTAATACTTACTTGATAATAATATCAAACACTTCGATAGAAACATTATTATTTTTATGTTCATCATTATAAGCGAACATAATTTATTTTTAAAATATGATCATCGAGAGTTTAGGACGATAGAACGGGCTTTAAATGTTTGAACGTTTGGTGTTTGACCAACTTTAATGATAACATTGTATTCATCACTATTTTTAAAAAGTTCATTTAAATTGCTAGAAAGTTGTTCAAAAAATTTTACTGTAATGATTATGGGAAGTAATATCAAATTGAGCTGAAAATCATGACGATAATAATAGTTAAATAAGTAATGATTTTGTCATACATTTCTACATTTGTCTTCAGCATCGGGATGCAATTCAAAATTTCGGGAAATGATAACGAAAATGACAAAGTGTTAAGGACGTAATTTTTACAGCTCTAATTCCAATAAAAACATCTAATCCTAGTGCTAATAAGATATATAGTCCGTAAAAATTTTAACTACACTCTGATGCTGCAATCCTCATATTTTATATCCATGATATGATACTTCGCCCAGTGTCTGAAATTGGGTTGCGGAGTCTGCGGACCGCAACCAAAATCTGAAGTGCATATGCGAATTCCGCACATAAATTTGCAAAATTTATTTATAAATTTCTATTAAATGCTTATTATGTGCGCAACTAAATTTTATAAATTTATAATCCGCAAATATTTTTTTTTATTTGGTTGCGGCCTGCAACTAATTTAAAAATTGAATTTCAGACACTGACTTCGCCTCTTAGAAATCGGATAAATGGGCTACTAAAACATCAGCCCACGTGACAAAGAGACAATGTATTTACGTATAGTGATTTGGTCATTCGAAAAGAGTTCATTGTTTGATTTAAGAATCGATTGTATAGTATCCTTTATTTAACAAAGAACGCAATGGATACTTTCAAAGTGGAGCGAACCTCGTTCAATATTTGATGTTCTATCCATGAATTTCTCGGCTTTTTTTTATTCTCGCCACCCGTATCCCTTGTAATACAGCACCAAAAATATTGTTATCAACGAAGCCATGACCCTGCAAGACGCACGTGAAATCGTGAATTAGGTTCACGATTTTGTCTATATATATAATAAATATTTGTATTGATACCTTTTAGCCCAAACCCATGGAAAGCTAAGCCGCCCACCGGAAGCGTATAGCCGTTCCATCAAGGCTATCGCAAGAAACGGGTTTGTGTTTTGAATAAACCTATGGCAGTGAAAGTGCGCTGATAAAGATAGGGGAAGGAAGAAACGAAAAAGGTCTGTTTGCTTGTGTGTCAAATTTATTCTTTTTGTGTAAAATTTTTATAAATAGGTTAGATTTCATTCGTCGAAAAAAACAAATATCGTTATTATACAAAAAAATAATGAAAATAGATAGTTTTTGCCCTATAACGCTTTGTCCTGTATACGTTGCTTCTATATACCCGACACGCCTCACCCTGCCAAATCGTTACAACTCTACCTAATTGGTTTTGTTGCCCTATAAAAAAGTCAATCAGTGTACCAGGAACGGAGTGATATTGAAAATTCACGAATACGGCAAAATAAGTGTCGTACGTCCGCAAAATCTTGCATGTTACTGGATTATGCATGAGGCGAAGCAAAGGTGTGAATGCATATTGAGAGGATCGCATGTTGCACCTTCACCGAGCATGTGTAGTACTTTCTTCTATATCCGGACAACATCTGCCCATCATGAATTCCTGTTTATCCTGTTAACGTGACTAGTACTTCAGTATGATAAGATATCTGACTATTAAAAAAAAATAATAATAATGCGATTATCCGTAGAATGAAATTACAATGCTATAACAACCGATAGTAAAAATGTGCTTTTTGGACGTAAATATCGGTGGCCCGATGCAAGTTTGCATATCTGTTCACTCAATATTTGGCATTTTTCGTTTTTTTTCGTAGGATTTTTTATTGGGCTGATTAAATGATAATCTCTGATTATCAAAGATGAGAACGAAAGAATTTGTTAATCGTTAACGCAACTCTTTTAAAATCATGAAATGAAATTTTTCCAAATTTGCTTCTGTTGTTTGATTACCTAATATATGCCAACTATTTTGAGCGAAAAAAATAGTTAAAAAAAAGTCAATCAAATGTTTCAAGAATCTGAAAGCGTTTTGTATAACGGTCTTAAGTTCAAGAACAAGTGTGAGAACAAGAACAATAGCTCCGCAGTAGATAAAAAAAATTCATGATATTAATAAAAAATAGGGAATTTTTTAGCAAAAATTACATCCCACCAAAGATTTAGATAATTGATTTCTAGATTTTTCCATTTTTCGTAAATTTTTGGTCGGAATTTTTGCCGTCCAGATTATTTGATAATTACTAATTTCCTCACGATTTTTGTAGTTCGTAGTTTTATGTCGATCTACCAACCGCACAATGTGATCAGTGAGCTAAAATTAATGTAGTAATATGATCAAGTTATTATGCTTTAACGCTAAAATAATGTAGCAATATTATATGCTTTGACGCTTTTGATTGGATTTACAATCCGTAATTAAAAACGTAAGACTAAAATATCAATGAGCAAGTTATGATCAATTCTAGCAATTGTATGATAGTACCAAATCAACCTTAACCGCATATAGTATTGTGTATCGATTTGTAACAAAATTCTTTACGGGAAGAATCCGGTTATGAGATCCATGAAAAGTTCACATACCAGTATTTGATATCTGGTTAGCTGCATGATCGACAATCAATTGAAGCTATACTGTTTTAGTATTATTATTGTTAAAGCCACATTATGAAAAAGTGCATATACATACTAACGCAAGATTAGCGTGATAGCATGATGCAATATAATAGGTTCCAGAAAATGTGCTCTTTTCCTATCCTAATACCGGTACGGTCACGTTTCTTGTGTACCATTAAATTTGATGTTCACTATGCTGATTTTTGCAAAATCCTTTTTTTGGTACAAGTGGATGAAATGCGAAAATTCCAAATTTGCTTCTGTTGTTTGATTACCTAATATATACCAACTATTTTATGCGAAAAAATATCTAAAAAAAAGTCAATCAAATGCTTCTGAATTTGAAAGCGGTTTGTATTATGGTCTTAAGTTCAAGAACAAGTACAAGAACAATCAATAGCTTCGCAATAGATAAAAAATTCATGATATTAATAAAAAATAATGAATATATTAGCAAATGCTAAGAAACAATTACATTCCGTTAAAGATTTAGATGATTGATTTCTAGATTTTCTTTTTTCGTATTTGATAATTACTAATTTTCTAGTTCGTAGTTTTATGTCGATCTACCAACCGATAAAATAATGGTTATATCGATCAGTGTGCTAAAACAATATGATCAGTTATTATGCTTTAACGCTTTTGGTTTGTCATACAATCCGTGATCAAAAATGTTGACTAAACTATCGATGAACAAGTTATGATCAAGAATGATCACAATTTAAATTCTAACAATTGTATCGTAAATAGTACCAAATCAACCTTAACCATATACAGTATTGTGTATTGATTTAACAAATTCTTTATAAAAGCATTGCATGCATGTGATACATTTGGAGGAATCCGGTTTAATGTACCGGAGATAAATTTTGTCTGTTTAATTCCGTTAAAAAAATAATGATACTGCGCGACGTGTTATGTCGCTCAGGACCATTACTATCATGTGTGTCATGTAAAAAATAATGTCACGTTACCCTATAAGAAAAGTGGCGCCGAGTCTACGGACAGCATGCTGACTGACATTAACTAAATCCATTTACCCTAACCCTAACCCTAATACTAATTCTGGCCACTGAACTGTCCCTAAGAACTGTCCGTAGCTTCTTGCGGAAAAGCGGCCTAGGATCGCACGTGAAAACGGTGCATGGGCACGTGGTCGATTGCCACGTGCGATGGACCGGGACATGCATGGTTCGAGTTGGCTCCTGCATCGGCGGACCATGTTTAGCAAGGATGGTAAATAACCTAAGATGACCTAGTGACTCGAATGATGACCGGATGTTGGTCATTTCGAAAGGTGAAATGACCTATTGGGTCATTTAAAATTTTATATTAAAACTAAAGATATAGTAATTTAGCTAGTCACAACTGCTTAATCCGTTATTTAATCAAACATGCGTATTGTATATAATTAGTCAGAGTATTTACTCGTATTAATATATGTGAATGCGAATAATTTTTATGCTTCCAACTAACAGGATGCAAATAAAATAAATATTTAAATAGTCATGAATTAACTTAATTAATAAAAATTCTTTATATTTACAACATTAATGTGATTGAATAGTATATCTTATGAATAGCTTATTTTAACCGTTTAGGTTAATAAATACTTAACTATTGAAATTAAAAGCAATCTTCATGAATAGATTGTTTTAGGTACTTAGACTATCGAACTTTGATTTATTTGGATCGACAATATTTGTAATTTTGAGTCCTGTGAGTCCGCGAATACAACATAAATGACCACTCTATGTTCATGAAAATTTATAAAAAAGAAATACTGTACAGTGAATAATTAATTGAGTTCCATGAATATATGAAGTCGAAGTGACTACTGTGTTGTAATCACAGGACTTACGAGACTCAAAAAAAAATTGCAAATAATGGTGAATTAAACAGCCGATGTTTATGAATCTTATTTTCGATACTTAGAGATAATTATGAGCGAATAACTTATTTTAGATCTTAGATTAATAAATGTTTTTTTATACCGCAAATTCTATAAGTAAGTGAAATTAAATAGTAATTATCATAACTCGAATAATATTTCAGACCCAGATTATAAAATGCTTTTGTATTCAATAAGTGTTGTAAAATACATAAAATTAAATAACAATTTTCATAACTCAAATGCTTATTTAAATGCATAACTTCAATAAATATTATTAAAATTTGTAAGCCTCTATATGACCCGTTGACCCGGGTCATAACTTGGATCAATATCTGACCCGTCCGGACCAATATTATCTGAATGGGTCGGGTCTCTAAGCACCACTTCCAATCATACGCAATTGTGCAACCTGCGCAGCTTTCTTAGGCTCGCAATTTTTTTCAAATACTTGACTGGCGTCCCATCAGGTCACACGAGAGCTGCATATACGACTGACGTCTCGTCAGGCACGAAGACTGCATACATAGATGACTATTGTCCGACAGGCCGTATTACAAGACAACCTTGTAAACCACACCCAACCTTACGCTATACGGCTGACGTCCGACTGGCCGCCCATTAATGCTATGTTAGGCAAGAGGAGGAGGGAACGATGTAACCAGAACGACTGACGGATTTTCGTAAGAAACAAGATTAATCTACCAAATACCTCATCAGTACTGTGTACACTCCGAACAATACTTATCATTTACCTCATACTTACTCGAGTTACTCTCGATACTGCCCGATTACTCAACATACTCATACTATACACTCGTATTTTTAGATGCTTAGGATCAAAAATTGCCTCATATACTTAATCTTGATCGACCTAATGATCCATCAAATGATCGATCATGTGCACGTATCCGGTCGAGTCACATGTCCTGATCCGAGCCTATTCGGGCCATACTTATTCTCGAACCAACAACATTCCTTACTCAGCACTTAATTTAAAACCTGTTTATTGTAAATCATACTAACTTAATTAGTGCAATAAAACTTTCGCGCGTTGGACATTGCGTGATCAGTGAATCATTCTAAACTATTATAATAATAGGTTAATTTCTTTGTGTGGTCATTGATTTAAAATTAAATATTACTATGTTTATAACGTAATGTAACAGATATTATACCAAATAACATGTGCAATTTTCTAGTGTCACGATGAAAAATACGGTATGATCCAAATATTCTTTTGTATAAGCAGTGATATCTATAATTGTATATTAAATTCCTTATTTGGCACTTGATTTAGATCCTGTTTATTGTAAATCGTGCTAATTTGTTATTGTATCGAATTTTAGTTGAAAAACTTTTAGGGTTCTTTGCTAAAGCGTGATTACATACATTGTATTGAATAATCCAACACTTTCTCGTGGGTTTCAGAAACGATGTATAAAAAGTACATATATAGAATATGTTTTCAGGCAAATTAATTGGCATGTGCAATTTTCTAGTGCTTGATTTTCTTATTTGACCCATCATGCTAACTCATTGTTTTGATTTCTTTGTCTTGAATTTTAACCAAAAAATTATTGAGATTTTGCTAAGGCATGACTAAATGTCTTGTATTTGAATAATCTGGTTTTGAACTAGTACCTGTTGATATAGAATCTTGCTTCTCGTAGTTTCAGGAAATGATGTATAAAGTATATAGAATATATAAATTAGATAGTGTATACAATTTTCTAATAGCATGTTAAAAAATGCAGCATGGACAAAAAACATTGTTAAATTGTATAAACAATATTATTTATAATGATATACAGAATTAAATTTTCTTGTTTAACACTTGATCTAAAGACTATTTATTATTATTGTCATCTTTTAATTTGTATCTCTTTATAACTAAGCTATTATTTGAATAATGCTAATTTATTATTTAAATTTCGTTGTCTCCAATTTTATCTAAAAAAAACTGTATTTTTGCCAAAGCATGCTATACAAGGCTTGTATTGGAATAATCCAGATTTGAACATGTACTTGTTGATATAGAATAGTATTTGTGCTATAATTCCTATCCCGTTTCCTGTTTAGTTAGATTTACTGTTTACAGAAAGTTAGTGCAAACAATTTTACTTCTTGAATTTTTCTTTCCTGCAACTATTTTCACAGGACCTGTTATCCTGCCTAACACATTTTTGATTTATTGTCTTTGACAACTTGTTATTGTTATGTTAAAACACATGCTAATTATTTATCTTAATTATTTAAATATTACAGATTTCTATTAAAAAATTCTGTAAGCACTATGCCAAATTTTATAATACAATAATACTATTACAAAACAATCTTTTTAATATGTGCATTCTTGTGAACTTTACCAATTATTTTTGAGTAAATATTTTTTTTTCTCATGTAAATTAATCTTAGGCCATTGAAGTTAATTTTTTAGTTAATACACTTTCCAGACTCTTAGAAGGGGGTGGGCAAATAAAATGAATGTACAGAATGAACATCCTATTTTAATATAGTAAATATATTATAATGAAATGGCTTCAAGTTAAATTTAGTCTAGAGATTCTAGCTGAGTTGCTAATTGGCTAAAATACATTGAATTCAGTAATTAACATTGTATTTCTCTTATAAAAAGGTGCAAGCATACATAAATCATTAATTAATCAATTATATGATGCATTTATCTGAGAAAAGAACTTCATACATATGTATATACAATCTTTACAGCCAAAATTCTCATGATCTACTTATTGAATCTGAAAGTATGTATGTATTTACAAATCAGAGTTTTGTGCTTACTTCAAACACTTTTGTTACAAAACTTACTGACTATATCATTTGATCTTTAATAATCGGTATATTCTTATAAAAAATTTTACTGATATGCAATTAACAAAATTACATGTTACTGATCCTAAAACCTTGTATACCCGTATATACAGTCAAAACTCCATAAATGCAACTCATAGTAACAAGTCTACAATGTGCATTTGGGGAGGTTTGCATTTAGAGAAAGCCAATCAGCTTTAAAAATTAGATCATCAAATTTGTATAACTTCTACCAAAAACTGTATAACCTCTCTTAAATACTAAAATTTGATTGGCTACGTGCATTTAGAGAGGTTAGTGCAATATGAAATGTTATTTAAAAGAACATGCATTTACAGAATATATAATGTGCATTTAGCACTAATAACATCTTATGGAAAAGAAAAAAATGTGCATTTAGAGAGGTATTGCATTTATGGAGGTTGCATTTATGATGTCTGACTATAGAAGTGAATGCTGTATAAGCCCTGTAAAAATGCATCATATACATCAAAAAATTTTATACATAGATATTGATCGATATATAGGGCCATTGCAGTAGAAAGGGCCGAAACTCGGAAATATATAATTTTGAGAAAATCATGTTTATTTTTTCGGACTGATCCGGGTCAATCAAAAATTATGCGATTTGATTGGTTGATCATATCGGGTAATCTCATGACTTACAAGTCTTCTAAAAACTTTTTTTAAAATATCTTGATTTTTTATTATGCAAACTAATTTCCATTTGTAATTGAAAAGTATAGCCCACCTCAAGATTAATCCAAATCTTGAAAGAACTCAAATTTGATTGTTAGGGGAGTTTGGGCCCTTTCTACTGCAACGGCCCCATATAGCACTTAATCATTTTATATCGATTATATAATATCGTTATATATCGATTAAAATATCGTTATATATCGATTAAAATATCGTTATATATCGATTAATTAGATAAAATCGATATATATCTATAATCGATATATATCATAATATCGTTATATATCGATTAAATTGGATAAAAATCGATATATCTATAATCAATATATATCATGTTTTTATATTAAATCGTTATATATCTATAAATCAATTATAATCATAATTATTTTGAAACGATATATATCTATAAATTGATTATAATCAATTATTTGAAACGCGATATATGACGATTAGCAGATCTTTAACGATTGCATATTGTTTTGACTGCGTCATAAAAATTTTAACCTGGATCACCAAATAAAAAATAAAAAAAAAAAAAAAAAAAAAAAAAAAA
>QKWP01000693.1:48805-95852 GCA_003550325.1 Gigaspora rosea
TTTTTTTTTAATTCGGCAGTCATGCCATAACTTTATTTATCATAATTTGTATATTACATTTTATGACTACTTCTAACTGAAGCTAAAATCTAAAGTATGACCCACCCGGTTGTCGCATTGGACACCTATGTGTGACCTGCTATAGCAAGGTTTTACCTCCTCACTTTTCTCCACCTTCGTTAAGGTTTCTAAAAAGCGGTTCACCGGCAAGAACTTGTAGCCTATCATGACTACCCTTAATTTCGGCACCATGGGGAATTTATACCCTCTACCATCCACGTGTACACTTCCTTGGTAGCTATTTTAAGACTTCTTGACCATTCTTCTTGCTTCTTTGAACGACTTGATCTTCTTCTTTCTTTTCACCGCTCTCCTGACTACTTCTGTCTTCCTGTTCCTTGCTTTTTCTCTTTTTCTTCTCATATTTCTCCTTTTTCCGCACGCCTACTTCTTTTTTCCACTCTAGCACGGATTTGCAGCGCGAATTCCAAATTTCATACTGGAAGAACTGAAGCCAATCTTGCATAAACTGGACCAACAGCTTAGTGATTCTGTTGTTGGAGATTCCTTGATCATACAGGCGTTTCCTTGTCTCCTTGTGAATTATTCCTCTTGCCATTTTATTTCGTCTAACTTTCTCAGTATCTCCACTCCCACAAGTCCCTCGGAGTATCTTTCCAAGCTGTTCTCTTGAGACTGCTCTTTTTCCAATGTCATCCAAGCTCTCCCACACCTTTTTAACCATTTCTTCTTCTGCTTGTGCTCACCTCTGTGTGTTACTGTCGCATGCAGTTAGGTGTTCAAATGTTTCTTTCGTTGTATTGCATTTTTTGCATAAATCATTCTCATACAAATCAGGTCTAAAGCAGCGCCTCTTCTCAAGGTAGGCAGCAATCTATTGAAACTTTTAAGTCTAAAGCTCCAAACTTGGTTGTCTCTAATACTTCAGCCTTGCGATTTTCTCAGTTGTGTCAGGACCTTTTTGAAGACTAACCAGTCTGTTTCTGAGTTCCGCTCTACATGAACTTTATCATTTCTCCCACATAGAAAAGTCCTCTGCTTTATGTGTTACACCTAGCAATTTCTTGATCATCCCTCTGAGGGGAGTTTCGACGGTCTTCATGTGCCATGTGGGTTTTAGAAAGAACTCTCTAGTGCTAACAGCATGTATATCTACTAATTTTCCTTCTTTGCGTCCTTGTTTTGCTAGCGTGTCTGCTTGCTGATTTAGTTTGTTCTGTGAGTGCACTTGGATCTTATTGAACTCCACTTTCAACCTCTTTGTTACAACATCTCTCTAATCGCACTGAGTATGCCAGGGTTGTTCAGTTTTAACCACTCCCTTGTCCTTTGTATCCTTAGTGCCGTTTTAATTAAATTAATCGCAATCTGACTATCTGTATTGAATGTTACTTCACTAACTTTCGGGACTATTAGAAGTGCTTCCACGATCCCCATTAACTCTGCTCGAGTAGAAGATGCCCAACCTTGCATTCCCCCATAGGTGCCCTGGACAACCTTACTATTTTTGTCCACCTGTATTATACTATATCCTAACTCTAACCGAATTTTAATATATTTTATAAAATTTTATATATAAAATTTATTATTTATTTATTATTTAATAATATATAAATTGTATTATATTTATATATAAAAAATTGTTTTTATAATAAGCTTAAAACTTTGTAAAATTTGGTTAAATTTGACCACTAGCCCTATTTCTAGAAATCTAATATAACTATTCTAAAAAATTTAAAAATTTAATTTTTTTTTTATATTATTATTTTTTCATGGTTTGTTTTTTCTTTTTTTTTGGTTTTTTTGCTACTCATTATTCTTTTTTTGCTTTTATTTTTTCAAGTTTTTGTTGTTTAATATTTTTATTATCTTGTATTTCTTTTATAATTGCTTCAAAAGTTACAAGAGTTCAAATTTAAAAGTTTGAAATTGAGTTTTAGCTTTTTTTTGAACTAAAAAAGTATTTAATAATAGATATTTCATAATGAATACAAAAAAACTAGTTTCTGAATACTCAATTCTTTGAATATTTTCATATAATTCTTGATTTTGCTTTTTATAATTATAATGATACAACCCAAATAATAAGTGTTTTTTTATTTTTTATTTATTTTTATTTATTTAAACTAATATCAGCTTTTTTTCAATATCAGCATAGGATTGGCTAAATATAAAGCAAATTAAATAGCAAAAAGCTTGTTGATTTAAAAAAATTTTTAAAGTTGATCTTTTCATTAAAAACACAATATAGTAAACATGGTCCTATAGTATATAAATAATTAATTTTGTTCAACATGATATATTCTAACTTATATTAATGATGCCTAATGCAATTATTTTCATGATAACAAAAGATTTCATTAAATTTGTATCTGATAAAACCCTTGATAATTGATAAAACCCTTGATGCTTGATAAGACCCTTAATGATTAATGAAACTCTTAATAATTGATAAAACCCTTGATGATTGATGAAACTCCTAATACAGCCTCTGACTATTTATGAATCTGATGCCCTAGCTCTCACACAAAAAAATTGTTTACTATCTGTCATTTTAACTGATTGAATTTGAAGATTAGGAGTAATATAAAAATTTTTTACAAAAACAGAAAGCTCTAAATTTTTATTAGGAAACAATCTATTGCATTCTAATTTTTTTTTTTTTTTTAATTCAGCAGTCATGCCATAACTTTATTTATCATAATTTGTATATTACATTTTATGACTACTTCTAACTGAAGCTAAAATCTAAAGTATGACCCACCCGGTTGTCACATTGGACACCTATGTGTGACCTGCTATAGCAAAGTTTTACCTCCTCACTTTTCTCCATCTTTGTTAAGGTTCTAAAAAGCGGTTCACCAGCAAGGACTTGCAGCCTATCATGACTACCCTTAATTTCGGCACCACGGGGAATTTGTCCCCTCTACCATCCATGTGTACACTTCCTTGGTAGCTATTTCAAAACTTCTTGACCATTCTTCTTGCTTCTTTGAATGGCTTGATCCTCTTCTTTCCTTTTCACTGCCCTCTTGACTACTTCTGTCTTCCTGTTTGTTACTTTTCTCTTTTTCTTCTCATACTTCTCCTTTTTCCGCACGCCTATTTCTTTTTCCCACACTAGCACAGATTTGCAGCACGAATTCCAAATTTCATCCTGGAAGAACTGAAGCCAATCTTGCATAAACTGGACCAACAGCTTAGTGATTCTGTTGTTGGAGATTCCTTGATCGTATAGGTGTTTTCTTGTCTCCTTGTGAATTATTCCTCTTGCCATTTTATTTCGTCTAACTTTCTCAGTATCTCCACTCTCACAAGTCCCTCGGAGTATCTTTCCAAGCTGTTCTCTTGAGACTGCTCTTTTTCTGATGTCATCCAAGCTCTCCCACGCCTTTTTAACCATTTCTTTTTCTGCTTGTGCTCACCTCTGTGTGTCACTGTCGCATGCAGTTAGATGTTCAAATGTTTCTTTCGTTGTATTGCATTTTTTGCATAAATCATCCTCATACAAATCAGGTCTAAAGCAGCGCCTCTTCTCGAGCGTAGGCAGCATTCTATTGAAACTTTTAAGTCTAAATCTCCAAACTTGGTTGTCTCTAATACTTCTGCCTTGTGATTTTCTCAGTTGTGTCAGGACCTTTTTGAAGACTAACCAGTCTGTTTCTGAGTTTCGCTCTATATGAACTTCATCGTTTCTCGTAGAAAAGTCCATTCTGCTTTATGTGTTATGCCTAGCAGTTTCTTGATCATCTCTCTGAGGGGAGTTTCGATGGTCTTCATGTGCCATGTGGGTTTTAGGAAGAACCCTCTAGTGCTAACAGCATGTATATCTACTATTTTTCCTTCTTTGCGTCCTCATTTTGCTAGCATGTCTGCTTGCTGATTTAGTTTGTTCTGTGAGTGAGCTTGGATCTTATTGAACACCACTTTCAACCTCTTTGTTACCACCATCTCTCTAATGGCACTGAGTATGCTGGGGTTGTTCAGTTTTAACCACTCCCTTGTCCTTTGTATCCTTAGTGCCATTTTAATTAAATTTATCGCAGCCTGACTATCTGTATTGAACGTTACCTCACTATCATTCGGGACTATTAGAAGTGCTTCCACGATCCCCATTAACTCTGCTCGAGTGGAAGACGCCCAACCTTGCATTCCCTCATAGGTGCCCCGGACAACCTTACCATTTTTGTCTACCTGTATTACACTATATCCTAACTCTAACCGATCCAGAGTTGGGTGCATCCTAACTGATTCATCTGTATAGAAGCTAAAAACCCTATCCCTCCAATTGCACTCTAAAATCTGACCCAATTCCTCCACTTTATCTCTTTCTTTAACTTAATTCTTCCCACTCCTTTGCAGTGATTTCCATTTTAATCTTCTTTACCTCTCTTATTTCTTTCTGGTCTACTTTTCGCGCACGTCTTTCAAGTGGCCTCTTATAATGTCCCAAGTTAAGCCCTACTTTCGAGTTTTCTTTACCCTCAATCCACTGTGAGATGTCTACGAGCTTGTTCAATTTAACTCTCTCCTTCTCCTTTACATTTTCAGGGGGTGTTCCTTTCGAATTTTTGTAGCCTACCTTAGAGTTTCCTTTTGGGATTTTTCAATCACCAACATAGAACCCACTTCCGCTATGTCTTTGGTTTTTTTAACAATTCTGCCTACTTTTGGGGAGTTTTCCTTATCACTATCAAATAACACCCACTCCTTTCTCGACCTTTTTCATGAGACTTTCTTAATTTCTGGCTCTAGTAAAAATTGGTTAAATTCGTGTTCGCTATTTATAATTGGTTCGAGTAAGGTTCTTGTATTGTTTTCCATCACGATTTTCTCGATTTCAGCAAACTATGAAGCTTTCCTTCCTTTTGTACTCTCTTTTCTTAGCTTTTTGATTTGTTGCCTCGTTAACAAGGAGTTTCCTTCTGGATCGACTAATTGTTCTAAGTACCAGAGACATAATTTCTTTAGACTTGTTAGGCTCTACTTCCAGTTTGCTTCTTGCAACACCTTTATAATTTTTGTGCCACTACCTTCAGCTTCACCAATTTGCCATTCCTTAATGTGCGTCTTAGATGTCACTTCAAACCCCAGACTTTTTGCTAACTACAGTACTTTCGCATTTAAATTAAATTTCATATTTGTTTCATTGAATTCACTTTCCTTGAAGCACCATATCGGAGAAGAGTTGCAGTGTTCTAGTTGCGCTTCCTTTAGTCTCAGCATTGTCATTTTCCCCAATAAACTACTATCGTTGATTCTTACGCTCCATTCTGTTATAGCATGTTCAGTATGCCTATTCCAAAAAGTTTTCATCCCTATGAAGTCAGCATTTGCAACTAGACAATTAGGAGCTGTAGATACCAGTTGAGCTTTCCATCTAGCTAGTCTAATCATTAGTTGATATATAGCCTCATATACACTTCTCGGCAACAGATTGGTCATTGCTTTGTATTCAATTCTCGGTAGTAACACTATATTATTAAGATACTTAATCTGTCCTATTGACAGCTTTTTGTANACTATTAGAAGTGCTTCCACGATCCCCATTAACTCTGCTCGAGTGGAAGACGCCCAACCTTGCATTCCCTCATAGGTGCCCCGGACAACCTTACCATTTTTGTCTACCTGTATTACACTATATCCTAACTCTAACCGATCCAGAGTTGGGTGCATCCTAACTGATTCATCTGTATAGAAGCTAAAAACCCTATCCCTCCAATTGCACTCTAAAATCTGACCCAATTCCTCCACTTTATCTCTTTCTTTAACTTAATTCTTCCCACTCCTTTGCAGTGATTTCCATTTTAATCTTCTTTACCTCTCTTATTTCTTTCTGGTCTACTTTTCGCGCACGTCTTTCAAGTGGCCTCTTATAATGTCCCAAGTTAAGCCCTACTTTCGAGTTTTCTTTACCCTCAATCCACTGTGAGATGTCTACGAGCTTGTTCAATTTAACTCTCTCCTTCTCCTTTACATTTTCAGGGGGTGTTCCTTTCGAATTTTTGTAGCCTACCTTAGAGTTTCCTTTTGGGATTTTTCAATCACCAACATAGAACCCACTTCCGCTATGTCTTTGGTTTTTTTAACAATTCTGCCTACTTTTGGGGAGTTTTCCTTATCACTATCAAATAACACCCACTCCTTTCTCGACCTTTTTCATGAGACTTTCTTAATTTCTGGCTCTAGTAAAAATTGGTTAAATTCGTGTTCGCTATTTATAATTGGTTCGAGTAAGGTTCTTGTATTGTTTTCCATCACGATTTTCTCGATTTCAGCAAACTATGAAGCTTTCCTTCCTTTTGTACTCTCTTTTCTTAGCTTTTTGATTTGTTGCCTCGTTAACAAGGAGTTTCCTTCTGGATCGACTAATTGTTCTAAGTACCAGAGACATAATTTCTTTAGACTTGTTAGGCTCTACTTCCAGTTTGCTTCTTGCAACACCTTTATAATTTTTGTGCCACTACCTTCAGCTTCACCAATTTGCCATTCCTTAATGTGCGTCTTAGATGTCACTTCAAACCCCAGACTTTTTGCTAACTACAGTACTTTCGCATTTAAATTAAATTTCATATTTGTTTCATTGAATTCACTTTCCTTGAAGCACCATATCGGAGAAGAGTTGCAGTGTTCTAGTTGCGCTTCCTTTAGTCTCAGCATTGTCATTTTCCCCAATAAACTACTATCGTTGATTCTTACGCTCCATTCTGTTATAGCATGTTCAGTATGCCTATTCCAAAAAGTTTTCATCCCTATGAAGTCAGCATTTGCAACTAGACAATTAGGAGCTGTAGATACCAGTTGAGCTTTCCATCTAGCTAGTCTAATCATTAGTTGATATATAGCCTCATATACACTTCTCGGCAACAGATTGGTCATTGCTTTGTATTCAATTCTCGGTAGTAACACTATATTATTAAGATACTTAATCTGTCCTATTGACAGCTTTTTGTACCTTAGTATTGCTGTAAAGTTGGCTACATCTTTTTGAACCCTTTTCTTGCAATTCCTAGCTTGGCTCTTTTTTGTGACCCAAACGCCCAAAAACTGAATTGCCTTTCCTTTTGTATCCATTTTGACTATTTCTCCGTCAGATCCAAGTTTTATTGAAGCCTCTTCCTCTTTATTCTTCTTGTGCAGTACCAGGAGTTCTGACTTTGTGGGGTTTGTTTTTATATTGTTTATTTCATAGTATTCGTTAGCTACTCTGGTAATTGTTTCTAGATCCTTTTTCGATCCCCTGATGAAGGTTGTGTCATCTGCATATGCCAGACAATTTATTTTCGCCTTTTTCTGTCTGACTAAGCCTTTATTTATATCTATTGGCCAATTCACCTCCATTTTATAGCCTTCCTCTAGGCTTTGGATCTTGTACAAGAGAGGGTCGTATATCACCTTCCACACTAGAGGAGAAATGACCTCCCCCTGATCAATACCATTTTCTGCCTCGAAACCTTCTGTGACCCCAAATTTTGTAATAACCTGAACTTCTCTTCTTGCATACAACTCTGTAATAAAGTAGCTTGTTTTCTCTGGGACCTTAATTCTGTGCAATACTCGTTGTATACTTTCAGAGAGCACTGAATCAAAGGCTTTTTTGATATCTTGAAAAAGAACCCATACCTCCTTTTTCTTTTCTCTCGCCTCTTCTACCAGGTTATTAAAAATATGAATAGGGATGCTTGTTGCCTCTCCAGGAAGGCCTGCGTAATTTTGACCTTTTAAGATTCGGTGCTGAGTAAGCACTAGGCTAAGCCTTTTTTGCACAATTCTTACTAATGTTTTTCTAAAGGTTTCTAAAAGCATGATAGGTCTTGTACTAGCCAGAGCATAGTCCCATTCGACTAGCTTTGGTATAGGAAAGATTTGTCCTATCTTCCATTTTCGAGGCATAATTCCACAATCTAATACTAGGTTGCTTAACCTTATGAAAGCTGCTGTGGCTACGGGACCCGCCCTTTTAATAAAGGTATAGCTTATGCCTGATAAACCTGGAGCAGTGTTCGCTTTTGCATCTTTTATGCACTCTGTCCATTCGGGTTCTTGAATTGGCTGCTCTACTTCCTTATACCAAGTTGGGTCAATCTAGTGTTTTGGTTCGTATTCCTTAATCCAATCCTTTGACATTCTCTCAAAATTATGTTTTCTCTTTTTGAAGTGCCCCTGATAAAACTTCTTTATCTCCTCTTTAATCTTATACGGTTCAGATATCAATTCCCTGACACTATGGTTCGACCCTTCTTGCTTTAGCACTTTGTCTATTAGGATCTTCCGCCAGGGACGCTCCAAGATGCTATTCAGTATCAGCTTATCATTTTTCCCAATTAGACCATATCGCTTTTCTATATTTTCTACAATGCATTTCTCCTTACGTTTTTGTTCCTCCAGATTGGCCCTCTTTTCTAAAATTTTTATCCAGTTTTTCACCTCGTCAAACCACTCTTTTTCCCAAACTATTGGGGTTAGAGGTACCTGACTATTGTTCCGTTCGTTGATACTCTGAATTTGACAGTTGAACAATAATTTATCTACTTGATTTGCTATTTCTCCTATACTTTTTATAGCTTTACGTGTGATTCTTCTTAAATTCCTCGAGTCTTTGAATAACGGGCATCTGTCTACATTTTTATTAACCTCTTCCCTTATGTTTTTAACCCATTTAGAAGGAATATGCTGATTCGCTGCCTTTAGTATGGCATTTTCAATCTGGTCCCATCTTTCGTTAACTTCTCTTTCCTTTTCTTCTTCTCCAATTACCTTCTTCTGATCTTCCTCTGTATGCCTCAGAAGTCTCTCTAACATGCTCTTATATCCCTCCCAGTTTTTATTTGTGGCCTTATCATACATAAATATGCGTCGTTTATGTATAGTTTCCTCCTTCCTTCTCTTAGTTTTAAATCTTAGTATTTCCCCCAAATTGAGAAATAACCAAACTAGATTATGGTCACTACTAGTGACTAAGCTCATGTCTTCAATATCGCATTTTTCAGCCGCTGCACGTAATTCTCTTGATACCCAGATGTGATCTATTCTGGTTTGACTCCTTCCATTTGACCAAGTATACTTTCTCTCTTTGGGGTTACAATGACGAAAGCTTTCTATGAAGCCTAGTCTTTCTATCCATTTTGTTAACAGCAGCTCCTTACATTTTTGACTGTCCTTCTGATTTGCTGTATCTAGTTCTATATCTAAAATTTTATTAAAGTCTCTGCCCAAAATATGGTGGATATTGGTTTTAGCACCTGCTATGTCTCTCATTAGCTGCCTCTGAATTTCCTTTGTTCTTTCTTTATCGTTTGGTGGGAGGTATATAATCCATATCTTAAAAGCATTTTTTTTAAAAGAAAGAGTCATGTCTATTATATATGGGTTCGGTTTCTCTACCTTTGTAATATGTCTGCTCCATTTCCCGTCAATTAAGATTCCTACTCCTGAACCTTTTCTTTTGGTCAATTCTGCACTAGACCAATACCCCTTATATATAGAATTTTCGATATTTATGAACTTTGCTTCTTTCTCGCTAATGTTTGTTTCCACCGGGCCAATGATGTTCAATTTATGTTCTTTACCATGGTCACACACCTCCTGTAACTTCTGCATATTGTTTTTAATGCCATTTATATTATGAATACCAACTTTAAATGCTGCATACTTGTTAACGTCCTCCTGCAAGACTATGGCTTTGTCTCTCTGGCTTTTACTCTCTTCAGTACTACTAGAAGCCAGACAATTACTCATAGTACTGATAATCATTGGTTCAACTGGGCGCCCATTAGGAGTGAGTAGGGCACTCCTGTGCCCTACTTGCTTTTGAGATTTCCTCTAATACCTTGTTTTTAAAGTCGCCCATTAACGAAGAAATAATTGACTCTATGAAATCTGGAACTGTACTCTCATTTTCCTTCCCTTCACTATCTTCTTGCATGTTTTTGTTTGCATGTAGGTCTAGTATTGCCTTTTTCTTTGCCAAATGATTCTCTTTGTTTTGTTCCTTGTTGTCCCAGTGCCTGACTCCGTATATTTTGTAACTCTGATTCTTAATTCCTATTTTATTCGTATTATAACCTTGCTCTTTTCTATACTCTTTCATTTTTCACTTGTCCTTCGATCCATAATCTCTACTCTCATCTCCTTCTGTTACATCTGGGTTTCTTGGTTTCTCTTGTAATATTCTCTTATTCCCTTCTTTTCGTAAATAAATATTCTTCGTTTCCCATTCTAGTCTAGCATTATAATACCAAACTGGTCTGTTTACTGCGCTTTGAAGGTCCTCTTTTGTTTCAAAATAAACACTGGCAGTTCTTTTCTGATTCCTGTTACTATTTTGTAAAATGTAGATGGCCTTCGCATTACTTCCTCTCAATTGTCAGAGCAATGCAGACTCTACAGCTGATGTTGGCAAATTTCTAATTATTCCTTTAATTTTATTGCTCGCTTCTTTATTGAATTTACCCTGTGTTATCCTAACTAACTTTCCCAGCTCGAAGTGAACTGACCATGCTTTTTCTAAGAAAAGCTTTTTCTTGTCATCTTTTGGTTCTATTTCTACATAGAGCACCTTAGTTCTACCGCATGCCATCGCTCTGAGGATAGTCACTCTTCCATAAAAGCTAAGGGCTCTTTTTAGTTGTGCCGCTCTAGTGAATGTTGGGATATCCCATACTGTCAGGCCAATTTTATCTTTCTTCTTTTCTTTATTTTGTCAGTAACTTTCTTTGTCAGTGGAGCCCATCTTGAGCTGTATATGTCCTTAGTCTCTATTTCTGATGGAGTACTTGGGGGGAGTACCGTCACTATGTTTTCACCCTTAGAGTCTATTTCCATCTTATTTTCTCTTTGCTTCATAACATCATTATTATTTTCTTTAGAAAATTTTTCATTCAGTTCTTGCTCCGCAGGTACACTACTGTCTTCTACCCTTGCTAGGATTTTTTCTATTCCTTAATCTAGGACTCCACACTCTGTGTCATTTAATACTTTTTTGACTTTATCTTTATGTGTGAGGTTGGTCTCTTTCTTCTTGTCTGATACGAGAGCCTCTTCTTCTCCGCATACCTTTTGCTTGGTTGCTCTTTTATATTCAATCCATTTATACGTCTCAATGACTTTTCTTATTAAACACACTGCATTTTGGTTACTCAATCCAAGCCACCTTGCTATATTTTTATCTTTATTCGTCACTTCCCTATCTAAAGCTTTTAGCTGATCCCATACTTCAATTTCCGCATAGGTAAATATATTCCTGTATGTTCCTAGTTCTTCCATTTTAGGTTCTATTTTTCTATAAGATTCCTATTATTAAGTTGTTTTAACTTCTAATGTTTATTTTTTTATTACTACTTATTAGTAATAGTTATTTCCGATAACGTGTTTGTTTATTTATTCGAAAGGTTTGGGGATTTCCCGTTTTGGTCTTTGTTTTGATCTACGTGTTTGTTGTTGTAAACAGAGATCTACACAATGGGTAGCTGCACTTGCCCACTTTTTGTCAAAAATTTTTTAAAAAAGTTGTTTTTGAAAGAAATCTCTAAAAATATCATCGTCTCCCAGTTTTGCTTTTACGTAATCTATGTTAGAAAACAACTTTCTCTAAGTTTATTTAAGTCTACTAGGTATACTTGTTATACCACTTTGGGGTATATCTTCCAAATTCCTTAGCTAGAATTTTGGTCCGAATGATCGTTGGGAAGAGTTGTTTATTCGAATCTAACTATTGATTGCATTCTAATTAAAAAAAGTTTCTTATAAAATTTTATTATAGTAATAGTCACAATGGCTACTATATTTTCTAACCCTAACCCTAATTATAATACAGTTTTCTTAGTCTTAATTTTGCATATATTTTTACTTAGAAAACAAAATATATTTGTTTTAATTATCAGATTATACATGATCCTAAATTTTGATTGATCAAAATTGCAGAATTGTGAGAGCTTTTAATGAAACTCTTGTCAGTTGAAGAAGCTTTTACATTGAATCTAAACAGATTATTTTTATTGCTAGCATTTTACTAGCAACAATAGAGCATAAGATCAACTCATACAGTAGATTACCAAAATTCTGTGTTGGGATATATCAGATCTATCAGAATTATAGTCAGCTAGATTGGAATTGACAATTTTGTCCCAAGATTATAAAAAAGTTTACTAATAAATCATATATTATTAAGTAATTTGCTATAGAACCTTCTAACAGCTAAGGCTAAACGCTAATCTAGATTTGACGCATATGATCCAGAATTTTGGTGATCTTCCTGTAATATTTGCATAGGATCAATTGTCTGAACATATGATTTTTTGAACCATTAATAATAACACTAATGCTATGAACATCTGTTATTTTATTTGCAAACTAAAACTATACTCTCAAATATCTTTAATTCATACTGAGGTTTAATTACTTGTTAGATATTTAATTTACTTGCTGAGAGGTTCATATACTTGCCAAGAGTTTATAACCCTTATTGAGGGTTAAAATCACCCAATTATGCCACAAGCTATACCAAAATAAATACATACAATAATACATAATAATAAAATACTATGATACTTCCAATTCATAAAACACCTATTGAATGTATCTGAGTGATTGTTGCAAGTCATTGGGTAATATCAGATTGATGTCAAAAGATAGAAACTGGAAAAATTTACATGGACTAATTTATTTTAGTTATGAAAGAAATAAATAATATAGTCTTATACTTCATTAAAATCAGCATGGGTTTTGTTATTTGTTATTGGTTTCGTCATGTGTTATGGATTCATATGTCATGGGTTTTATTATACGTCATAGGTTTTATCATGCATTATGTGTTTCATCATGCATTATGGGTTTCATCATTTGTCAATTTGTAAATTTGAAGTTGCCTGATGAAATGGTTTTGTCATGTGTCAATAATGCAGGTTGTATTATATATCAGGCATTATTAACTTATATATTTGTATTTATATGACTTGTTTGAAAAAATTTGTATTTTATAGTAACAAAAAAATAAAAGATTTCTAACAATAGGGTCATTTCTAGAAATAAGTGCCATTACCTTAAGTATTGTAATTTATTAATCACATCTCTAATTCTACTGTATTGCTAATAGTTACACTAGTATTACACTTCATAGTGCTACTAAGATCTTTAAATTTAAATTGGGATAATAAAATTTAATAATGAATTGATTGTCAGCTAAATGAAAGTTGATTGTTGTTTTCTCAAACCCAAGTAATTGGGCTAATGGTATATTTATAAAAGGTTGCTACAAATATTAAGATTTCATTTCAGTTAAGAAAATGTGTAATAAATCCAAAGAGAAGTCAACAAATAATACGTTGCTTTTAAAAAAAGAAGTGGTTTATAAAAAAAAATCATAAAATTAAATCATTTAATTATTTGATTGGTTTATTGCATTCTTGTTTATTAAAATTTTGATATAGTGCCGTATTTTTGTTTTTAAAGATAACAACTTCATAACTTATTTTTGAATGTAATTCTATTATATCACTTATTTTTAATGATCAAAATATTCACATCATAAATTTTCGCTAATACACAAAAAAATACATGTCAATTTTGGGCTGCATTATAGCTGTTTTTATGTGGGACACCTGACAAAAATGATTTTTGGCCAATTCAATTAAGGGTATTTTCAATCAAATAATTTAATAATAATCATGATGATGCTTAAGTATTAATATCAATGACAATATTAATAGAATTAAATGCTTGAGCATACTCTTTTTCTTTTGTTCATGATCTTCATTATGCCACCTAAAACAGCTCAAAAATTCAATAAAAAATTCTATTTAACTGACTGCTAAAGCTTCGACTTTAGTTGCATTAGCTTCTTTTAATGATTATACAATTTAAATTTTTTGTTACAACAGCAATAGAATCAATTTATATAACCATTAGTGAAAGTTTTTTTACAGCAACAAGGGTATTTTTTTTATGTTATTATTACTATTATTATTATTTTAAAAAATATATTACATTTAGGGTGCTGATATTTATTAGATAATATTTTAGGAGTGGGGTCAAGAAAAGTCTTACCTTAGTTAAATTTGATTGGCTAAAATTTTATTTATAGACCTTACCTAGGGGTAGCGGAGTAAGCCCCTATAGTGAATGGATGTTAGGTAATAAATGTCAGTGCCCTTATTATGCTCATATCAAGGTATCAATTATTTGTAAGCTTTTGAGCATTGATTGGATAGAAACTTGTAAGAATTTATTGTTTATTATTATGTTTGAATATAAAGTAATGCTTGAGCGACTTTTATCAGACAAATTTTGATGAAAAAGGTGGTTTGTATTTCATAACTCGATTTATTTATTTGATTTCTGACTATTTAAAAATTACTTCTGATCCATTGAGTGAGGTGCTTGAATTAAAAAAAATTAGAAAGCTTATTAGTTTGATAACACCCAAAAAATTTGCTGAATTCTATTTGGCTGAATTCGATCTTGATATTACACAACATATAGATATATAATTTGTAAAATTTTACATAAGGGTCACCAAAATTTCCAGGTTATATGCGTCAGATCTAGGTTAGCATTTAGTCCTAGCTGTTACTAGGTTAGAGTTTGGAACTAGTTTAAGCAAAATTGGGTCAACCGCAGTTGGCCAGTTGATGCTATGACAACATGGTTGAAACAGGTAAAAATAGTGCTAAGCAAATTTAACGATTGCTATGCATTATGTAAGTATTTTTTTTTTATAACACCCATTTCTGGAAAACTTTGGACTGCATCTGTTGTTTTCCGGTTTATGCACATTTTTGACTATCCCTAACTATAATTTGCACCAATTAAGCAGGATAACAAAGCATATGAATGGCTAAGTGCTTTATAAAATCTTGAAATAACAGGCATTTTGCGCATTATTTTAATCACCTGCATGTTTTAGCATTACATATCAATATCATTATTTTGCAATAAAGTACTTAAGCATCAATTTTCATATTAGTTTGCCCCTAGACAAAAAAAAATTATATAGCATTACTTATCGCATTATAGGTTTCAATATGTATCTGAAAGGCTAGGTAATAATTTGCCTTGGTTTATAATCGGTTGGTTTTTGTTAAAGTTTTTACTCTCAGCAAAATGCTAGTTTAAATTTTGATAATCTCACTGATTCACATATAAAAATTGCCCAAACTTCATTTAGTTATACAGAGCGAATTCTTTCTCTTTAAAGTTTTTTAAAAACCAACTGTTTCTTACACAATATATTTACAAAGTTACAAAGCATTTTTTTATATATGTAAGGGTTATAAAACATTGGTTCCAAGCCCATTATTTCTATTTTTTTTTAGCATAAAAAGACGTTAAATTTTAAATTTAAACTGAATTGTAAGTTTTTTATTTAATTATAAAAAATGGCTTCATAAAGTTTTTTTATAGAGGTTTAATCTTAATTTTTACAAAATATTACTTCGAATTATAGTAAAGTTAGAGCTAGGCGATATATACATAGCAATGGGTATATCTTATAAGCATCGATCTCAACTGAAGAACTGTAACAAAATTTGATAGAAAGCAAAAAAGAAAAGCAGCATAACAAGATGGTTGATAAAATAATTCAAGCTCAACCGCAATTATTTGGGCCAAATATTGTGTCTACTCCTTTTAAACAAATACTTTGTTAATAAATTAGCTTTATTATGCAGTTTTATATGACACAATAAAATTGGTATTGCTGTAATAAATATTGTTATAATAAATATTGCTGTAATAAAATTATATTATCGCTGTATATTTAAAACTTGATTAGTGAAAAAATCTTCAAGAATAAATAGTTGACGTAGAGCCCCATTCTACTATGTGCTAAGTTCATTATAAATCACATTCAGAGTTCGATTTCGAATAATGATTTCTACTACCCTATACTAACCGATTTCACTTGAGTAACCGATTTCAAAGTTACACGGGTGACCCGGGTGACGATTTTTCACCCGGTTCCAACCTCTATACTAGGTTCTATAGCAAAATTATCAGCTGGGCATTTTTTACTTAATGAATGGATATGATTTCATTAGTAAAATTTTTTTAAGATCTTGGGGCAAAATTGATCAATCCGACCCAGTCGACCATGATTCCGATGCACTCTGACATATCCCGACACGGAATTTTGGTGACCCTGTATGAGTTATAATTTGTACCGTAGATTTTTATAGGGTATCTCCAAATTTCCGGGTCGGATGCGTCGGATCTAGGTCAGCGTTTAGCCCTAGTTGTTAGCAGGTTTCACAGCAAAATTATCAACTGGGCATTTTTTTACTTATTTGTTAAGTAAAATTTTTTATAATCTTGGGGCAACATTGATCAATTCCGATCCAGCCGACCATCATAGTTTGTAGCCTGAATAAATTCACGTGACCTAACGAACATAAATAAGTTCGACATTTCGCCAATGACGAATCTATGACGAAGCCTATTTCCTCGGGCATCTATATTGTTGGCTGAATACTGTGCAGAAGCACCGGTATAATTTAGGTTATATTGTATAACCAATGTAAATAAAAACAGTATCTGTAAATTGTGATATGCATCCCATTTTATTATTTTTAAAAAATCAATATGGAAAACAAAGAACGTCTAACGAGAGAATATGGAATTAGAATCAAAAAGGATGAAAACAAGGCATTCGCATATTATCATAAATCGGCAGACATGAATAATTCTAACGGAATGCGTCAAGTTGTTATTACAGGGAGACCTCTTTAAATGCACCCCATAGGGACCAAACTTTACAATGTGCATTTAGAGAACAATAAGAAAAAGTGCTTTAATGGAGGTCAAACATATATCTGGGCCAGAATTCATGTGCATTTAAAGAGGGTGTACATTTAGGGAGGATGCATTTAAGGAGATCTATCTGTATTTAGGATTTGGAGTCGATATGCATAAAGCGTTTACAAAAACAATCTAGCGCTATATAGAATATCTTATTACTCATGATTAATGGAGTTTCTTACGCCACTTATTCATTAGTACACAACTAGTTGAAGTCGATAATTTAGGATACAGGTTTTGTTTTTAATGTTGCCGACATTTAGAAGGTCAAAGGTAGTACGACGTCACCTTACGTCACATCACGTCACCCTCGTCATATAAAATTTAGGCAGTAATGCAAATACGTCACTATACGTCATGATATATATTGATTGATATTCTAATGTTAGTAGAAGAATTTGTGATAGTTTGTACGGTTATGGCAGGCTAGTGAAAATTGCGAATATATTAACAATCAAAAATTACTCTTTAAATATCATAGTGCTATTAAAAATGTGTTACTATTAAATTATTAAGATTATAACCAAGCTTTATTAAAATTTTGTAATATATAGATAATCCTTTTTATTTTTTAATTCACCTTTCCAAGTTGAATTTTAAATGCTTTTACCTCACTGTTGAAATCAGATAGTGCTCAAAATAACAAAAATTTCTTGAACATAAGATAAAAAATTAATCATTAATTTTAAAAATAGTTCGCCCAACACTTAATGCAATTCATGGATTTACCAACTGCTTGGAATCTCGATGATAAATCTACTTATTTAAACGTAGATCCGAGCGGACTTAGAGTGAATTATGAAGGTGGGACTTAGTGAGACTTAGTGATAGGCGAATAAAATTTTATCTGCTTTATACTAATATAGACTGCTAAAAATTATCAAAAAATTTTGGCCTTAATCATGCGCATTTGCCCAAAACTAATGAAACCATTAATATAGGATTACATGGTAAATAATTCAATATTTCTGAATTATACAATTTTTCTTTAAATACATAGGTTTAGGTGAAAGCGCGAAAGAAACCGGTGCAATACGGGCAAATCATCCAATTCCCCCGCAATGCAAGTTGTTTTATTTTGAAGTTGACATAATAGACGAAGGAAAAAATAAGTATGCTAAAATATATTTGTCAATAATTAAAATAAAATTGTTTAAATTTTGCTTATAATTTTTTACATTATTCTATTTAAAAGAATTATTGGAATTGGATTTTGCGAAAAAAAGGATAATTTAAATGGAAGAATGCCTGGTAATTATATCTTTATTTTTTTGCATATTGACCTTATATTTATTCTTGGTTTTTCATAGGGTGGGAGATGGTTCCTGGGGTTATCACGGAGATGATGGCAATTTTTTTTGCAATTCCAGATATGGCAATCCTTATGGACCGTCGTTTTCTGCCGGCGATACAATCGGATGCTGTTTAAATTTTAAAAATAACGCTGTATTCTATACTAAAAATGGTATAAACCTAGGTAGTTATTACAAAGCTTTGTATTTTACCATCTCACGGTATTTTAATCTTTTACAACATGAATTTCAAGGTATTGCATTCCGAAATTTAGAAGGCACCTTGTATCCTTGTGTTGGATTGAGATCTCAAGGTGGATCTATAGAAGTAAATTTCGGTAGAAGAAAATTTAAATATGCAGGTAATGCTGAATAATTATAAGTGTATTCTTGTTTTGATTTGTAATCTAATAATGAAATTCTTTGTAATTAGAGACTACTAGTAATGATATTGATGATGAATTATTGAAAAAAAAGTGGATCGATGCCTTCAATATGTACATTAATATGACCAATATATACGCGCTTGAAGATTTAGAAAATTCGCTGAAAATCAAACAAGATACTGCTCTTAAATTTCGGGGAAAATTTAATTTTGCAATGGGAAGTTATGAAGATGCAATTATTGATCTAACAAATTTGCTTGATATTGAACCAAATAGCAAATTTGCACTAATATATCGAGCAGAAGCCTATTATCTGATGGAAAAATATAAAGATTCATTCAATGATGTGAACAAATTACTGAAAATTGAGACAAGTGATGAACGTGCATCAAAACTTTTGGCAGAAATCACTGAAAAGTAAATACAGTATAAAGTTATTGTGCTTTATGCGTATTCATATTCTCTAATTAATTATATACTCGTGAATTAATAGGGAGTAAGCAATAATATTTTTTTAGTTATGCGGCATAAACTAAATAAATAGACTTTGCTCAATTAATTTCGGTATGTGCATAACATTGATGTTTTTTGTCAAATTACACTCTAATCAACCATATATCTGTTAAATAACCAGATTGTGAGTGTAAATTTTATTTCATACATCCTTAAAAATATGCTTTTATTAAGCATTTATCATAATTAGTTACAATCGTTAAATTACTAGTTTATAACTACAAAGCCCATGTGTTGATGAAATATATGAATTAGGATATTGTTATCTTCACGGAATTAACGTTAAAAAGGATGAATATAAAGCGTTTGCTCAGTTCGAAAAATCTGCTAAGATGGGACATATTGAAGGAATCAATTGTCTTGGTTATTGTTACGAATATGGAATAGGAGTTGAAAAGAATGAAAACAAGGCATTCACATATTATCAAAAATCGGCAGACATGTATAATTCTAACGGAATGTATCAAGTTGGTTATTGTTATTATTTAGGAATTGGAGTCGATATCGATAAGCATAAAGCGTTTACATATTATCTGAAGTCTGCTGAGGCTGGCAATTCCATGGGAATTAGGAAAACTGCCATCTGTTACTATTACGGAATTGGAGTTAAAAAAAATAAAGATGAATATTATGAATGGATTAAAAAGCAAGTTAATTTTATTTTTTTTTTATTATAATGTTAGTAGTTTCTTTAAAGCAAGATTTCTTACACAATTTTAATTATCAGGGAGTAAGCATGAAATGCAGTTATTATTTATTTATCAGTAATTTAAGCTCATAAATACTATTTTAGCCCGTAAGTATAAAGAATATTTAATATTTTACTACACAAAAACAGCGAAACAAGTCCACAAAACAAGAGAATAAATGCTTACCATTACGTACAAATCATTTCATTCGCGTTAATTTAGTTTGTGAGTATAAAGAATATTTATTAATTTTACTAAATAAAACAGCAAAACAAGTTCACAAAAACAAGAACATAAATACTTATTCATCATTACGTACAAATCATTTCATTCGCATTAATCATTTCATTCAGTGAGTGAGTATAAAGAATATTTAATAATTTTACTACACAAAAAACAGCAAAACAAGTTCACAAAACAAGAACATAAAGATTTATTTATTATTATGTACAAATCATTTCATTCTCATGAATCATTCATTTAGCGAGTGAGTATAAAGAACATTAATAATTTTACTACATATAAACTACAAAACAAGTTCACAAAACAAGAACATAAATACTTATTTACCATTACGTACAAATAATTTCATTTGTATTAATTTAGTCGGTGCGTATAAAGAATATTTAATCATTTTACTACATAAAAACAGCAAAAAAGTACAAAACAAGAACATAAAACTTATTTACCATTACACACAAATAATTTCATTCGCATTAATTTAGTCGGTGAGTATAAAGAATATTAATAATTTTGCTACATAAACAGCAAAACAAGTTCACAAAACAAGAACGTACAAATCATTTCATTCGCATTAATCATTTCATTCAGATTGTGAGTATAAAGAGCATCTAATAATTTTACTACCTGGTACATAAAACCTAAATACTTATTTACGATTACGTACAAATCATTTCATTTGCAATAATCATTTCATTCAGCAAGTGAGTATAAAGGACATTTAATAATTTTACTACATAAAAACAGCAAACCAAGTTCACAAACAAGAACATAAATACTTATTTACCATTACGTACCAATCATTTAATTTGCATTAATTATTCATCCAGCGAGTGAGTATAAAGAACATTAATTCGTGATTCGCCTATAAATGGATGTATTAGTATTCATTGGCAAATTTAATATAAGTATCATAATACAGCAGGAATCTGACATCGCCCTATAGTAATATTATTTTTTTTATTAAGTTAACATCTTTTTAGCTCCTAATTAAAGTTGTAGAGCTGGGTTTTGTGGACCTAACAGTAAACTTTCATTAAATCAGCCCAGTAAATCTTGAGATATCTTAATTTTGTCTTCAAATTTTATAAGATTATAAAGAGAAAAATTAAGATATCTCAAGAAATACTGGGCCGATTTTAATGAAATTTTACTGTTGGGTCCAAAAGCTCAGTCTACAACTTTACTTAGAAGCTAAAAAGAGGTTAACTTAATAAAAAAAAAATAATTTTACTATAGGGCGATGTCAGATTCCTGCTGTATTATGAGTATGAGGGTACTTATATTAAATTTGCCCCAAATTTTACTATATAAATACATCCATTTATAGTCGAATCACTAATTAAATAATTTACTACATAAAAATAAAACAAGTTCACAAAACAAGAACATAAATACGTACAAATCATTTCATTCGCATTAATCGTTTTATTCAGTTCGTGAGTATAAAGAACATTTAATAATTTTGCTACATAAAAACTGCAAAACAAGTTCACAGAACAAGAACATAAATACTTATAAGTAAACCATTTCATCGCATTAATCATTTCATTCAGCGAGTGAGTATAAAGGACATTTAATAATTTTACTTCATAAAAAAAGCAAAACAAGTTCACAAAACAAGAAAATAAATACTTATTTACCATTACGTATAAATCATTTTCATTCGCATTAATTTAGCCTGTGAGTATAAAGAACATTTAATAATTTTGCTACATAAAAACAGCAAACAGGCTCACAAAACAAGAACGCATATATTTACCATTACGCACAAACCATTTCATTCGCATAAATCATTTCATTCAGCGAGTGAGTATAAAGAACATTTATTAATTTCACTACACAAAAAAACAGAAAATAAGTTCACAACACAAGAACATAATTACTTATTTACCATTACGTACAAATCATTTCATTCGCATTAATTTAGTCTGTGAGTATAAAGAGCATTTAACAATTTTACTACATAAAGACAAAAAAACAAGTTCACAAAACAAATACTTATTTACCATTACGTGCAAATTATTTCATTCGCAATTTAGTCTGTGAGTATAAAGAATATTTAATAATTTACTGCATAAAAACAGCAAAACAAGTTCACAAAACAAGAACATAAATACTTATTTACCATTACGTACAAATCATTTCATTTGCATTAATCATTTCATTCAGCTTGTGAGTACAAAGAACATTTAGTAATTTTACTACATAAAAACAGCAAAACAAGTTCACAAAACAAGAACATAAATCTTTATTTACCATTACGTACAAATCATTTCATTCGCATTAATCATTTCATTTCATTCAGCTCGTGAGTATAAAGAACATTTAATAATTTTACTGCATAAAAACTGCAAAAACAAGTTCACAAAACAAGACCATAAATACTTACTTACCATTACGTACAAACCATCATTTCATTCAGCGAGTAAGTATAAAGACATTTAATAATTTACTACATAAAAACAGCAAAACAAGTTCGCAAAACAATAATATAAATACTTATTTACCATTACATACAAATTATTTCATTCGCATTAATTTAGCCTGTGAGTATAAAGAACGTTAATAATTTTACTACAAGAACATAAATACTTATTTACCATTACGTATAAATCATTTATTCGCATTAATCTAGTCTGTGAGTATAAAAGATTTTAATAATTTTACTACATAAAAACAGCAAACAAGTTAACAAGACAAGAACATAAATACTTATTTACCATTACGTATAAATCATTTCATTCGCATTAATAATTTCATTCAGCGAGTGAGTATAAAGGATATTTAATAATTTTACTACATAAAAACAGCAAACAAGTTCACAAAACAAGAGCATAAATACTTATTTACCCTTACATACAAATCATTACATTCGCATTAATTATTTCATTCAGCTCGTGAGTACAGTATAAAGAAGATTTAAAAATTTACTACATTCAAAACAAGTTCATAAAACAAGAACATAAATACTTATTTACAATTACATACAAATCCTCATTTCATTCAGCGAGTGAGTATAAAGAACATTTAACAATTTTACTACATAAAAACAGCAAAACAATTTCACAAAACAAGAACATAAATACTTATTTACCATTACGTACAAATAATTAATTTAGTATGTGAGTATAAAGAACATTTAATAATATTACTACATAAAAAAGCTAAGTTCACAAGGCAAGAGCATAAATACTTATTTACCATCACGTACAAATCATTTCATTCGCATTAATTTAGTCGGTGAGTATAAAGAACATCTAATAATTTAATGTAAAAAAACAGCAAAACAAGTTCACAAGGCAAGAACATAAATACTTATTTACCATTACGTACAAACCATTTCACTCAGCTCGTGAGTATAAAGAACATTTAATAATATTACTGCAAAACAAAGTCACAAAACAAAAACATAAATACCTATTTACCATTACGTACAAATCATTTCGTTCGCATTAATCATTTCATTCAGCTCGTGAGTATAAAGAACATTTAATAATTTTACTAAATAAAAACATTAAGACAAGTTCACAAGAACATAATACTTATTTACCATTACGTACAAATCATTAATTTAGTATGTGAGTCTAAAGAACATTTAATAATTTTATTACATAAAAACTGCAAAACAAGTTTACAATCAAGAACATAAATACTTATTACCATTACGTACAAATCATTTCATTCGCATTAATCATTTCATTCAGCGAGTGAGTATAAAGAACATTTAATAATTTTACTACATAAAAACAGCAAAACAAGTTCACAAAACAAGAAAATAAATACTTATTTACCATTACGTACAAATCATTTCATTCGCATTAATCATTTCATTCAGCTAGTGAGTATAAAGAACATTTAATAATTTTACTACATAAAAACAGCAAAACAAGTTCACAAAACAAGAACATAATACTTTTTATCATTACTTACAAATCATTTCATACACATTAATTTAGTCAGTGAGTATAAAGAACATTTAATAATATTACTACATAACAAAACAAGAACATAATTACTTATTTACCATTGCGTAAAATCATTTCACTCAGCTCGTGAGTATAAAGAACATTTAATAATTTTACTACATAAAAACAGCAAAACAAATTCATAATACAAGAGCACAAGTATTTATTTACCATTACGTACAAATCATTGCATTAATTTAGTATGTGAGTATAAAGAACATTTAATAAGTTTACTATATAAAACAGCGAAACAAGTTCACAAGGCAAGGGCATAAATACTTATTTACCATTACATACAAATTATTTCATTCCATTTATTTAGTCGGTGAGTATAAAGAACATACTACATAGAAACAACAAAACAAGTCCACAAAACAAGAACATTAATTTACCATTACGTATAAATCATTTCTTTCATTTCTTAGTTCGTGAGTATAAAAAACATTTAATAACTTTACTACATAAAACAGTAAAAGAATTCACAAAACAATAACATAACTATTTATTTACCATTACATACAAATCATTTCATTCAGTTCGTGAGTATAAAGAACATTTAATAATTTTACTACATAAAAAAAAACAGCAAAACAAATTCACAAAACAAGAACATAATAACTTATTTACCATTACGTACAAATCATTTCATTCGCATTAATTTAGTATGTGAGTATAAAGAGCATTTAATAATTTTACTACACAAGGCAAGAACATAAATACTTATTTACCTTAGAAAATCAATTCATTCGCTTTAATTTAGTCGGTGAGTATAAAAAACATTTAATAAATTTACTACATAGAAACAGCAAAACAAGTCCACACTTATCTACCATTATGTACAAATCATTTCATTCAGTTCGTGAGTATAAAGAACATTTAATAATTTTACTACATAAAAACAGTAAAACAAGTTCACAAAACAAAACATAAATATCCATTTACCATTACGTACAAATCATTTCATTCAGCTCGTGAGTGTAAAGAACATTTAATAATTTTACTGCATAAAAGCAGCAAAACAATCACAAGACAAGAACTTAAATACTTATGTACAAATCATTAATTTAGTCGGTGAGTATAAAGAACATTTAATAATTTTACTACATAGAATCAGCAAACAAGTCCACATAACAAGAACATAAATACTTATTTACCATTACGTACAAATCATTTCATTCAGCTTGTGAGTATAAAGAACATTTAATAATTTTACTACATAAAACAGCAAAACAATTTCACAAAACAAGAATATAAATAATTATTTACATTACGTACAAATCATTTCATTCGCATTAATCATTCATTTAGCGAGTGAGTATAATGAACATTTTAATTTTACTACATAAAAACAGCAAACAAGTTCACAAAACAAGTACATAAATACTTATTTATCATTATATACAAATCATTTCATTCAGCTTGTGAGTATAAAGAACATTTACTAATTTTACTACAAACTAGCAAAACAATTTCACAGAACAAGAAAATAAATACTGATTTACCATTATGTATAAATCATTTTATTCGTATTAATCATTCATTCAGCGAGTGAGTATAAGAATATTTAATAATTTTACTACATAAATACAGCAAAAAAAGTTCACACAAGAACATAAATACTTATTTACCATTCGTACAAATCATTTCATCGCATTAATCATTTCATTCAGTTCGTGAGTATAAAAAACATTTAATAATTTTACTGCATAAAACAGCAAAACAAATTCACAAAACAAAAACATAAAGACTTGTTGCCATTACTTACAAATCATTTCACTCGCACTAATTTAGCATGTGAGTATAAAGAACATTTAATAATTTTACTACATAAAACCAGCAAAACAAGTTCACAAAACAAGAAAATGAATACTTATTTACCATTACGTACAAATCATTTCATTTGCATTAATCATTTATTCAGCGAGTGAGTATAAAGAACAATTAATAATTTTACTGTATAAAAACAGCAAAACAAGTTCACAAAACAAGCTATTACGTTCACTCGCATTAATTTAGTCGGTGAGTATTAATAATTTTACTACATAAAAACAGCAAAACAAGTTCACTAAACAAGAATATTAATACTTATTTACCATTTGTACAAATCATTTCATTTGCATTAATTTAGTCTGTGAGTATAAGGCACATTTAATAATAATTTTACTACATAAAGGCACAATAGAGGTTGGAAGCGGTTTTAAATATTCGAGTTTATCACATCAAAATTCGAGTTTATCACACCAAAATTCGAGTTTATACGTCAATTATTAATAATTGACGTGATAAACTCGAATTTTGGTGTGATAAACTTGTATTTTGGTGTGATAAACTCGAATTGATGCGATAAACTCGAATATTTAAAACCGGTTCCAACCTCTAGACAGCAAAAAGTTCACAAGAACATAAATACTTATTTCCCATTGCACACAAATTATTTCATTATTATTATTAATTTAGTCGGTAAATATAAAAATTATTTATATTCGATCTAAAGTTTAAAACTGTAGATGCGGAATAAAATATTATATATTAAATAGATCTTCTAAGTATGGAAAATGTGCACATTGTAATAATGATAATACTCGACCCGCATGATGTCTATCATGCGACCCTGATACAGAAACAAGGTGGACAAGTAGAAATAAGGATATTGACGATTGCATGAAAACGTTTCAACTAAGAACCTGGAGATATGAAGATGCGATTGAGTGGATTCCATTTGATAGATTATCTGATGTTAAAGAAATCGGTAAAGGAGGATTTGGCTCTGTATATTCAGCACTCTGGTTAGATGGCATACGAAAAGTTTATGGCAATGATTTTAATTATGTAAGAAAACGTGAACCATCCAGCATCGTTGCACTCAAGACGCTGTCCAGTTCTAAAGAAAATAGGTTTGATTTTTTAAAAGAAGTAAGTTAATTTGCTTATATTTAATTAGTTATATAATAATATTTATTGAACTGACTCAGCCCATTGTTTGAACTTTAAGTTCAAAAGTCTTATGGAATGTAAATTACAGTATTCGTCTACTAAGCTCGCAATCTATGGAATAACTCAAAATATAGAAACAAAAGACTTCTTGATGGTATTTCAGTATGCTAATAATGGGAGTCTTTATAAATATTTAAGAAATAATTTTGGTGAACTTACATGGCAGACTAAAGTGCAAATTCTTAAAGAAATTTCAGATGAATTAAAAAATATTCACAGAGCAGGATATGTTCATGCAGATCTTCATAGTGGCAACATTTTACAAGACCAACAATCATATATTGCAGATCTAGGATTGTCTAGAAAAAAGGATGAAAGAGCTTTAGAAGGAGATATTTATGGAGTTATGCCCTATGTTGCACCAGAGGTTTTATTAGGTGAACATCAGTTTACACAGGCAGCAGATATTTATGGGTTTGGTGTTATTATGGCAGAAATGACAAGTGGACAAAGACCTTTTGATGGTTATAAATTTGGACCAAATCTTGCATCAAAGATTTGCAGTAAAGGATTGCGACCAGAGTTTGCACCTGAAACTCCTATATGCTATATTGAATTGGCTAAGAAATGCATGGATTCTAATCCACAAAAACGGCCTAGTGCTATAAATATTTTTACTACATTAGATGTTTGGCATGATAAAATAGTTTTATCAAATGTTAATAAAATTAAAGATTGGCTTGAGGAGATATCTGGTTCAAATGATAAGGAAATTAAAAACTGGCTTGAAAAGATAGCTAGTTCAAATGATAATGAAATTAAATATTGGTATAAGATAATAACTAGTTCATACAATAAGGAAATTAGAAATTGGCATGAAAAAATAGCTAGTTTAAATAATTTTAATGAAATTAAAGATTGGCTTGAGAAAATAGCTCATAATGAAATTGCAAAGCAATTCTTAGATGCAGATAAAGCTATTAAATTATTACCAATATCAAAGCATTCAGCTGAAATGTACACTAGCAAAATTATTAGTACAAAATTAATTGCAAAAATTATTAAAGGTATTTATTTTCAAATAATAAATTGTACAATATTAATTTATTTAAAAATAATATTATTTGTTTATTTAGATTTTGATTCTGCTTAAATTAATTATAATATTACTAAAGATTGAAGTCTTTACAAACTAAAAATATATATTTATAAATTATAAATAATATTATTATTTATTTTCTTTCAAATTGGTTTTTTGATTTAATTAGATTATTATTGTAGCCCAAATACTTTTTAAATTATAATATTACTACTTAGTTTTGGTTTTGGGATTAGGGTTTTTACCTAATTTGGAATTATAATCCAAATTTAAATATATGTTCTATTTTGGGTAAATAGTATCAAACTCAAAACAATCAATTCATTAAATAAATTATATATATTTATAAATATAATAATAAAACTTTAAACAAACATTTCTGCCAATCCTCTATATGAATTTAGTAAAAATCAAAAGAATACACAAACATATATTTTGTGTTTAAGCAAAAAAAAAGCTAGAAGAAAATTATTCCAAATCTCATAAAGGAGTTAAATAGCAAAGTAAAAATATTAAAAATACTAAAATAATTATTTTTTTTGAGCCTAATTTTTTTTTAAAAAACTAGAATTATGGTCTAAACCTTATATCAGTATTGTTATTCAGACCAGACCTGGACTTGGACTGGACCCAAACTTAGACCAGACCAGACTCAAATTTGGACCAGGCAAGATCAGTCATATCCAGTAGATAGTTACTAGTATATTGCTACTTTAAAAGTTTTTAAAGTTTAATACTATATATGTTCACAATTTAGGTCAATTTCAAATTGACTATATGTATATATATATATATAGCACTCTATAAAGTACCTTAGGTATTAACCAGAAAACTTGTATTAACTACAAATAGTACCTCTAGGTACTGTGTATAGTTGTGAGTACTATATATGGGTACTGTATTTGGTAGGAGTACTATGTCTGGCAAGGGGGTATACTTTATGATCATAAACATTTTTTTAAATAACTTTATTTTATGTTCTGATTTCAGATTTCAAACCAAAAAAATAGAACTTTCAAACTCCCACTTATTTTCAAAATAAGGTAACTTTTAAACCCTCTTTCTATTCAAAGATTTTGAAGTAAAATATCTGAATACATATTAGTTTTTCTGGTACTTGGATATAAATAAATTTTTATGGCTGCACAAACAATATAGTACTAGGTATATATTGATATTCAAGACTGTTAAACTAATATAGTACCTGAGTACTAATATATGGGTTCAATTTAATGGGTACTTTATTGTGCACTATATAGTAAATCATTCTCAAATTTGAAATAATATATTAATCAATAAACAATTAAAGAAAATAAAACTATAACTAAGCAATAAAATTATATAACTATTAATATAAAATTTATATAAATTTTATACATATAAAAAAATAGTTTTGTATAAAAAAAAAAGTATAAATTTCATCAGTGGATCAATACAACTCTTTCTGACGATCACTTGAACCAAATTACCAACAGAAGAAAACATGAAATTTTTTGTTGGAGAGTTGCCTATACTTAATGTATAGTAGGATAACACAGGAAAACGGTTTTTATAAAGATTAACTAACTTTCCAGTGACTCCTTTATATATTCGACTAGTGATTTTGGCTGATCAAAATTTATCGGCTAAGCTTAGCCGATAAATTTTGGTCAGCTTAGTCGGCTTAGCTGATTTCCTAATCGGGTCTCAATCACATGACCAGATATGTTACATTTATATAGCAGATAGCCGATAGATCGCTTACACATTGTTTATTAATGCTGTAATGTGCCCAACTGTAATGCTAAAAAACGATATAAAAGTCAGAATTATAGAGATTTAATAAGCGTTTATTTAATGTTTTTTTTTTAATATTCATTTAACTTTATTTTTTCTGTATAAAAACGAATTCTCATTACTGAGATATTTCTAGTGCAAGGTGTCAAGGAGGACAAAATAACGCGGGACAAAATACACAACTACATCGACCAATTCCTAGATAAGTTATTTAATTCTATCATTATTATGCATATTTATATTTGTATGTGCTTTTTCTGAATTAACTAATTTATTTTGGGTATAGCGCAAATTTAATTATAAACAATATATCCAAATATGATTAATGGATACATTTAAATTATAAGCCTTTCGTCAATTCTTATGCGGCAGTATTCTCATGCTACATCCGATTTAATAATATTATAACTACATATTATCATTAAAAAAATCTATTAACAGAAATGTAATCATCGAATATTCCCATTTTAATAAAATTTCCTGTGCCTGATGATTTAATAATAGCACACATTTAAAGTTACACTTTACAATTGTTATAAATTATGATGCCAGAAAGGAGAGATATCTTTTGCAATTTGTAAACCTGCTTTAAGTGCCCAAGAGTATTTGTTGATGAAAAAACCTGTTTTTGTGCGTAACACACGTAAATTATTGCCAAGTATAGGACTTTGAGGAGAAATTGTAACCATGATTTATAAAAAGACTAAAAAGGCAGATATTTTCTATTTTTGGGAAAAATAAAAATCGATTAGCCGATTTTGAAAAAATCGACCGGCTAAGCTGAAAATTTTTGGCTTAGCTGACTATTTCATATCGGCCAAAATTACTATATTCGACATGCAAGCCAAAAGTGTACTTTTACAAGATAACTGGCAGAAGGTGGAGCCCTTGTATGAGAAATTTGGTGGAGATTAAAGTTTTCTTCTGTCGATTAAGTTTCCTGTGAAAAAACAATGGGAACAACAAAAACTGAGGTTTTCCAACTACACCCTCTCCTTTAAATTTCTTTCGGGTTTCGTCTTACTTCCCTTTGGATTTTTTCAAAATTTTCACCAAAAAGTAGGAATCCTAGCTTACCCCTCCAAAAGATTGGCAGTGTTTACTTCTTCTAAATTGGGACGATCTGAATCGGAACTGGCGCCGTCATGAGTTAATTTGGTCGCTACATACAAATAAACAATGAATGACATGGTTGGATCTGGAGGGCACGTGAAAAATTTCTTATCTTTTTTTAGTTTAGTTTCTTTTTCATTACGTGTACATATAATACATCAATATATATTAGTCTTGTAGTATTATATAATTTTTATCGTTTATGCTAGACATGTTAGCATCTACAGTTTCTATTCTTTCTTTGCTTTTTCTTTGGTTTTTCTTTTTTTTTCTTTTATTTGGTTGTATTTTCAGTTGGTTTTTTGGTTAGTCATTTAGATATTGTCCCCCTTTAGTCTTTTTTCCCTTTTTTATTCTTCTTTATGAGAAGCTCAGAGAAGAAGTTTTTAGGTAGAATAGATCCTGTAGTTGGTTTCTGAAGCCAGGCGGTGCTATACTTCTTACTGATGGGGAAGACCGTTATTTGAGTATGAGCAAACCATTTCAGTGCAGTAGCCAAAGTTGGGCACCAATTCGAACAGCCGGCTTAGTTCGATTATTACTGTTAGTATATAAAATTATGTAGCTTTTATATAATTTTGCTAATAAAGATCAGACAGGTTACAAAGTTTAAAAAAAAAAAAGAAAAGTATAAATTTTTTTTTATTATAAAATGCCATAGTTGAAACTTTATTTAAGTAAAAAGAATAATCATTTACATTTAAAGATTTCAAAACTACATTTGTATTACTATAAACAGGCACCCAATGTGATATTATACCCCTATTATCTATATATGCTATGATTAATTGTTTCAAATTTATTGACTAGCTAGAATAGGTTGGAGGAGACCTCTGGCATATGCCATGACATTATTGTATTCAGTTTGTTAGAGAAAAACTTTGTAGAAACCATTTTTCTATAAAAGAGGAGAAATCTATATGAGATATATTTGATGATGATGTAATTGTTGTATAGGGTGTATTTGGAAAAAAATATTTTCATTTTTTTGTTTTTGAAGTTATATTGCAAGCATGTTCCTATTGATATTGAGAGATATTTCGAGAAGACTAATAGTATTTTGAAACCAATTTAAGAGATTGTTAGACAAAGTAGTAAGAAATAATTTAGTTTGTTTAGTAGTGAGCAATTTAATATTTTCAAAAACATTAAAAAAATAAATTCCAATAAAATAGTATAAGAGAAGGTTATATTTTGGGCTAGGTGTGTTAAGTGTGAATTGGAGAAGAATGTTAAAAATTGTAACTGAGGATATAGTAGTAATTTTGAGAAAAGCGAGTATTTCAGTAATTATACTAATTATAGATTGTTAAATATTATTGTTGTTATTTGAGCAGATAAGTTATGTAAAGTATCTTCAGTATCTGAACAGTGAGAACATTTTGAAGTAGAATATAGGTATGGATAGCGAATATGAAGGTTTTCCATTGTTGTGAGATTGTTAGTTAAGATTTTTAACTCTAAAACAATATTTAGAATGATTGTATTCAAATGTGTTTAGAATAGCAAAACATAGTGTCCAATTAATTTCAGACATGTTTTTAAATATTTTAAGAGTAGTCCAGGAATAGTTCTTGCATAGTATATATATTTTTAATAAAAGTACGTATTTTAAAAGGAATAAGATAATTGTTCCACTTAAAATGAATTGGTAGATTTAGAAAATCATAGATAATTTTAAGTATTGGTTTGTTAGTTCCACATTTTGCAAGTAGGTCTGCTTGCTTATAGAAGGAATTAAGATGTGATTTGACTTTGTGTAGGGTAAACAAAATGGTTTTGATAGATTTAATTTGATTAATGATAGATATAATATCCCAGTTTTTGTTTTGTATGGTTTTAGAAAAATGTGTTTGTTTTAGGTTTTTGATTGCAGTATTGTTATCTAAATGGATATTTATATGAGTATTATTAGGGATTGTAAGAAGAAGAGAAATAATTGCTTCAAGTTCAGTTTGTATTGAATCTGGATATAAAGTAGTAGCTGCATTAAATTTAATAGAGGTATTGTTTTCACCAGTGTTAATTTTTCAATTAAAATTTACTGTGCGGATACCGCACAATTCATAAACTTTTCTGTGCGGCATCCGCACATCTACTGAAAAAGATGTGCGCAAATTTTGTTTCTGTGCACTGCGCACAGTGCGCACAGTGAAAAATAATCACTGGTTTTCACAAATCCAGCCAATACCAGATTTGAAAAAGTATAAATTTAAATAAAAAAATTGCATAATCAAAAAAACGCATAATTAATAAATAATAAACAATTTGCGTAGTTAAAAATTTATTTATTATGTAAAATATATCTATATTGTCCTGCGCATAATAAAATACCTTTGAGCCTGTTCAATAATTTTTAGAGCTTTTAAACCATACTATTTATAAGTAGCATCATCAACTTCTGTTCACAATATTAAACAATACTATATACAAATCTTATTAAATTTTATTATTAAAAAAAATTACAAGTTGTAATATCATCAGTTGCACAAATCAGCATTAAAAAATAAAAAATTTTTTGTTTTATATACATAGTGTTCATATGAATCTGAACTGAACTAAACTTAAATCAAGTTTAGATTCAGGTTTAATATTGAACCTAAATCTGAACTTGATTATTTTTTAAAATATGTTTAGATTCAGTTTAGCATTGAACTTTTAAAGCTTGTTCAGATTCAGTTTAGGTTCAGTTCATAAGTTCATGAACATGTTCAGGTTTAGTCTAGCATTTATATAAACTAATGCTTCTAGGTTTAGATTCAGGTTTGGTCTGGTCCAGACCAAATTCAAACTTTATTTCAAACTTCATACTAAACTCAAACTCAATTATAAGTTTGGTCCAAGCTGGTTCAAAGTTTGCAAGCTAGTTTGAATTTGAATTACATATATATATATTTTTGGATACTGAACAAGTTTACTTAGAGCAAAAAGTATAAATTGATTAGTAAAATTTAGAGAATTATAGTATTTTGTATAATTTTATTAATAAAATTATTGAAATTCTCATTTTATATAAAATTTTACTAATTGATTATAACTTCTTGCAGTAAGTAAACTTGTTTAGCATCAAATTTACATCAAACTAGCATATTTTATGCTTAATTTGAAAAATTTAAAATTAAGCATCTTTGATACAAATTTAAGAAAAATAAATAAAATATATTGATATGATAGATATTTTATTAAACAAGTTTACTTAGAGCTAAAAGTTACAATCTATTAGTAAAATTTAAAGAATCATAAAAATATGTAGAATTTTATTAATAAAATTATACAAAATCCTATAATTTTTTAAATTGTATTATTTGATTTTAATATTTGTACTTAGTAAACTTGTTTAGCACCATAAAATACATCAAAGCAGTATAATATATTTTACTTTTTTTAAATTTAAAAAAAGGATGCTTAATTTTAGAAATTTTTATCAAAATTCAAAATTATGTATCTTAGATGCAAATTTTAAGAAAAGTAAAATAAAATTATAATGCAAAGTTTACTTAGAGCAAAAAGTTAGAATCAATTAGTAAAATTTAAAAAATTATAGAATTTTGTAGAATTTTATTAATAAATTATCAAATTTCTATGATTCTCTAAATTTTACTAATTGAAACTAACTTTTTGCTCTAAGTAAACTTGTTTAGCATTAAAAAATGCATTATATTAATATATTTTATTTTATTTTCCTTAAAAATTGCATTAAAGATACTTAATTTTGATTTTTATAAAAATTTTCAAAATAAAGCATCCTAGTAGATTAAAAATGGAAGTTCTGGGACACTTTTTTGGTACCCTGGGTACTAAAGTATTCATTTTGATTTTTAGGTCGCTCAAGAAGCCTATATTATATATCAACTCTTTAGTACCTATATAAAAACCTGGGTACCAAAAATTATATAGCTAGAACCCACTATTTTTATATTATATAGATGAATTAGATGACGACAAAAAAATGATCGCATCGTCATATCTAATATCATATACTATTTACCTATATATAAATCAAGGTACTAAAAATTATTGCAAAGCAATGACCCTTTGGGTCTAAGTATCTATTTTCTTTTTATAATACTTTTGATAATGTTTACCAACATAATAGCTTCTAATATGGTCAGGACATCTACTGCTTTTAGACCGAGTAGGTTTACCACAATCAGTACAAGGATAACGTCTAATAGCATTTTTATGAAGCCAGCACCCTTTAGAATTCATACATGATTGACCGCATATCATACCAGTATATAAAAGGAAATCACATATATATTCACCTAACTGCATTTTTATATATGCCTAGTACATATTAATTTTCAAATTGAACAAAAATATTTTATAAGTAACGGATAAGGAATTTCATACTAGCACCCATATACAAAACTTTAGTTAATCAAAACATATCATATATTCAAATGACATCTACTAATAAAAACATCGATCAGATATCAGATGAGGCCAAATCCTTAGCTGAAAACCAATCAATGCCTAAATGGCAAGATATTGCTAAAGCTATCAAAGAGATAGTTATAGTAGCAGATTATTGCGGAAAACCTAGAGATGGAAAATTAATGCAAGGCTATAAAAAGCAATACAGGAATTTATTTAATGACGAAGAGCCAGATGAATATATAGTGAAATATGCAAAAATCAGATTTCCAAATAAGGAAAAATATATGGAAATGAAGGAGCAATACAAACAATGGTATAGATTCGAACCTAGACTATTAAAAGCCATTGAAGATCTTAATCGTTTATATTACAAATTAGCAAAACTACATTTCAAAGATTTAACTAAAATTCGAAGTGAAATTGGTAACTTCCTTGATAATAATGAAATTGATAATATAGATGAATTTCTATCAGAAAATTAATAACAAATACCAACTTGAAATATTTCACGAATACTTTCAACTTGTAAGCACCCATTGGGGAGGTAATTCTAAATCCTTTACGATTTGAAGCTCTTCTTTGATAAAAGACCGCTTTGGTCTATTGCCCTCCTAATCTTCAAGCCAATATAAGATAGATTGATTTTTTTGTACCAAAGCTTTACAAATATAATAAACTTGAGAAGACCAATTCATATAAGTCGCTCGCATATGTCCACCTTCTAACTCACCAGGTTCAAGCAAATGTCTTACTGATGTATTATATGTTAGCTTAGATTCATTAAAAGCTATAGGCCCATTTCGTAATTTGGAAGATATAGCAATAACTTGCTTCATTTTTATAGCTTTAGCAGGGGTCATACCAATTAGTCTAGTTATCGAATTATTAAGATCATTGACAATAATGGGAAGATTTTTAACCCAAGCTCTCGATCTTTTGGATATAGGCAACAATAAATCTAAAGCATTCTGTAATCTAAATAATTTTTCAGCTAAAGTACGATTAAATCTCTCAACAATAGCTTGACTTCTATGGGATGTACCAATCTTAATTTTAATATTATATTTATCTATTAATTCTTTACAATCAGATTTAAATTCTGAACCAGGATCGACCATTAATAATTTAGGCCAAATAAGAGGACAATTAGAATTACTATAAACTTTCTTAAAAGCCTTAGCTACACCATTCGATGTCTTATCTGTTAAAGGAACTGCACACTTATATCTTGAAGCAACGTCAACTATACATAAACAATATTTATATATTTTGTTATTAATCATATCATGAGGCACATAAAGAATATCAGCTTGATGGCATTCATTAGGAAACTGTATGCTATTAAATGAAGCTCTAGGAATAAATCTTGGCCGAGGCTTATGAATTTGAAATAAAGCTTGTTTTTCAAGCCAATCACGTACTTCATCCTCAACAAAGTCGAACCCAGCCTTTAGAGAAGCTTCATACAATTTTTTCACAGTTCTTTGATAGCCATTAGATTGATAATAAATTTTACGCAAAGCAATAGATATATCTAATTCACGAGCTTTTTCAGAATCTACATAAATAATAGGAATAGATAACATCTTTTCTTATTATAGTTTAAAAAATATGGCATTGCTAGAAAATATATCATCTAGTAGAATTAATCAATTTAAAAGTGATTTATTAACAATACAAGATCAAGTCTGCAAATTACAGCAGGATCTAGTTTTAAAAGAAGATTATATTAAATATCTCGAAAAAGAAATCTTAATTCGAGATAAGGATCTAGATCCATTGTGATTAGAAATATCTAATCTTAAAGAACAGTTAGAAAAGACGCTTCAAAATTCTATAAACCAAGAGAATTATATAGATTATTTAGAAAAACGATTAGCAATTTTTCAGGATGAAATAGACAAGCTTAATGAAAAAATACTTGTTTTATATAAAAATTCCAATGATACTATAGAAATGGCGCAACCACCAGGATCCTCTCGAACATTATCTCTTCCTGAAAATCAAGCCATGATCCAAAAACGTAGAATTACACGAGAGATTAATAACATTAGACAATATTTTCAGAGTCCAATTACAATAGCACCTACAATAAATAGCATTGAAGATTATCTTGATATAATTTATGATGCTGGAGAAAGGTTTGAAAGATTGGTGTTACAAATATATCCACAAGCAAATGCTCGAGCAATTAATGCAGAAAATCGAGTAGCGAATTTGCAGACCCAGCTAATAACTTTGCAAACCCAGTTAACCAATTTCCAGACCTAGTTTGCCAATTCACAAACCCAGTTAGCCACACTTCAAAATGACTATGATCTTCTTCACCAGGCTTATGAGGCCTACAGAACACGGCATAATATATTCAAATCTTGAGAACTTGATGGGCGAATTACAATCTGCACACAAAAAAGACGGATATTAGAATTGCTTATAGAAAGCTTTGCATTAAAATTGAGAAACAGACAGACCTATCACCAATTACAAAATAATTGGGGCAAGTGGAAAAATCGGGCCCAAAATTCAGAACAATTAATTAATAATTTAAATCAACAAATTTTTGTACTTTAGAATAATCAACCTATAAATAACCAATATAGAGGAATGGCAGGATACCCACCTCCAAATTTTTATGGCTATCCTGATGAGGATCCAGAAGAATTTATTGATTCTTTTCGCTCATATCTTGTGGCTGTAGGAATTAATGTATTAGCTGGACACGCTCATAGAGTTCGAGCACATGGTCTTTTTGAAACATGTCTCAAAGGTGATGCTAAAGATTGGTATGAAAGATACCTTCAAAGAAAAAATTGGAAATTGAGAAATTTATTAGATAATACTGGACAAGCTACTTTAGCTCTGGCTCAAGGATGAACAGCAGCACAACTTGGAGCAAATTTAAGATATAGCGCCGTGGGCCAGGCTGGAAATATTGTTATTCCAGCTCATACAGTATTTGATGAAGACTGGTCTTTTGCTGATGGGCGCCCAACAGATAGATTACCCAATGCGCCAAATGCTAATACAGGCAATAGTGTAGTTGTAGTTGGAATCATGCTTAGACAAACAATATACTGGTTCAAGAGAAACTATCCTACAGTTACTGCAGAAAAACAACGAATGCTCTTTGGGACAACAGTTCAAGGCAAAGATTCTGTAGGTCGATTTTATTCTAAGTTACGTAAACTTGCTAGACTTGCTGGTATTGATGAACAACAAATTCGATTACAATTTATTTGTGGTATTTCTCCTGATAATTAATTAGAAATTCGACGTATTGGAATTAACAGGCCTGTATCTGAATTGCTTACAGAACTTGAAGAAATTGAGAGATATAAAACAGAGCAATTATCTGGTGCATATTCTATTCCAAAATCTGCTATAGAGCATCAACAGCAATTTTATTCTAATGCGGATATTGACAAGCTTGTAGAAGAACGAATAGCTCCAGAGAAAAACAAAGTCTAGCCTCAGAGAAGCGCATCTTTGAAGCAAAGCCAAAACAAGTATATCAAGTTGACTCTAATACTGAAGCAATTAGACAATTTATAGAGATTATGAAGCAAGCTAAAAAGACTTTAGCTAAAAAGCCTGGTCCTGGTAAAGAAAAAGCAGACAAGATTCATATAGATCGATTCTTAAATGATCTTGTAAAAGATGATACTGATCCTGATTCTAATAGTTTTTATGATGATGATGATCCTATTGAAGATATTCGTAAACAATTAGAAGATCTTCATATCAATTAGACTAAAATGGAAAAAGCATAAAAAAGAATTCTAGCAAGCCTAAATCTTCTCGTCGCAAGACTAAATCAAAATCAAAATCTAAGACCCAAAAAAAGAAATCATCGAGTCGATCAAAGTGTCAATGCCCATATAATTTCAGATTAATCATCTTCAGACTCTAGCGATAGTGAAAATAGTATGACATCTAGTGAAAATGAACTTGAAACCAATACCTTGGCATGTTCATGGAATGATTCAGGATCTAGTTCCTCTGAGACCAGTGAATCTAGTAATTCAGAAAGCGATTCAGAAGAATATGAAGTCAATGCTACAAAAAAAAAATAACTTATTCTGATACCAAAAGATCAAAGAAGCACAAAGGTGCCAAGCCAAGATTTAAAAGATCATTGCTTCGCAATAAAACTTCTAGCAAAAAATCTAGTGCCTCTTCTGATAAAAAGAGCAGTAAAGATACTAGGTTACTTAAAATTCCTACAAATAATATTACCCTAAATGCATTTTTCATTATTTTATGATCAATGGTTGATTCATTTATTCATACACAACCTAAAGAAGTATCTATTAATGGATATAATATGATTAATACCGAATTCATTGCACTAAAAGATCCTGTTCTAAATCATTTTACTTCAAATTTCTCAGACAAGGAACAAGAAAAGTTCTGGAATAAGATACTATGGTATTCTCTCACATCTTGCAACCAATATCAGATCTAATTCGAATAGCTTCTCAGCAAACAGCCCCAGAGGGATCGCAATCAGAGACAGAAATTTCATGGCCCAACCCTATAAAAATTAATTTTATTCGTAAAATTATTCCTAATGATGCTACTATATGTTGCAAGAATAGCTCACCATTAGGAAAAATCGTACAAGTGCCTTCTGCTATGATAGATAGTGGAGCAAATTGCTCACTTATTTCAAAAGGTCTTATAAAACTATTGGGAGCAGAAATTGATAAAAATAAAAAACCATCTGCTAAATGGCATAATAATTCTATAGAGTCTTCAGGCATATCTTATAATATTTCGGTTACTGTTGGCCAGGGAGAAAATAGTTGTACAATCTCTGAAGACTTCCCAGTCATAGATGATGATAAACCTTGAATATTATTGGGTACACTTTGGCTTGATCGAGCTGGATGGGAGCCCATTGTCAAGCGTGAATTTAAGTTAATGCATAAAAATAAAGTAATTACTATACCTCTTTTAGTACATAAGTCCAAGAAAGAAATACTTAAACCAGAAATCAACCTGACTTTTCACAAGTATGATGAGTCTTTGACTTGAAGCTCTGCTTCCTTGGTCCAAGTATCTATGGATTCTTCTAAACCTAAAGAGTCGTGGCATAAAGAAGCATCTGATAGCTTGCTTCACAGGCCCAAAGGGGCGACCCTAAAGGGTCATAATCTATCTAGTGAAACTTTGACTAGAAGCTCTGCTTCCTCGGTCCAAGTATCTACGGATTCTTCTAAACCTGAAGAGTCGTGGCATAAAGAAGCATCTGATAGCTTGCTTCACAGGCCCGAAAGGGCGACCCTAAAGGGTCATAATCTATCTAGTGAAAATGAGTTAAAAAAAATGCGTAAATTGTGAAAGTATGACCATTTATGTAAAGGAACTTGAAAAGGTACTATTTACTAGTGTTCAAACCAATTCAGAATTTATCAGATATTATAATGATCTACGTAATAAGTATAAAGAAGAAATCAATTCTATACTTTTAGATTAGAAGTTGATACTTTAGAAATATCAGCACGAGCATCCGCTCTAACTTTTTTAATCTCTTTTTGTGTTCTCTTATAGAATTTCAAAGGATCTTTGGTTTTTTGTAAGGCTTCAGGTGGTATAATTTCTTTTTTTGCTTCTGATATTTTGTCTATTTTTTCAGTTGAATCTTTACTAACAGAGTATTGATCAGAAATACGCACAAACTTGAACTTGGATTTTCTCTTTTTTGTCTCTTTTATAACTATAGGCATTGAAATATCACTTTCTGAATCAGCTAAATATGGATTCCAAACATTTGTGCAAACCTCTTTCCCTTTCCATATCAGATAAAAATGGGTATTAGACATAGGATATTTATCTCTAAGCATCTCTAAAGGTTTGGATTTTGCATCTTCGTATTGCATAATATATTTATAGTCATCTGGTGATAGTTTGAGTGCATCAGATCGCATAGTCTTGTTAATAGTATCAGTAATATTGATAAAAAAAATACTGATAATAATATTATTGATAATATCGGTAATATTGATAATATCCATAATGCTATTATTGATAATACCAGTAATATTGATAATATTGATAATATTTGTAATATGTTATTATTGATAATATCCGTAATAGGTTATTTTTATTAAATATAACTAAGCCGAAAAAATACATGCCTAATATATATACATTGCGAAATATTAACTCAAAAGGACATCATCTTGGAAGTACTAGAGAGGCAGAACTTGAAGAAGCTTTACGTGATAGTTGTAAGTCCAATTCTGAACTTATTGATGATTTTAAAAACTATCAGAAGGTGTATAAAAAGTATATTAAAAATATCAAACAGGATAAGGTGCATTTGCAACGGGATCTAAATCGATCTAATAAAGATAAAGAGAAACTTTCCAAGCATATTTACCAACTTATAGATGAGGTTAAGCGATTGCACTCAGAGTTAGATACTCTAACATCCCAGATTACTCACAAGGATATTTCTCTTAATGAATATAAAGACAAGATTCGTACAAAACTAAAAGAGATGAAGGCTCTCCAGTCTAAAATAAAAGCATCGGAGACAAGACTATCTTCAATCCAGAAGGACTCATCTATAAAAAAATCTGAGATTGATTATCTTAGGGTCGAATTATCTGCCTTGAGTTCTAATCTAGCTTCGAAAAATAGTGAATTAGAGCGTTTGAAAAATATGTTAACTTTAAAAAATGGCGAATTAGAACTAATAAAAAATGATTTGGCTGAAAAAAATTCAGAGATACGCTCCTTAGAAACTAGACTCAAAGAGCTATTGCCCTGCAATAGATTATTATCAGAACAAGTCAAAATCGGAGGTAAGACGGATGAAAAAAATGATGATAATATATCAGTTATACAGTCTCCGCCAAAAAATCTGGCTGGACTCTTTATCTCTTGCAAAATATTTTGTACGTAAGCCTAGACCCGAAGGGTCATTGCTTCGCAATAAGACAGAGAATAGTCAAGTAGATAGAGATATCCAAAAATCTTTGACTCAACAAACCTTAACCAGTTTAAATAGGCAGACACGAAGTAGCATTTCTCCCAAAATAAACCCAGAGTCATCGTCATATATTATATCTGAGATAAAGAATAATAATATACCAATAAAAGAGATTGAAGCATTACCTGTTGTGACATTAGGTGCTGGTAAAGCTTTGGTTAATTATAAGTATCAGATTCCCCCTATTGTTAAGCTTGTTGTTCTTGTTATAATAACGATACTAATTATTTGGTATATATACAAAAATATTTTTCATTCAACCAAAAAGAAAGAAAATTTTTATCCAGTATTTAGAAAACAAAGTTATGGATTCCCAATCCGTTATGCAGAAAAACTCAAAGACAGGATTACCTCCAATGAAACTTTTTCTTATGGATATTGATGAGGCTACAAAGCATACTTCATCACGCTGTATTGGACATCCAGCAATGTCATGGCCATTCTCTAAGCTAGTTACAAGAAAAAATGGCACAGGTAAGACTAATATACTCGGAAATCTTGTTCTTGGTGACAAAGCTGAATATATATATAAAAAGAAAAAGGGTGGATCTAGATATATACGGTGTGATAATTTGATAGTTTGTGGATACCATCCAACCATTTTGATAACAGTTACCGACTTTATATATTAATAAGTTATATAAATAATAAATCAAATAAATAGATTATTGCGAAGCAATGACCCTTCGGGCCTAAATCAAATAAATATATGTATTATTTATTGTGACGGCTGATGCTGATTTTGGCTGATGTTGAATATCATGTAATATTTTGGTCCGGAAATTGCAGATCGGAAAATTTCAAAACAAACATTCGTTCTGGCATAAATCGGTTATAACTCAAAAATCTGCATAAAAAACAACCATTAGTGTTCTAACAAAAAGCTTTCCTTGAACAATTTTGCTAATACACCTACTAACATTTAAACTAACCCTAACCCTAACTTAAACGAAGATAAGTTCAATAACTACCTCAGTATCATCATCAAAAACCACGTGACCAATGAATAAATTCTTTAAGTTTTTGTTTATGTTAGGGTTAGTGTCTAGAATTTAGAAGGTTAGAAGGTTATATAGTAAACTTGTTTGTGAAAAATTTTTGTTAGTGCAAGAAATGCAGTTTCTTATACAAAACTTTGATTTTTAACAAATGATGTTTGTTTTGAAATTTTCCGATCTGCAATTTCTGGACCAAAATATCATGTGATATTCAGCATCAGCCAAAATCAGCATCAGCCGTCATATTTATTGTTAACTATTGCGAAGCAATGACCCTTCGGGTCTTGACGCATCTTTTCTCGAATCATCCATAATAATTTGTAATGTTGAGTGAGTTCTGAAGCACAAAGACCATCAGGACGATAATAATATTCAATGAATTTACGTTGTATTATTATACATACTTGAATTTTCTTACCAATTTCTCTGGCACGTTTGGTCTTTTTGATAGCATTCTGCATCCATAATTCATATCTGTGTAATGCATACTTATTATCATTTTTTCTTGACTTTTAGTAAGTACTCATTATAAGTTACACTACAGTATTTATTACCGGTACATGAAAATTTCCAATGTCACTCCATTCCTATATGGTTATAATTTCCTATATTCTTCTTTCTTTGTCCTGTATATACTAACTGATCACAAGAGAAACATATTGCTATTCCGATTTCAGGAGCATATGAACCACTATTCGGCAATCATATTAATCTTCTAGCTTCAAGATATTTTTTACTTACATTAGGTAATAGATTATTCTCTCTGAAATATGTAAGACGTTCCCAAATTCGTTTCATCCACTCACTTGGAGTTTCATTATCACGAATTTGGGGCATATTACAATATTCAATCTATTTAGCATCAGTACAATCAGTTCCATGAGTGTTTATGCTAACCATTTTATGACTTATTATAGTGCGTTTTAGAGATTATACGATTTATATCCTATTGAATTTAATAACTTTATACATTATGAATATGCGATTCAATTTTAGTGTGTTAATTTATTTTAGAAAAATTGAATGTATTCTAAATATTATATAAAGATTTTTTATAACAGAAGAACGTATATTAATAAATTTTTAATGTAATTCTAACCACTTACCACCCCCTTTCGATTTCTATTCCATATGAAATTTTTTATTTTGGATCACCCAGTCCGAGATGTGATAAAATCATACTTCTTTAGGATGCTATACCATGATTATCTGTCGATTAATTTGGTTGTGTCAGCTAATGATACTAATCACTGTTGAGTCGCGGTTGAGATGCAGTATTTTTTTTTCTATATAATTCTATGAAAAACAGGTGTATCGCGGTTGAGTCATGGTTGAGTCGTGTTAGAATCTTAGTGATGTGGACCAACGATCAATTGCACTTATTAATTGCTGAAAGAAGAAATAGAAATGCCGAGTATCACGATATTCCTGGAAGTAGTAGGGTGAGTTTTTGGAATAATATTGCGAATATAATTAATGAGAGATTTAGTACCAACTATACGGGATATCAATGCAAGGGTAAATTTCAAAATCTTGTAAGGGATCACACTGTAAGTATTTTTACCGAAGGCACTTATTGATAGATTGAACTATAATTATGTTATAACCTACTGATTTTCTTGATCCTCTTTAGTTAATGTGTCAATATATGGCAGAAAATCGTGCAGGGCGTAGAACCAGAACCGGAGTACGATACTTTGAGGAATTCCGTTCACGTTTTTGGGAGAGACCGGGTAAGGTTCTCGAACATTCGTCTGCCTTTGCTGTAGGTGTCTTCGAAATAGAAACAAATTATTAATTTGTTAATTATGTATAAAAAAAATCTAGAAACACAGTTTGATCAAATACATAATGTAAACGCATCCTCAAGAAGAAGAGAAAAAGACGGCGAAACCATACTTTACCACCAACCTACGAAAAAGTTTCATCAATAATAAACATGAGTCGTCGTGAATCTCCCGCTAGTCAAAGGGATCGATCTGCATCCCCGACCCGGAGAAATCCCACTAGAAGAGACGAAACTACTAATCGAGATAATGTAAGTAATGTAAATGATGCGGATAGGAATTTAGACCATAACACTAATGATGTAGGTAGAAATTTAGATAATGCAACATACTTATCTTTACCTAATTTGGCAAATACTACCTCAACCCCTAATATATTCTTATCATGAAACGACAGTGATATTAGTATGCCTGATATAGGAGGTAGCCAACCTTCCTGTATGGAAAATATAAATGAAGAGGATTAGCCTCATATTTGTTTTTAGGGGTCCCTAAGCTATAAATATTCATACATCCTATGATAGTTGTATAACGACAATAAATAATTCAAATTTTGATATTCTATTAGATGATTCGGTCATGTATAAAACATGCAATTTATACATAGTGATTTCCCAGATTCACTATAAAAATAAACAAATAGGTGCTTATTTTAGATTCAAAGCATCCTCATACCATGAGACATTTAAAAAAAATAAATCCATATGAATTATAGCACGTACGTACGTACTTCAGTATTTATTTTTTAAGATACTGTATCACATAAAAAATAAAGTTTGTGATACAAGTAACTTGAATGGTTTGTATCTCATTTTTGCAGAATTAATTCTCATGGTTGATTTATAACAAATATTACCATTACGAATATGAAAGCCCTTTCTTATTATATACAATACTGCGATAAGAAAAAGCACAAATGGGATTTAGAAGGGCTATACTAAGAAAGAGTACAATGTTCTTTATCAGTGGTATTATCAAAATTCATATGCCATAGGAACTTGGAATTCCCAGATCTCCAAGATCGTTGACTTTTTCACTTGATAGTAGCAATCGTCGAATCTAAGGGGTATATGTTCCTAAAAGAATCTAAATATATTTAGTATTTGGGCTTTACAACCAAAATATAGTTGCTTTGTTAAGTGAGATCTGGCAGTATTAGAGTAACACAATTACTAATCATGTAACTAGCAAGTTTTTTTAGATCTAGCGAATAGATGGTATAAAAATAAGCAAATTTTTCTGCTTCTCGTAGGTGGGTTATAATAATTTTTTTTTTGCTCATATATAATTTTTTTATTCGACCATAATTTATTTTTAAAGTAATGTCATTTTGTCTAATGGTGTCTATAAAAATGAATTTGACTTACTAAATTTTTTTGTATTTAGGAATGTAAAATGAGTACTAAAGATAGTACCACCCCCAAGACTAATGATGCTACCACCCCCAAGACTAATGATGCTACCACCCCCAAGACCAATGATGCTACCACCCCCAAGACCAATAATAGTAATGCCCCTAAGACTAATGACTCCAATCCAGAAAGCGATCAAAAAGAACTATCTGGTGTGAGCATAATTCTTGATTTTCAAATACTATGTAATTACCCCAGTTTCAACCCTATAACATTTTCAAAAGTATTGAAAGTTCGCGGTTACTTTGCCTTTTGATTTTTTATTCGTATTTGTATTATTTTATTTGTATGTTGCCATTCTGGCAAAAAATATTAAATAAAGAAGGGGGATCCTGTGGCCTTCTCATGTTTTATTTTTATATGATTTTTACATACTAGATTATTTTAGCTGAATTAATTTGTTTTTTCTATAAATGAAATGTCTTCTGGATAATTAATAATGCATGAAGCTAGTTGATCTTTAAAATCCCTATATTCAGGTGTTTATTAGCTAAGACTTTTATTTAATAAGTATGTTACAAGCTCGATATATATCAAAGAATGGATAAATAATTAGTTATTTTTTAGATAAAAATATAGTATATAATAATAAATTATATTACAAGATGGCATATGTAAAATGTAAAATTCATGAAAAGGGTTATGAAC
>QKWP01000693.1:96827-149399 GCA_003550325.1 Gigaspora rosea
TAAAGATGGGAAATATGTATCAGTAGCCATTTCACTCATACCCTTTTTGCTAACTCCTTTATGCTTAGACTTTGTAGACTTATCTGCCAAAACATAGTGATAAGCTTTGCCCCAAATATGCATAGATTCTGTAATTACATTGCCTGGAGTCTCATCTTTGAAAAGCCCAATAGTCTTAGAATCATCAAGATCGAAAAGATCGGGTCGCTCTAACATGTCTTTATTGATATCTTCAGTTTCGACTTGGAATATGAATAAGTCTGTATCCATATATCCAAGCTGGGCTTTATTGCCATATCTCTCTTTTACATATCCATACCAGAAGCGATACATTAAGAGCTTGCTAAGTCCTAAAACTGATGCTCCAACAATAATAGGTTTATTAAGAGTCACACTAGCTTTTCCCATATGTGCTCCTATAAGTGAAGGTCCAAGTTGTCTAGCATATTTAAAAGAGGGTTTACGGATTTTATTAATAAACTTCTTTTCATCGTGCTCATTATTCATAGCCATAAGCTTGACGTCTTGGTATTTGCAAACATTTTCCATAGTTTTGGCATATACTGAGTTATTCATAAGCTTAAAGAAATCTTTCTCAAAAGCATTTTTAGCACCTTGTCACTTTTCTGTATTAAAAGCTATATAGGGTGCAAGCCAGTTAGTTTGATCGAATGATAAGATTTCTATTACCCCATCTACTATTATATCTAATTTTACATAGTATTGAAGCTCTAAGTAATAAATAACATATTCTTTTCGTGGACCAAGATGAGGTACTAATTTTTTTGTAGCTGAGAAACGTCCACCATCCAAGCTATCTACAAAGCTCTGTAATATGGGGGCTTAACATATTTTTTGTTACAGCCATATTCTCTACAGCTAGAGGTAAATCACGCAAATAGTCATGAGTTTTTAAAGGAAAATGTACATTAATCTTTAGAAAATATCCTCTTTTAGCATCTGCTTTGGTATTAAGAATCTTATTAAGCATTTTTTTTGGAAGGTTGGATTGTTTCTAAAATGTCCTTTTCTTCCTTCCCATTGATAATTTCCAATAGGCAGATACTGACTCATGGCCCACCCATAAAGATTATTAGCATCGACATATGAGATCCATTTTGTAGGCTTGGATGGGTTAAATACCCTACCTATCTTTGGATTATTGGCCTTGAAATATCGATGTCCTGCCATAGCTATACCTCCACGCTTAGCCTCTTCTATTAAATCATGCATAGACATATCTGTAAAGAGCTCAATCTTAACTCCTGTTATCTTAAGCATAGCATCCCAAGCTAAGGCTGGTGCAGAGACATAATGACTAGGAGCGAGTTCATAATACTACATACATGTTTTTCGGAATTGGGTCCAGATATCAGCAAGGCTAAGTACATCAATTTTAAGATAGAGGTCATGATACTCACCTAGATTTTGGCAGTTAAATTCTTTCCATACTTTTTGCGCATGCCCATAATCTTTTTGGCTAATTTTACCATGAAGATATGTACTAAATTCGTGAATTGGTGGAAGCTCAGTCTCTAAAAATCTATCCTGTGAATCCATATAATCATAGGGATAAACTCCTTTGCGATATACTAAATCTAATTGATCTTTTGTATAGCCTAGTTTTTCGAAGTGCTCAGATGTTATTGGATGATTATCACCCAAATTTTTTGTAAGACTAGCTAAACTACTATTTATAAACTACATGCTATCTATATATTTTAGCTGACCTACCTTCATAGACTTGTATCGCTCAAATGTTTCAGCTATAACTTTTATCTGATGCGCATTAACTGATTTTCCAACAGATTCACATACTAAGTGAGAATCATAGCCCCTAAAATTATGAAAGATAACTAGAATTGGAGTTTTCCAAGGTTCGATTTGAAGCTTAAGATTACATGCATTGTGGGCAGCTCCTCGAAACTTACCTGTGATATGGCAGTGATCCCAAACCTTTATATCCATAGACTTTGCTTGATTAATATCTTTAGTTATCTTGTCAATTTGTTTTGTTAAGGACTTATAATCTTCTGAATTCTTTGCAGTATTTTTTAGCTTATTATTATACCATGATGCTTTATTTTCTAAGCATTTGACTTTATCTTTATCAATAATAAATTTTTCTTTACATATCCAACAACTATCTGCTTCATTGAATTTCATTTTGTCTTTGTCAGTCTCAATTCGTTCATGTTTTATAGCTAAGACTCTATTAATTTTGACCAATTCCTTATCGATTATTTTGACAAACTCCTGAGTAGCATTTTCTCCTCTATATAGGAATGGGTCCCATACCTCTTTAGTATCGATCCAGTGAACTAGATAACAAAAGCTATTGGCCTTTTGCTCTGCAATCTTACACATTTGCCCTCCATATTCTCATTGCATTTCCTATTATCAGCCTCAAAGTCAGCTATAATAACACATGGAGCATTGATCATTCGTCCATAGTTCTTAAACTTTTCAAAGTCATTATCACCCTTGATAGGTAATTTAACTTTTTGAGGTGCTTCTCCATGTATACCAGGACACCATTTTTGGTGATGAATTAAGGCTTTTTCTGTTGGTAAAGTTTGAGTACAACCATGGCATGGATATTTTTTTCCGTGATGAGCTGTATCCTTATATAATAATCCATTCAGATTTTTAATCTAAAGAAAGTGATTCTTTTGCCCATATTTATCAGTATCTTTAGACTTACTAATATCCGTAAGAGCTATAAGGTAGATATGATTAGGTTTTTTATAATTTTTACTAGTGACCACAGTTTTTGGTGTTGATGTTTCTTCTTTCCATTCCCAAATAGTAATTGCGATATCTGGATTCATATTCTCAATCTTGTTAAATATTCGTGAGCAAATTGGAATAGGCATTGGGATTCCATCTAGCTTGACTATATCTAAGTATTGCTTATAATCCTTTTTAGTAAATATTCGTTCAAGATGTTATCTTTATTAGCAAAATAACAAGCTAATGCACCTTGAAGACAATTATCAGATGGCATATCTGTATCTGGATCGATTATTTTTGAATTATCAGGATTAATAGTACACTTTGTATTGGCAAGCTTTTTGGGAGTAGAGATATATGATCCACCAACAGTTCTTTATAAGTATAAGCTTCAATAGTTAACATTTCAATCTTTACCAAATTCATTTCTGATCCTTCTTGCATAAATGAGTCTATAGCGTTATCTATTTCCGATATAGATAAATTTATATGTTCATTGATATCTTCTTCTGTAAGAATAATACGCATGAGGCTTCTGTGATAAGCAATTATAATTAATGGACTTTTAAGTTTGTCCTTTCCTTTGCTAACATGCCCAGAATATATACATTGAGCAATTAATGCAGTTTTTATTTGATCTTTTTTACGCAATTCAACTCTAAGAACTCTTGTAATTTGTTCTTTTGCATTTGCTATAAGCTGAGGCATATATGGAGCTTCTAAATATTTATCACGATTCTCAACATAATAATTGAATCTATATTTTATATTATCAGTAGATGGAATAACTGCCTGCCATATACTCATTGCTGTTAAGTTTTGATGAGGTCTTAAAGGATCAGAATTAGATTCGCATTCTTCGAATATTAACTCTTTGTTCATTAATTTATAATTTTTTCTTACTGGTTTACCACCAAAATTGCTTCTATCTTTATAATATTTCTTTTTGGATAGTCATAGAGCAAGGTTCTAGCTAATTCAGGCCATTTTTCATCAGTGTTTACATTATATCTATCTTCCATATTATCAAACCATTCTGTATCATTTTGGGGTAGATTCGAAGTAACATTGTCTGAGCTTTGAATAGGTTGTGAGAGTGTATTGTCTAATTGGATTAAATCACCTACTGGAACATGGATTTGTGTTGGAAGAGGTAATATTCCCGATTCTCTTTTAGGTTTAATTCTGCATGGATTTTTTCGGTTTAGATGTATACAAAGTTTTGCTAATTTAGGAAAATCTGATCCACATCTATTACATGTATGTACTACCATAGTAAAATAATAGTATGAATTTGTATATGGGTGCTGGTACAAAATTCCTTATCCGTTGCTTATAAAATATTTTTGTTCAATTTGAAAATTAATATGTACTAGGCATATATAAAAATGCAGTTAGGTGAATATATATGTGATTTCCTTTTATATACTGGTGTGATATGCGGTCGATCATGTATGAATTCTAAAGGGTGCTGGCTTCATAAAAATGCTATTAGACGTTATCCTTGTACTAATTGTGGTAAACCTACTCGGTCTAAAAGCGGTAGATGTCCTGACCATATTAGAAGCTATTATGTTGGTAAACATTATCAAAAGTATTATAAAAAGAAATAGATACTTAGACCCAAAGGGTCATTGCTTTGCAATAATTTTTAGTACCTTGATTTATATATAGGTAAATAGTATATGATATTAGGTATGACGATGCGATCATTTTTTTGTCGTCATCTAATTCATCTATAAAATATAAAAATAGTGGGTTCTAGCTATATAATTTTTGGTACCCAGGTTTTTATATAGGTACTAAAGAGTTGATATATAATATAGGCTTCTTGAGCGATCTAAAAATCAAAATGAATACTTTAGTACCCAGGGTACCAAAAAAGTGTCCCAGAACTCCCATTTTTAACCTACTATCCTTTTTTCAAATTTTAAGAAAAGTAAAATAAAATATGCTAATTTGATAAATTTTTTAGTGCTGAACAAGTTTACTTAGTGCAAAAAGTCATGGTTAATTAGTAAAATTTAGAAAATTATAGAAATTTTATAACTTTATTAATAAAATTATATATATTTCTATAATTTTCTAAATTTTACTGATTGATTCTAACTTTGTAATTTAAATAAATATACATATATATTATGAACCTTGAACATGTTTATAAACCTTGAACTGGACCTGAACTAAACTTATTTTAAGTTTAGATTCAGTTATTAAGTTCAATAATTTTAAATTCAGATTCAGATTCAAAAATTTTTTCAAGTTCAGGTTTAGGTTTATTGAACCTGTACCTGAACTTTTATTGAACTGAACTAAACTTCAAAACACATATTCTAAATTGTATTTTTCTTCTATTATAGAAATAGATAAAGTTTTGCAAAACAAGAGAGAGTGACTTTTTGAAGAAACTAGTTCTGAATCAGAAGAAGGAACTAGTACAACAAATAATTCTAATTTACAGTCTTTAACTAATTCTTGATCTTTAACAAATACTTTTAATTCACAGTTTTTAACAAATAAAAATAAAAAAGAACTAATCAATTTTATAAAATATAGAATTATTTTAGAAAAGAGCACAAAAGAGTAATGGATACTATAAAGCTATTTGTTATTATTGTAATATATTTTGGTTAAAAGAAAAGCTAACAAAATTAGAAGCATATTTAGCCCAAATAATATATCATAATATTAAAAAGAAAATTAGCTAAAAAAATTTCAAATTATATCCAAAGATTTAAAAGTTCTAATAATATTTTATTTTACGTCTAACAGTCTGTTGCCAAAAACTATTGTTAATCAACTTGATTAAAAAATACTTAAAAATTGGATAATAGTAGGAGTTCCTTTTAATGTTATTAAAAATCTATTTATTTAAGATATGTTTAAAGTACTTTAACTTTCATATAATCTACTATCAAAATCAACTTTATCAAACTGATTATTGGACAAAGAATTAGTATAAGTAAATAAAGCATTAGATAAATCTAATTATTTAACTTTAGGTAAATTTATTCTATATATATATTATATATATTATATAGTATATACTATATTAAATAACTAATTTATTTATATAATAAATAAAAGCTTGGATAGATGAATGATACCAAAAATGGATTTAGTTTATAATTATATTGTTACAACAGATACTTAAAAAGAATATCTAATTGGTTTAAAGAATTATTTTCTACAAATGTAAATTAATGTAAATTTTTTAGCAAATAAAATATTAGATATTGTTGACAAACTTGGCTCTAATAAATTTGTAGCAGTAGAGGACCCCAAAATATGCATAGATAGGTCAGGTATTAGTTTGTATATTATTATGTCTAGAATATTTGATGCTGAGCTTATGCAATAAATCTTATACTACAAATTTAGTCAAATTAAATGATAAAATTTTAATTAATAATTGTAGAAAGGCAAAAAAAAATAGTGACCTATCACTATAGAGACCTTATATAATCAGCCTATCACATTAAAGATTATAAAGAAAATTTTTTTTGGTTTTGTTTTTTTTTATTTTTTAAAACTATTGCTAGAACTATCACTAGAGCTGCTACTAAAGCCTTAATATTCATATAAAGATATTTACTGTTTCTATAGATTTTCTAGTATATTTTTATTATTTTTGCAAGTTATTTTTTTAAACTAAACATAGTATAAGAACATAGCATGATAGCTTGTTTTTTTTTAATATAATAGTACTAATATTCTTATGTTTTTTCTTTAAAACTAATTTTAGTACAATTGTTGGAATGTAGAACAGATGTATTGNCAAATGTAAATTAATGTAAATTTTTTAGCAAATAAAATATTAGATATTGTTGACAAACTTGGCTCTAATAAATTTGTAGCAGTAGAGGACCCCAAAATATGCATAGATAGGTCAGGTATTAGTTTGTATATTATTATGTCTAGAATATTTGATGCTGAGCTTATGCAATAAATCTTATACTACAAATTTAGTCAAATTAAATGATAAAATTTTAATTAATAATTGTAGAAAGGCAAAAAAAAATAGTGACCTATCACTATAGAGACCTTATATAATCAGCCTATCACATTAAAGATTATAAAGAAAATTTTTTTTGGTTTTGTTTTTTTTTATTTTTTAAAACTATTGCTAGAACTATCACTAGAGCTGCTACTAAAGCCTTAATATTCATATAAAGATATTTACTGTTTCTATAGATTTTCTAGTATATTTTTATTATTTTTGCAAGTTATTTTTTTAAACTAAACATAGTATAAGAACATGTAGTTAGGTTTTTTTAATAATATATAAAACAGTACTAATGTTCTTATATTCTTTTTTTTAGAACAAACATAGTACAATTGTTGGAATGTAGAACAGATGTATTGTAGTAATTGGTTTTGTTTTAATATAACAGTACTAACATTTTATATTTTATTTTTTAGAATGAACATAGAATGATTAGAGCATAGCTAGAATGGAGATATTATAATAGTTAATATAACAGTACTAACATTCTTATATTTTTTTTAAAAAATAAATATAGTACAATTAGAACATAGCTAGAATAGATATAGTACATTAGTTAGTTTTTTTTTAAATATATATAATAGTACTAACATTTTTATATTTTTTCTTTAGAATAAACATAGTACAATTGTTGGAATATAGCTAAAACAGATATATCATGGTAGTTAAATTTTTTTTATAATATATATAATAGTACTAACATTCTTATATTCTTTTCTTTAGAATAAACATAGTATGATCGTTAGAACATAGCTAGAACAGATGCATTATAGTAGTTAGTTTTTTTTATTTTTTTATTTTTTAATATATATAATAGTACTAATGTTCTTATATTCTTTTCTTTAAAATGAATCTAGTACGATTGTTGAAATGTAGCTAGAACAGATATATTATGATAGTTAGATTTTTTTAATATAACAGTATTAATATTCTTATATATATATTTTTTAGAATAAACATAGTATGATTAGAATATAATTAGAACAGAGTAGTATAGTAGTTAATATAACAGTGCTAATATTCTTACATTTTTTTTAGAACGAATATAGTACAATTAGAATATAGCTAGATGTAGATTATACAGTCAGATCTCTCTAAATGCATATTATTGGGACCAAACTTTTAAAAGTATGTATTAAAAGAACAATAAAAAAAAGTGCATTTATAGAGGTTTGGTATAATTTGGACCAGAAAACTGATATGTAGTTAAGGAGGTTTTGCACTTAGGGAGGATGCATTTAGAGAGGTCAGACTGTAGTACTAATATTCTTTTTTTAGATTAGAACAAGCTAGAATGAGTAGAGTACAAAAGTTAGTATACAATATTTGTTTTTTTTTATATAGTACTAACATTTCTTCTTTTTTTTTAGAATAAACATAGTATAATTGTTAGTTAGTATAGGCATAGTAGTAGCATAATAGTTGTATAATAGCTGGGAATAGCACAATAGTTGGATCATAGCCAGTGTTTAAAATAATTTACCAGTACATGCACCTGTTATATAAAAAAATACCAGTTAAAATAAAAAACCTGTAAAAAAATTTTTATATAAAGTAAGTATTTGTAGGGTGCATCCATAAATAACGGTATGTACCCCCTCATTAGCGCTTGACCCCCCCCTCTACTATATAAAAAAAAATTTCAAAATCCGTATGTTTAATATAAAATTTTACAAAAATTTGAATATATTGTGACACAGTAATCTGATTTGGATGATTTAGGTACCATTCGATTCGTCTCAGTGAGACGAATCCAATGATATTAAAATCATTTTATTTGTATTACTGGATCAATAGTTATTCACAAAAAACTATTGATTTTATAGTCATTTTATAAGAAACCATAATGCCAATAGTATTTGGCCAATTGCTTTTGATCCAGTAATCTAAATTAAATGAAATTGGTATCATTCGACTCCTCTCACTGAGACGAATCGAATGGTACCAAAATCGTTATATTTAGACCACTGGTTCAGTTTTTAGACAATTTTTTTTAAAATAATTGCGTTATATTTTTTTGATCCCTCCTACTTAAGAGAAAAAACATTATATTTTTCAGACCCCTCCCCCCTCTTGTATAACGTTATTTCTGGATGCCCCCTAGCCAATTTGCATTAGTTGATTTTTTTTTATCACTTAGCCAACTTAGCTAATTTTTTAAAAAATTGATTTAGTTAATTTTTATATTAGATTATATTAAAAATTGCAGTAGCCTATCAAATTTAGGCTGGTCATTTGTTTATATTAGATATTATATCTACTTAATAGGATCTGAAAAACTCTGAAAAGAAAATTAATGCATATAAAATATGAGCAAAGTTGAAAAAAAATCTGAAAAAATCTGATAATTTCTAAAGCTTGACTTAGAAAGATTGACCCAGACTTAGCCAGCTAAGCTAATTTTTAAATATCAACTTAATCTAGCTAATAAATAATGATCAACTACAAAAACTATATTTTAATTAATTTATATATTTTATAAACAAATATTTTTTTATTTAATTTGAATAATATAAAAATAGAAAATAATAATATAAAAATATAATATAATAATATAAAAATATAATATAATAATATAAAAATATATTAAAATATCAAAATTGTTAAAAATAATAATTATTTCTTGAATTCGTCTTGAAGTTTGAACCATTGTTGACTAAATATTAAGCACTTTTTCAAAATCAAATTCATTTATATTTTTATCTACTAAACTTATTGATAAAAATAAATAAAGAGTATCATTATTAATTCTATTTCGATCTAACATGTGATGATCTTCACAATAATATGACTATTGTTATGTATCAGGTTATTAAATTCAATAATATTCTGACACTTTACTCTCTATGAAATCATATACTATGTTATACTATATTCCTAGTAACTTATATATGCACCGGTTACTTCAAAAAATTCCAGATCATGTACTGTTTGTTGCACCAGCCCAATTTTAAAATACTGGCATATGCAATATAAAAAATAGTAGATCTGGATTTTTATTATACTATTTTATATACTGGTCATAGTATGTTAGTTGGGTTGTACTATGATAGTTGGAATATAGTATAATAGTTGGAATCGGGTTTATATTGTAAATTGTATTTATTTTGGTATTGTTTTTTTTAATGTTTTTTGTTTTTTTTTATTTTTTTTGAGTAAAAACATATGGACTTATGTGATTGATTTTGATTTGTAAATCATGGGTCACTATAGTGATGAGTTGATATAAAATAATACTTTTGTAAAAAATTAATAATTTTTTAAAAAGTTCTTATTTAGCCTATTTATTACTTACTAGAGAATTTGCAAATATAAAAATTAAAGATAGCAGGCAACTATAAATAAAAACTTGTTGGAAATTATTATACTTAACTACTAATTCAATGCTATATGCATTATCTGTTTTTGATTAGATAGAATAAATTTTTATTGCAATATATATACAGTCAAACCTCTCTAAGTGCACCCTCCCTAAGTGCACACTCCCCTTAAGTGCACACCTTAGCCTGGTCCCAAGCTTGGGACTTAATGATAAATGTACACCCTCCAACCTCTGCACGTGCATAGATTTTGTGGTCCCAGACTTATATATGCACCCCCATAAATGCACGCATATGATCTTTGACCAATTAAAATACTGGATAACCACATGATTTTAATATTATTTTATCATATCCGCAGATTTTTGGAATTTATTATTAAAAATTCCAAAAATCTTTAATAGTGAATAACTTTTATTCCACTAGTCCGTTTTTTTTTATGAAACAGCTACCAAAATGTTCACATTGATAAGACGATTCTAATAAACCCAAAATCGTTAAAATCCAATTACTGGATCCAGAGATCGTTAACGATTTGTGTCACTTCGAGTATTTAAGGATTGAAAAAACCAATCTTTAAATATCTGAGTGACACAAATCGTTAACAATCTCTGGTTCCAGTAATAGGATTTTAGCGATTTTGGGGTCATTAGAACTGTCTCATCAATGTGAACATTTTGGTAGTTGTTTTATAAAAAATGGACCAGTGGAACAAAAGTTATTTGCTGTTAAATATTTTTGGAATTTTTTTTATATATTTCTATAAATGCACACCCTCTATAAATGCACACTCATGCCTGGTCCTAACGGCATGCACTTAGGGAGGTCTGACTGTATGTATATATTTTAATAAAAAACTTTTTTTATTGTTAGATACTTTTTAAATTTAATTACTAATCAAGAAATTAGAAATTTGATAACTAATAAAAAATTTTTTACTATATGTTAATTAATAGTTCAATATAGCAACCTATTATAGCAACCTATTAAAAAAGTTATTTACATACTTGATATAATAGTCTTTCTAATAATCTCTAGTTCCAACTTTTCACAAATACTGACCTATAAAAACCTTGCTATTAGTATATTTGTATATAACAAAAACTTTATCTAGAAGCAACTTGGATACAGGGTTCCAGATCTTATATGAGAAGAACTAAAATAGAGTTGAAAAAGAGTGTTCTCTTTATGGGTTTAGCTTTCTGAATAAAAGACTTCATTATTATAAAAAAAGTAGTAGAGCAAAAGCTCTAGGGTTTTTTGTTAAAAAGTGTAGAAACATTAGTAGAAGCATACTTTTGGTCAAATATGCTATTTAGCAATGCATATATTCTTACATTTCTTACAAATTGGTACACCTCTTGTTACCTCTTTGGCTTTTTAAAATTTTAACAAAGTGGACATATTGGCTTATTCTTCAAAAGATCCTACTATATCAGAATCAAGTTACAAGGGAATTTCAGGTTTTTAAGACAAACAATAAATAACGCTTTGGGGTTTTTTAAAAGGTAATTTGAAATGAAATTTCTTCCTAGGATATTCTTTTTAATATTTTTTTTCTTTTATGTACAGTTGCTTTTTTCTAATTTGAACAATAATATCTTTCTCTAAACTAATCAAAATCTTTTAGAACATTTATAAATTTTATTATAAAGTTCAGATTAGCCATATATAACTTTTTGTGAACTAAACTTTTCAAATTATTATATAGTAAAAATTAGCAGTTCTAGCAGTTCAGAATAGAGAGAGTTGACTGTATATATAATGCTTTGGTAAAGTATTTCTTTGTGCAGTATTATTAATTTTTAAGATTTATTTAATTATAAATTTATATTTAGATAGTATTATATTTTAGTTTTTTTTTAGCATACCCTTGTCATTACAAAATTTTTTTTGTTTCTTTTATTTTTTATTATTTTTATTTTGATGTTTGTTTTTGAGTTTTTACTTAGGGTTTTGATAGTTTTCTCCTTTTTTATATACCTTTTATTTTCTTTTAGTTTTGTTTTTTCTTATAGAGTTATATATATATATATACATATTCCAGACATTGATGCTAGATGAGAATGATTTAAAGAAAATCCTGTTTAATGAGATTTGCTAACATCTAATTTCTTTGAAAATTAGTACAACAAGCACAGCTGAGCACTTTTTAGACAGCCAAGTGGGATCAGACTTATGGATTTAGTTTAGAGCTAATGAATTCTATTATTGAATCTTGTTTTAAGTCTTATATTCTTAATAAAGTACTGGCAAGCTTGTTAAAAAGAAAAAAATATAAATTCACATACTTGAAGCCAATAATGCAACTAAGGTTGCCATTTGTAAGTAATAATTATGGATATTACAGATTACAACCTGGGTTGCAATCTTAATTACAACTAATACCCAAAGCTGTAAAATGCTATATATGCTGTAAAATACCATAATAGCTGTAATTGCTGTAATGGTTGTAAATGCCATAATGGCTGTAAATGCCACAATAGGGTGTAATTGCCATAACAAAACAAGTATCTGTGATTCTTTTTATTAGAATCTAACTAATCTAACTAATCTAACTCTAATCAAGTTTAAAAAAACTCTAAATAAATAACTTATGCAATCAAAAGGCATGGTTTTTTGTATACAAAATATGGCATTAAATTGTATTTTATTGATTAAGAATGCTTAGATTCTTAGAATTTTATAAAACAATTGAGTATTATAACAAGATATGTATAGCAACTTTTGAGTAAATTGTGCTAATCAAATTAGAATTTCTAATATTTTTGAAAAACTTTGATCGAGAATAACCTTATTTTGTTACCAGATAATCCAAGACTTTTTAAATGATAAGTGACAAATTAAAATTGTTGCAATAGTTAACTTACAATAGTCAATAATGCAATTAATTATAGTAATAGTTTATGCATGTGAAATTACAATTAATCCAATTGTGATCAAGACACTTATTATATCTATCGATAATCAATTAAGTAATTTGATCAGGTTACGTTATTGTAATTAAAGTGATTAGTAATTAAAGTAGTTAATTAGTACTATTGATATTGAGAGTTGATACTTATCAAGTAATAGAGTAATACTGAAAAATATAATATGATTATTAAGTCACTCAATGGTTGGATAATAAAACAATAATAAATACGAAATTTAAAACAAATGAGAAATCAATTTTTCTTATATCTATTATAACCAAGACATTGAAGTCTAAAACTTTATTAGAAGAGTGAAAAGGCATCACTTTTATATTTTTGGAATACATTAGTAATTGTACAATATGTAATTCGAAGTTCTCTAATTACAATCTATGTCTATACTCTATTTTTGTACTGTCTTTAACTTTACTAACCTTAGCCCGACCAGATATATACCTTCTAAGTCTATTTATAGACTACTCAAAATAAACAACCCCCTAAAATAAGCAACTCCTCTGATTTTTTTAAAAATCTCAAAAAATTCGTTAGCAGTTGCTATATCAAACTTTTTTTTACTAAGTAAACTTCAAAAGTCGATTAAGTAAAGTTGTTCAGCACATAAAAATACACCTACAGTAAAAATTTGGTATCATTTGGACAACTTTTATTAGTATGTTTTTCAATTTTTTCAAAAAATTCAATATTTTGAAAATAAGCAATTCCTCATTTTTTCGTGTAATTTTCTGGCCAAATAAGATTGCTTATCTTCGGAAATATACGGTATTGTTCTAAGTATTAGTTTATGTCTAACCCTTGCCTTATAACAAACAACAAAATAGAACAATATAAAAATAACCAAATATGACAAATAAAATAAATATTAGAACAAATCTAAACTTCTAAGCCTCCACAACTAGCTTAAAAGCCTCACAATATTCTTATGATTCAAACTTTAGCCACTTCTCTTTACTTCCTATACACTATCCAGTCATAATTGTCCTAGAAAAATTGTAATAGTATTTAGTAGTAAGAGAGTTGTCTAATTGTACAAAAGACATAGCAGGAATTTTTTTTATTATAGGGTAATTATTTTTAATCATTTATATAAACTGGGTTTTTTTTCAAAATTGTACTAACCAAATATACTGATACTAAAAATATTGATATGAGTCTTAAAGCGACAGGACTCCAGAATTTATACTGGTATATAGCAGATAAGGGTCATGTTCATATGTACGTATGTCATTACAGTAAATATTGATATCTAAATAAGCATTATACCTATTTCGACTATTACTTCCTTAATAACCATTACACCTATTACTCATAATACCTATTACAGTTATTATAGTCATTACAGCATTACAGCAATTACACCTATTACAACTATTACTACAACCATTACACCTATTATGATTATTACACCTATTACAGCAAAAAATTACAACTTCAATATGAAAGATTGCAACTTTACAACCTTGTTAAACCTATTATGGCAGGCAACCTTAAATGCAACACTAGTTGATTGTTTTGTTTATCTAATTAAGCTGCTATAGCAATCACATATTTGCCCAAAGCAAATACTTTTAAAATTTTACAATTTATATTTTCAATCAATGCTATAGCAAATTTTTATATCCTCTTTATATTCTTGTATATTATATTAATTCACAAGATAGAGGTGAGTATTGATAAATATAATTTTTATCATTGGTTTAAATCTAGAGAAAATTTAATTTTAAATTATAAATTTATATTTAATTTTAGCTAATAATAATTTTTTTAATTTATTAGGGAAAGGTTTTAAGGATAATGGGTTTCACTAAGCTGCTCTTACTTCTATTGAACTCTGGCAAAATCTTGGACATACTAAGTCAGAAAATGATGAATTAGTCACACAAATGCATCATTTTGAAGCAAATTTACTACTATTCGATTTTCCTTATATCCCGAATATAGACGCTCCAAAAATTTGGTGGAATCATTCAAGAACCAACCTCGGCATTCGGCAGAACTAGCGCTTAGAATTTTTTCAATTAATCCTATGCAAGCTAATTGCGAAAGAAATTTCTCAGTATTAAAATAGATTTTAGAAAAACGCCAAACACACTTAGGCTTAAATAGGTTAGATGGAATTGCTAAAATTAGGTCATATCATATTATTAATTTTGACGTGAAATAGCTTTGTTCTATTTTTCAGATATTTGGCTTATTTTGGAATCATGTGTCATGAGATAGTAATTTCGAATAATGATGACAACAATGGATCACAGGATTTATCACTTTTTAAATTACTATATAAAGGTTGTGGTACAGGTTTGGTTCTTTTTTCTCTCTTCTTCACCATTGATAAAGACTTTTATGATAATAGCAGAAACACAAAAATATATGATATTTATAGGATAACTTGTAAAGAGTACTATAGAGAATTCAAAATTGTAAGGAGCTAATTTTATTAATGAGCTGTTTCAGTTATATGCTTTTCAGTTACACACTAAAATCAATACTATTTATCTTATTTCAATTTACAAAAATAACTAAAATAACAATGAAAAAAAAAAATGGAGAAATCGAATATTGTACTACGTTGTACTGTATATCGCAGTACTCATCGGGCAGGATCGACCTTTACAATGGTTTTGACAAATTTGGGTTTTGTAATAGATCACGAAAATATTAGAGTTAAATTTAGATAAATCATAGATTAGATAAATGAATGGTTTACCTAAGATTTCTTTGGCAGAAAATTAGAAGTTAAATTTATGTAAATCGTGGGTCAGACCATCGATACAGGTATTGTTATATTTAGTGAACATATTTCATAAATTGAGTTATAGTACTGAGAAAAGCAATTATCATTATTAAAGATAATCATCATTAAGGGTAGGGTGAACGTAGATCATTTTTCATATAAAATCGGTAGCAAATTTTTTTGTATAATAGCAATTACATAAATAGAAATCGAACACGTATAGAATCTTCCATAATATATGTACGTACTTATGTACGTAGCAGCTAGAGACAATTTACTTTTTTTGCGCTACTTGGAAGGCAAGTAAAGATAATTAAATTTTATTGTATTTTTTTTTATTTTAATTTTTTTTTTTACTTTTTTTTTTCTTTTTTACTAAAAGCATATTTTTTTTCTTTTTTTTTTTTTATTTAGAATCACCATCATTGCTTGTTGGTGCCTTTTTTTCTACTTCGTCGCTTTCTGGTACTGTGCCGTGTTGTATTCGTGTGAGTTGGCCGTGTCATGTTGCAGTTCACCGGTGCACTGTCATGTTGCATTACTAGTTCGTGTTGACTTTTCCTATACTAGTATTTCAGCAATGTCATTATATTGTTGATTTCTTTGGCTTATCGTTTGTCTTTCCTTTGCTAGTGTTTAGGTTGTTTGACAATATATAAAGTAACGATTAAGAAAAAGATTAGGGTTATGAATAGGTTTAGAAAGAGGGTTAGAGGCAGTAGAGTGGTTTAATAACAAGTTTAGGGTCTGCGGGATTAATGTAAAAGTTTTTAGATAGTTGTGCGGGTCTAGAGTTAGGTTGGTGTTAAATAACAAGCTAGATTTTAGCATTAGGTTGTGAAAGAAATATGAAATAAATATAAAATAAATACAGTATAAAATACTGATACTTTATTGTTTTAAAAACTTCGAAGTCTGATTGTTAGACGAGATTTTTTTTTTTTTTAAAAAAAAAAAGGACAGTGGCATATATCATTATAATTAAAAAAATAAATTTATAAAAAAAGATTTATTTAATTGTTTTAATTTATTAAATATTATCGACCAAAAATGGTAGCCCAATCCAAGTAAATATCTTTTATATAATAAACAAATTTTAAAAAAAGAATTTTCAAAAATTTTTTATTTTCTCAAATGCAAGTTGTAATTTATTTTTTAAACAAATAATAAATTTGGACGTTTTAAATTGTTCACCATAACCCACCCTTTTCAAAAAGACATTAGGTATAAGCTTAAACACTTTTTCAACGAAATCTGCAAGGTCAAGATCATGCTTCGAAAGACCATTGCATTCGTGCAGTGGTGAGAGTAATTTTGACACTGTTGTATACCTAACAAGATTTGAATAACAAAAAAAAAAATTAATAAATTTTAATTTATTTAGTATCTTCAAAACGAATAAATAAAATCCAACCTTGTCTGTTCTCAATGCCACTCTGGTCATAAACCTAAAAGCTTTATTAAAAAGCTTTAAATTAAAAGTTTTTAGAGAGAGAGAGAGTAAGGTTACAAGTCTGGACCAAAAGTAAACCAAGCTCATATTTCTCATAGGCAAGTAACATCTGATTCATTACGCTCTCTTTCACCTACTGATTACTAATCGAGAAAGAAAAAGGAAGTTGTGTCGTGAAAAATTTGTTAAAAAAGTTGAAACAATGCTAGGCACTTTTTTTACTGCATCTCGTCCTGAAACTAATTCCCGTTTGGCTTCTAATGCCTTGATTTCTTCTTCAGTTAGTTTTTGAACCATTGTATAACGACTAAATAATGGACGTATAACGATGAAATAATGGACGAAATAATGTTCATATAATAACGAAATAATGGACGTAAAATTTGAGTGTTATAAGATTCTATTCGAATCTGATTGGATGTTTATTTGTTCTAGAAACGGATAGAACCTCTTTTTTTTGTGCGACATAAGGAAATTTGGGTCCACCTAAGAGAATTCTATGATATATAAAAGTTGCTTTTTTTTAAATGCACGAAGTTCTAGAATTTCATGACTATAAAGACGAACCCTTGTTCTATGTCCTGTCACGTTTTGGTAAAAATTAGTCATGAGTTTAAAAAATTTTATCAGGGTGCATTTTTATGGTACTATGTAAATTTTATTGTACAACGTAAATCATATGAAAAATGATCTACGTTCACAATTATCATTAATGATTATCATGAAACCTGACTATGATCATCACGTGAGGGTGAAATCCGCTTTTATATAATAAAAAACATAATAAAACGCGGATTTCACCCTAACCCGATTTACAAAGCAGATTTCACTATTTCGCAGCTCAGGTTTCACCCTGTTCTATTATCATTAATAATGATAATTATCCTTAACGATAATCATTAACGACAATATCATTGATGATAATTATCATTAATGATAACTACGTACGTATCAAATAAAGATAACTATCATCAATTTGCTGTTAATAGTATGCATTGTTGTGGTGTAATATGTATATGCGTACTTACCGGTATTTTGGGAGATGCAAAAAAATAAATAGTAAATATATTGGGAGATTTAGTTTCGTGCATTAACTTAAATAATTAGGTAATAATACACATAGACGGTACTTTGAAAAGTCTATTTTTGAAAACTGTTTGGCTCAACCTACGCGCGTCCCAAGATAACATGCCGTTATATATAATATATTTGTTACACCGCATCTGTGAATCTAATTGGATTAGCATATATAGCTATTACTATACATTTTTCAATTTAAAAGTGATTCGAAATTTTAAAACGCATGCGTCACAAAATATCGCACAGTGCTCAAAAACAACACGTAGATATGTGCTGTTATGAGAAGTGAAGATAGAGAAATATAGTATTGTTCAAAGAGTATAATAATACAAAGATTATTTATGGGTATATTTGTTATACGTGCAATTTTTTACATACGAATTAATAAACTTAAAAATAATAACAATTTCTCTCTTTTTTTTTTATTTAATTGGGTCTAAGATTAATTGACAAAATATTTAATTATTGTATAGCTATAAATAATGTTTGCGAGCATCTTGGAATTTGCAATCCTAATAAATATATTTAGTCAAAAATGTTAATGCGCGTTCCGTGATACAATATAAATCAACTCTAAAAAAAAAAATACTATTTACGTTAAATTAACGCATCTTCATGTGTGTGGAGACTAAAATAATATACAAGAATTGTTAAGGTTTGTTATTTCGAACCATCCGGCGCAAATAATAATATAAAGTAGATTCAATTTTTTTTTCAAACAATATATATTCAATATTATCTAACGTTAAGCTTTTTCTAGCGATCAAAGCAAATATACAGTAAGCAGTGACATCTTATATAATTGTGACGAATAGGCAATAAGTGACAATTTAGATCACGTTGACCAATCGGAAATTAGATTTGGGAACGTACACCATCTGGTATTGTGATCGTCAAATATTACATATTTTGCCGATTATTATACAATTGATAATTATCTAGTTGTGCATTGTAATCAATATATAATAAAAGTGAAAAATAATGTTCAACCTTAGATTAAATATAATTATTCAGGAGCCATTCATCGCAGACTACCTACCACACTGCCAGAATTTAAAGCACCGATATTAAGTATAAGTAAAAGAATTAACAATTGCATAAGATCTTCAACTTAGAACTTAAAAAAATTTTAAAATTTTTGGTTATTTTATTTTGTCTATTATTTGTCAATTGAACTACTTATTTATTCCTATATATTTGATTATTAAAATTTTGTAAATTTGAGAACATTATATTTAATAAATTTTTTCTCATGTGAACATCGGATTTTCCACATCGCATAGCAACTATACTATGCATACTTTTGAAATAAGCTAGTGCAAAAACTCTAAAACAACAAACTCATTCCTTATAGAGACAACGCATAAGCAATACAATGACTCAAATATATCCTAAATTATTAGCATCAATAAAGTGTTTACGTGCGTACGTACAGTACGTGCGTACTGTACGTACGTAAATACTATATTTAGGAAATATTTGATTTTCATGTGCTACCTGATTATGCATTACATTAACTCTATAGAGATTATTGTAGAAATTTAAAAATTACCGATAATGTAGATCGAGTAGCACATTGAAACCAAATATTTCCTAAATTATTAGCATCAATAAAATGCGTACATAAAGACTTGTTTAAAGTCGATAATTTAAGAAATATTTGACTTCAATGTGCTAATTGATTATATCTAAATTATTACTAATTTATCTCTATGTGAATGCAATTTTTACATCACACATATTATTCTTGGCGTATTATTTTCTATGCAAAGAAGTGTGAAATCTAAATCCTTCACTATCTAGAAGTCAACAATTTAAGAAATTATTTTCAATATGCTACTAGTTACATAAATATCTAAAAATTCATTAAGGCACCATTCCTTTCTCTCGTTTTTATTAACCATGTCTCTCACGCTCAATTGTTTCGTTGTCGGTGATAATCCTCATGAACATACTTTCCCGATTGTTTTTAACATCAAAGATGTTAATACAATTGGTCTTCTCAGGGAATTAAACAAAGAAAAGCAACCTCAAACTTTCGCTAAAGTTGACTCCAGAGAACTGAAGCTATGGAAAGTCAATATTCCTTTCAACGAGCTAAATACCGTCGACAGCAAAAAATTTCAAAACTATCACCTCTGGATGAAGTTTCGGAAAACTTTCCCGATCAACCTTCCCAAAAAAATATATACCTAATCATACAACAAGGAGTAAACCGGGAGGATTCTTCGGTATATCTACATTTTTTCCCCGTTCGATGTTCATTTTGTCTCATGCGAGTTGCTCATGATTAGATGCAATTGACAGAGAATGAATAGGGCCCAAACCAATAATAACGTTAATGAAGACAACCGTTGCGAGTCTGGCTACTCTTTCGTCTCTATCAGCATACAGTCAATGATTAGCACAACAACATCTATGCCATCTATGCGTAAGTAGTGTAGTTGTGATTTTATTTACTCGTTATGGTACATTGAACATCCATAATATTGTTTTAACAGCAAAGCTGTCAATGTTTTCATGGATGTATGAAAGTATTAAAGGGTAGCTAAAGGTGATAATCCTGAAGGACAATATAAAAAAGATGAAGAAGAAAATATAGATGAAATAAAAAATTTAATGGTATGTACATATTCTTTCCTATCAACAAATTGGTTATTTTTTTTTCATGCAAGTTGCTCATGATTTATAAACTAAATAAGATGCCCGATTGCCAACCCGTTGCCAACGTTAATGGAACCAATCTTTGTAAGAGCCGCTTTGCCATCGTCAATTACAGTCAACAATACATGATTAACACAACTACTAGAAATTAAAGTGAATCTTCGATCAACGTGTCTTTTTATGTTTTTGTTTGATGAAGTGTCTTAAGGAAAAAATTGAAGAGAGTAGAGGGAGAAAACAAAGTCAGGATAGGCCTGTACTTTATAATTTATTTTTTTTTTGTAATTAATAAAGCGGGCCCTCGGGTCTGTCATTTGTACTATCAGCTATTGTGTTTCATATGTTAGTAATAAATTGATTCATACATGATGTCGGGTATGGTTATGTCTCATTCCCCCTACCTGACATCATGCAGGTGATAATTTGATAACAATATATATCCGCAACTAGTGTTTCGATAAGGGCCATCCGGATTAAATTCGGATCCTACTTTGTGTACCCAGAAGATAATTCGAATTTGGATAAATCCGAATTCAATTATTGAATCCGGATTCTATAAGCTTATGAGCACAAAGTGCACATGCTAATATGAAGCTGTTATATTTGGAATATAAATAATTTATTTCAAATATCTAACAAAATGAAATGCCAATTTCGAATTTAATAAATTAACAAGAAACGTGCCAGACAAATGCTGTGAGATATGCGAAATATAATTAATTTTTGAGTATCAAAATATTAAGATAGAATTTGGTGTAGAAAGTTCTATAGCAAATTAATGTAAGTTTTTTTTTTAGTTGTTACTAGTGATTTGATCCGGGTGAGTGTCACCCGATAATTATTCGGATAAACGTTATCCGAATTGGAACTCTAGATAAGATAATCAGGAAAATCATTTAAAGATTTGTCTTATTAGAATTTTATATGATACCACACATAGATTTGATTTTCATAGTGTATCGAACACCCTAATGCAGTATGGTTTTGAGTTAGCTCGTATTGGAATTAACAGGTGTTGTTTCTATCACAATTTACTGTAAAATTTTGTTACAAAACTTATCGATTATTGTGGTGATTTACTGTAAAAAAAACTTTCTGTACGGATGATCAAAGTATAGTTATGGTATCGATTAGTATTTTCGCAAATCTATACCATACTGGTCAGCTATAATTTCGGTATTAAGTTAATCAGAAGGGGTGTAAAATACCCGGATTCCATTCATTCCATGCTGTAACCTCAATATTTGGTTGATTCAAAAATTTTGTTACAAATCGACACACAATACAGTCGTTGTTAATGAATTTGAATTGTGATAATTGTGATGTCATCGCTATATTAGTCTTAACATTTTGATCACAAGTTGTATAACCAATCAAAAAGCGTTAAAGCATAATAACTTGATTATTTGCTTTATTGCTATATTAGTTTTAGCACACTGATCATATTTTAGATATAACCATGGTTTTATTGGTTGGTAGATCAACATAAAACTACGAACTACAAGAATCGCTGAGAAAATTAGATAATCTGGGCGGCAAAAATTCTGACCAAAAATCTATGAAATATGAAAAAACTAGAAATCAATTACCTAAATCTTTAGTGGAATGTAATTTTTCTTAATATTCGCTAATATATTCACTATTTTTTATTGATCTCATGTTTTCTTTTTATCTATTGTGGAACAATTGTTCTTGTTCTTGCACATGTTCTTGCATTTGTTCTTAAAACTAAAGCCATTATACAATATGATAATCAAACAACAGAAGCAAATTTGGTAAAATTCACGTTTCATGATTTTAAGAGAGTTGTTTAAGAGAGTTGTTTAAGTTAACAGCTGATTTGAAAATTAGTGGAACAGGTGATGAATATTATGGATCATCTGAAATTTAAAAATTATTTTTCAGTAAATAACTATAATTTTATATTATCGAAAAACTATGCTGTTACAGAGTATAACCGAAAAATAATTATTGAAAAACTATGCTGTTACTGAGTATAACCGAAAATAATTATCGAAATTTGGATGATCATCACAAAATTCATCAAGTGCCCCACTAATTTTCAAATCAGTTCACATTTACCAAAGGGAGTGTAATATATTTATCGTCGGTTGCTGGTCAAATTGACAATCGCATGAAAGATTATGATCCGGATCCCGTAAATATTACGGATATATCCGGTTAAATTTAACGAATACGGATATCCGTATCAGGTATTCAATCCGAATTATCGGATCCATTCGGATTAGCGGATTACGGATCGAAACACTACAAATAACCAATACATGCATGTGATCTAGTGTTTCGGGCGAAATTTCCGAAATAGGGCGAAATATGTTTCGCCCCAAAGACCTCAAATCCGATAATTCCGAAACTGGCGAAACTGGCGAAATGTCCGAAACCAGGCGAAATCTCCGAAACCAGGCGAAATCTCCGAAACCTGGCGAAATGTCCGAAAATTGGCGAAACCGAAACCTGGCGAAAAGTTCCCTAAATCTAATATTAGAAATTTATTGGAAAAAATACCTAGAGCGTAGTGAAACGGAGTATGAGTTCAATTCGGGGGATGGTGTGAACAGATCCCACGAAATATTCACTTATCCGAAATATCATATATCAGTAACATGTGAATAGCGATAACGAAAAATTATCATTTCCTTTATTAAATAATTTTTGCAAATCTAATAAACTTATCTAATATTTATTTAGTGATGGGCAATTTGCAGGTTTTCCAAAAATCCCACGGATCACGTGCGTGATCCGCGCGTGATTCACGGGATTGTTTACCGGAAATCTGTAAATTTCGACCGGAATTATGGTATTGGCCCACGCATCATGTGATGGATAACGCGCGGGATGACAGTATTGTGTAGTTATCTAATCAGGAAGATTTATTAATAGATCCTACAATAATTTTTCTTATAAGGCCACGCAAAGTTAATTTTTCGTTTTGCATAACTGGGGTTTCAAAATTCCGATCGGCGGGTCGGAATTTTTTTTTTTTTTTTTAAAAAAAAAATTAACTTTGCGTGGTCTAAATTCATTCATGTTCACATCATAACATGGAATCAGAAAATTTTGATTTTTTTTTATTGGACCTATCGGGTAATTCCGGAAAAGTAAGGTCATCATCAAAACAGGGGTGCCCGTCCCAAATATGGAAAATGGTTACACAAATGTTGGATCATTGTCACATGCTAACCAGTCAAAAAATTAAGCAGCGAAACAAACAAAATCAAAAGAAATTTAATTAAATTTATATTTAAAATGCAAAATAAAATCATGGACTTATTATCACATTTAGAGAGCATATCTTTATTGATTTAGATCATATTAAGCTATATTCTATATTAAGTTATAACTATTGTTATTTCATGTATTTAAAAACTTTAATAATCTCTATATTCGATTCTATAGTACATGTATATCTAATAAACTAATAAACTTGAAGTTACAGTACGTACTCTGATTCTATTGAAGAGACCTTAACTATTCATAATTTTGTTCTACACATCGTATTACATATTGTATCTACATAAATCTATTACAACATCCTAAAAACCTAAAAATTCTTATAACAAAAACAAAAAAAAAAGGCATTAATATCTGTCATTTATATGTTCTAACTTTTTTTTAACAAAAATTATATATAACGCATGTAAAAAAGATCTTACAATCTAAACTTTACACTTCTCTAAATCGTCACTTTGCTTTTTGCCCCCTTTTTTGCGCAACAGACGAGATTTGGTCAACGTAGTGTTGGTTAATTACTTATAACTTCTGTATATAAAATATAACGTGAAGGTCGAATGATTCAGAATGATTCAACTGATATTCGTATAGTACGGCACGAAGCTTCAAGTTTTACTCAATATGTTTTGTGGGTTCACAAAAGAGATAATCTACCCGAGCTTCCGAAAAAAGTACTGTAAAACGTATAAAAAATTTTTTAAATCAATTGTGTAACGATCTACAAAATCGGGGCACTCGGGACGGTCACCCCTGTTGTCATCGGGTGACCCGGAGAAAAAATTAAACGGCAAAAATGGATTTTTTTAAAATTTTTTTTTTTTGGATCGCGTGGCCTAAATTTTCTTATAAATTTTTTTGAAACCGTATCTCACAATTTGATTCTTTAATGTGAATAATTTGAGTTAAAGGATTAAAATACTGTAAATTTTAAATAAATATTTTAAAGTATATAAATTGTCATTTTACCTAGTATTGTTTCTTCGTACTGTATGTATATTTCATATATTACTATGTTTTTGCAAGCAAATTTGCCTATGCACTGTATTAAGAGATAGAGAAAACCAAATGTAGTATACAAATTAAATTATGAATTTATAATTCTGCGTACAAGAAAATAATAGAATAATAGAATTCGAAAAAGTAAAAAAAAAAAACCCCCCCCGAAAAAGTTTCGGAGATTTCGCCATTTCGGTTTCGCCGGGTTTCGGAGGTTTCGCCAGGTTTCGGAAGTTTCGCCCATTTCGGAAATTTTGGAAATTTCGGATTTATTTCGCCTTTGGGAGCATTTCGGTTTCGTCTTTCGGAATTTGGAAATGTGTTTCGCCCGAAACACTAATGTGATCTATAATTGCAAATAGTCAATCAAATCGCCAAGATCATGTGTTTTATATATAGAATAAAACCTCAATAAATTTGATTTTATTTGGAAAATACTTGAAAATTTGGATTTATTTAGGTTCAAATTTTTACGTGTCCCTGATATTGGATTTGATTTTTACAGGGCTATCCCAAATTTCCGGGTCGAATGCGTCGATCTATAGCAAAATTATCAGCTGGATATTTTTTCTTAATGATTTATTAGTAAAATTTTTTATGATATTGGGACAAAATTGATCAATTCCTATTCAGCCGACCATGATTCCGATGCACTCTGACGTCTCCCGACCCGAAATTTTGGGACCCCTGTATGAGTTTATTAAAATTGACCAACAAAATTACATAGCGATAGTAATATGTTATACATCCATGATTTATGACTGATTTATGCCGATCACATGTCATTTTAAAACTTATACCGATCGACACGACCGCACTAGGGATGGATTAGTCCGTATGGTCCTAATAAGACCGGTCCATTAATGCTTTTTGATCCGGTCCCGAAAAAACGGTTCTACGATCTTTAACAGTCCTATTAATTAGCTACGTATTTATGAAGCCCGGTCCGGACTGGTCTCAGGTACGAGAACCAGTTAACCATAAGACCGGTTAAAAAACCAGTTCTTATTTGGTTTTTTAAGGACCGTTTTTAAAATAAATTTTAATAATTTTAATGGCTTCAAATATTTCGCTATCATAGTTTTACATTTTTTTCACCTAAACCTTTGACAGTAGTAAATGAGTAATCGAAAACAAAATAAAAGAAATACTATAAATCGTTCAAAATTAATCGTTAATCGTTATTTGACATTTTGCGAAACCCTACAAGTACACATAAAAACCAAAGTTCAAATATTGAGTTCTACAACAATTACGATAGTTAAAGTTGGAAATATTGAAGAGCTAAATATAAAAACTGAAAATTATCTTATCAAGATTTATACTGTAATTTGTCAAATTCATCAGAATACGAAATATGACGACCAGGAAGAAGTACGGCTAAAAATATTATTTTGTTATTTAAATTAAAAAAAAAATTATTATTATTAACGAATTAGAATTAACATACTTGATATGAGTGACGAAAAGTAAACCATTTTACTTATTATCATCGCAATGATATCTACCCCTATAAGAATTAGTGGTACTATTACTGCAATGATAATGAGTGAAGTTATTTACAGGCTTTTCCTTTTTGTCACTCATATTATTCCACTTTGCACTTTTAATTCCTTAAGAAATGCTGCGACACGGCAAAATTTGACGCGATCACTAGTAAAAATAATCCAGAGATTCAGGAATAAGCAACCTAACAAGCAAAAAACAAAAACAATTGCATCTATAACAGAACAACTAAAAACTAAGATTGTTTATGTCATAAGTAATATTGGTCGTACCAGACGTTGTGGATATGCAATAATACTAAAGTGAACTAAATTATAATTATCGATGGGTTATTGTTTTTAAATACTTGTGCATTGTCATTCTCTCATTAAACGATAAATTGCTCATTATAATAAAATTTAAAAAATATATATTCTATCTTTATTAAGATATAGTATTAGATTTTTACATAATTTTAATACAGTAAAAAAGATATTGGCTAAGAATCTAAGAAAGAAATTCTTTTCCAATAGTTGACATATAAACTAACTAATTTCACATCAATTTTTTGACAATTAGAAAGTGCTAAACTACGACTTGATGATTTTTGTGTTTCAAATAAGGGTTCATGTTTTTCGCTCTTATCTGATGACTCACTCATAGCCTTTTCAAAGAATCCCGATAATGCAGCTACTGGATTTTTATCTACATTTTGATATTCGGGAGTATTTAATAATGTATTCAACCATTCTTTATTCGAAACAATCTTAAAATCTATTCCACTTTGTTGTAAAGATTTTAAAAATTCATTCCATGTGACTTGTTTCGGATTAAGTATATGATTAACTCGAACATAATCACCATCATTAACAAAAGATGCACCTAAGGAGATATCGACAATACTTTGAGATGCAACGTCAACAGGAATCCAGTCAACATTTGAAGAATATGAATCTGGCATAATTTTCATAATTTGTGCACCTTTTATCATAAGTGGAATATGTTCTCGAGTATTCCAAACTCCCGTAACTGAATCACCACTAACTTGTCCAACACGATGAATATCAAGTTTAAAACCGATTTTTCGTGACCATTCAGCGCATACATTTTCAGTAATGAATTTTGATAAACCATATCCATTAAGCATTGCATTTGAAATATCGTGAGGTAGTTCATCCTCTTTAACATTGGTCTTTGATCCAATAGTTGTACTGATACTTGATGTAAAATTAAAATGAACATTTTTATGATGAGTATATGCTTCACGGGCGAGCATAAGAAGGTGAACGGTTCCAGCAATACTATCACGTTCAAAAGCTTCAATTTTGCTATTAAAATCTAATCTCCAAGCGACATGGTAAATTTGTGTTACTTCTTGTGCAAGTTTTGAATAAATCCTTTCGGTTTGTCCAAATTTCGAATCACTCAAATCACTTGGTAAAATAATAACACGTTCCTTTGATAAAAATGAAGTATCTAAACTACGTTGCTCAAACGAACCTTTTAGTCGGGACCATCCATGGTTTTCATCTGAAGCTCTCACCAAACAGTAAACTTTAAGTACATTTGGATTTTTCAATAAATCACGAAGAATAAAAGAACCAAGAGATCCAGTAACTCCTGTCATAAGAACCGTTTCACCACGTTCTTCATTTATGACTTCATTAATTTTATTAAAGTTACCCACGGGAGGAAATTTATCAGTTGTACTATATTTTTGAATATAAGAGTCCACTTCATTTTTAAGAGCTTGTAATTTTGCTTTAAATTCATCTTCAGCATTTTGACTTTGTGGAGAGCTGATTTTTAATAATTCTTTTATCAGATACTGTGTAAGACTTTGGAATGTATTATATTCAAAAATCACATCATGAGGAAGGTTGATAACCGGAAATTGTTTTTGAAGTATGGCTCGTAATTTGGTTGCAGATAAAGAATCTAAGCCAATAGAAAAGAATGATGCTTCGCCATCGTCAGTTAGTGAAAATGAATCACCAATAGCTGACTTAAGAGAATCTAATATAATGGATTTTACAGAATCTTCATTCCATTGATTATTAGAAAATGAATTATTATTTGTAACGATTTTGGCATTTACAAAATTATCATAAAGCATTTCAATCTCTTCTTTAAATTCTATTTCAACTTTTTTACGTTGAACATTATTTTTTAGGGTTCGAGATAATGTTTTTCCTTCAAAAGGTAAGATATAAACCATTTCATCAAAAATTCGTGAATGTGATGGACAGTCATTATTAGCTTGATGTATTAAATCAAAGATACTTTTGGTGACATTTAAGAAAGGAGCCATTTTGATATTTTCATAATCGAGTTCTATCAAAAGACAATTGAATGGTCTATTAAATCCAACGACGACTACTTGTTTAACAAATTGATTAAGACGAATTGTATCTTCGATAGGTAATGGATTTGTTTTTTCTCCAGTACTATGAACAATTGTATCATCAGCTCGACCAAGAAAAATATAAAAGCCGGAACCTTTTGGAGTTTCAAGGAAGAGATCTCCCACTTTATAATCACCATTTTCAGTATTTCCTTTAATATTTGAAAGGGATGGAGTTCCTTTTTTTACAACTAATTCTTTCGCACCATTAAGAAAATCATTTCTTTCTATCCATCTTATGTTACTTTCTGGTATTGCCAATTTCATTGCATTCCATGGGATATTAGGTAAAGAAGAATTTTTAGATGTTTCCATAAGGATTCCTGTCTCAGTTGAAGCGTAAACAGTTTTGATATTAACGCCGGATTGAACAAGTTTTTCACCTATTTGAGGCGATAATGCAGCACCTGCATAATATAAAGAACTTAATTTTAATAAAGTTTTAATTTCCTCAGGATTATTTTTATAAATTTGTTCAATAGTAGCAGGTAAGGTATAAAGAATATTAGCTTTAGATTGATCTAAACTATGTAAAATTTCGTTTACTAAAGGAACCGATCCTGAAACGATTGGAAATACATATACAGCACCAGGATAAAAAATAATGGATGCTAAAACATTCATTCCAAAAATATGAAATAATGGACCATTTGTTAAGATAATATCATCAACTTTATTTCTTTGTTTCGCAAACAAGAAATAACGATTGGTGAGAGGAACTAATTTAGGAAATGAAGTTGAACCGGAACTATGAAAAATGGCGATAATTTTTTCATAAGGATCATCATCTTGTTTTAGAACAGGAGCTGAATGATCAATGTTTTCATTCTTTAAATTGTTAGGAATTTGAAAAATTTTAAACTTTTGCGAATGTTGAGAACCTAATTCACTTTGCACACTTTTTGAGATTTTTGAAAGTTGGGAATCATAAATGAGAATACGCGATTTAGATTCTTGAATTAAGTGAATCAAAGCAGGTTCGGAATTTCGAGGACTAAGGAATAAAATTGTAAAGCCTAATTTCCATAAAGCCATAAAGTTATACAAGTATTCAGGGCCACTTAATGATAAGAAGCTAATTACGCTGTCTTTCTCCAAGTTTTCATTTTCCAATTGTTTATTCCAATAGTTAGCATATTTATTGATAATAATATCAAGGTCTTGATAATTGATTTCTTCATATTCCACACCATTTGGGACCATAAGAATTTTTTCTTTTGGTCTAGTCGATACGAGATGTTGAAAAACTTCTAATAAACTTTGGTGTCCGTGATGAGACATTTTGATTTGATTATAGGAATATAAATTTATATAGTTTGAGTTTTATAAAAGTTTTTTTTTTATAAAAAATTTGAGTCGCGATATGGGTTTTTTGTTCGTATTTACATTCGTGAAGCATGGTAATTTATAATATTTGCTAACGGTCAAGGAAAATTTAACAATCCGGTTTCCGTCCGCTCAGGATAAATTTTTAAGGCCTGAGTTTCTTAACAAGCTCCTTATGGAAGTAAATTCATAAATCCGGATAAATTATAGCCGAATTAAATACGATCCGGATAAATTATGAAATTTCTACCGACTATAGATGCGATCTGTTATCTATTTTCGGCCCAATCAGACCTAATTTAGGCCAAAACAGATAACGTACCCTATGATCATCATTAACATTAGAGTTAGGGTTATGTAGTGAAAAACTTTAGAGATAGGTCGATATTTAATTCTAATTACTAATACCCAAGAAACAAAACTGACATATCGTCGCGGAACCCGTTGAAAAATACTTGTACTATGGAATTGATTCACAACAATAAAGATGTAATTGCAAATTATGTATACATTAAAAATTGGTGAATAACGGTAAATTGGCAAATAATCGCGTGCAGCCGGCACGTGTAGCTGGGTGGTCGGTCAACTAAGTAAATCAAAACTATATGTAGACATAGTATCATGTTATCGAATTTTGATGTAATAACGATAATGACAATATTAATTTATAATACAATATTTAGATGCAGGGCCTTTACTACTAAAAATTAGCAGCTCAAATTTTGAGTAGATCGATAGAAGACCTCTACAATACTAGTTACAGAGCTAAATTTTATATTTACTTAAAAAAAATTTTATTGCCAGCTTAAATTCGTCGAGATTATCCAAACAATAATATAGATAAATTAAGTTGGAAAAAAAAAATCGTTTTCATATATAATTTAAAACCCGGTTCTGTAACTTTGTTACTGAGATAGGAAAGAGTGGATTGGCGTTGAAACTTACTGCTAAAAAAGAAGAATGAAACCTGTGCATCTAAAAAAAGGCAAGACGATTTTTATATAGTTACATGTAAGCTTATATATATGTCATTGATCAAAAAGTTTTTAAGTATTAGTGGACCAAATATAGTTTTGATTTACTTAGTTGACCGACCACCCCCAACGTACCCCCAACGTGTAGCCAATCATTTGTCAAAATTACCGTATTCGCCAAATAATGGTGTTATCCGGCAATTTATGATCATGATTGGTAGGGAGTCGCTCGCTAAATTTTAATTTGAATAAACATGATTACGTCGTAAAACACATGAAAAAATAACAATAAGAAATTTTTTCATGGTCATATGAGTTTGTCGGATAACGGTATTTATTTATCCCCAAGAATTAGTTACAATTCCCCAATTCTATTGTAACGGTTGAATTGGGAGAGCGGTAAAACAATATAGACAATAGTGCCAATTTAAAACCCCAACCGATTACGGGAAGGACGTTTTAATAAAATCGAATGGGTGATCAATAAAGATTTAATGAAAGATAAATCACTAGAGCACAGCGATAGATTAAGACGCTGACGCCGGTGATGCTAATATGGGGGTTTATTGATTTAATTAAAGGATAGATTAATTTGATTATATCAGGTGAATCGGGGTAAGTTCGACACGAAGTTCAAAGGTAAACGGGAGTCACGCGAACAATTTAAAGGAATTAACAAAACTAGTCACACGAAATTCGAGTTATTATAAACAATACGAAGTTACAAGTCAATTCAGTCCGTCGAATTGAGTCTCGCAAGGTTTATTAAGGTTAAAGTCGAATTCAAAAGATAAGGGTTTTACTTTTATTATTATTGCATTGTTTAAATTGAACGTGGAACTTAATGATGGCCTTTATTGAATTTGAAGGGTTTATATACATTTTGTGGGGTTAGAGCGTTTACGCTCTTTTTGAGCGTATTCGCTTTAATTTGAGCGTGTACGTTCTTTTTCGAGCGTATACGCTCTAATTTGAACGTATACGCTTATGGCGCGGTATTTACAAGTTTGTGTAATCGCGTATACGCGATATTCTGAGCGTATACGCTCTTGCATGGGTTAAGCCACCAAGCCCCATTACGTTATTTGTATACATGATTTAAAAATAATTACAACATAAAACTAAAATAAAAAAAATAATTCGTCACACTATCAACATACAAGTAACTCTTGATATAAGAAAGACTAATTAAACTTTGATATAAGAAAGTTAAAGCCAAAACCAATCAAAATAAATTCACACGATATAAAGAAAGGTACTAATTAACTCTCAAAGTTAAAATGCGGGAATCTAATTTACGTTGAAATTGGTGACTATTTATTTTAAAATAAGTAATGCATCAATCCGATCTTATTTTCAATTAGGCTTAAACAAACACCTATAAGCTAACTTTCGAGTTTCCATATATATCTTTTATCTTTTATAAGTACAGTGCCTCAACCAGGGATGGTAAATGACTTTAAATGACCCAAATGACTCGAATGACAAATGACCAGTCATTGGTCATTTCACGGCCCAAATGACTTAGGAAGGTCATTTAACTCTGGTTAATCGATTATCTAATACTTTTAGCCAATCAAAATTGATTATTGTTCTTCGTAAAATAAAACGTTGCTAGAAGCTATCTAATAAAAATTATTGTCGTGGCTGAAGCTGGAAATTTTAATTATTTTAATATGAATTTTCAAAAATTTTTTTGGGCCTTTTGTTAGGGGTTAGGTATAGATAGGGTTAGTTTTAAAATAATAAAAGAGTATAAGTGGATTTTGGTAGGGCTTATATTTTTAAATCAAGGTCCCTAATTTCCAGCTTCAGCCATTTCCAGCTTCAGCCGCGACATTACACATGATAAATAACTGAATCATTTGATGAATTTGTATTTTGACTAAATGACTAGGTCATTTCCAAACCGGTTGTAAAACGACATTCTAAATCGAATCATAAGATCAGGTATGAAGTGATTAAAAAAAACACTAGACAAAAAAATAATGTATTTACTTTTTTTAAAAAAATAAAAAAAAAGTTCGTGAATAATAATTTACCGATTGTAAAATGATATAAATCATTTTCGAATTTACAAATGGCATGTTAATTAATAATCGACGTGAATTGAGAAATGATGCGAACATATGTATTATTTAAAACATGCATTATACAAGTCTTTTCGTGATCGGTAGGATGTCAACTCTATGCAAAATGACCTAATGACCAAATGGTCCCGGTCATTTGGAAATGACCATGGTCGTTTGGAAATGACCATAGTCATTTGGTCACGAGTCATTTCCAAATGACCCAAAATTTGAATGACCTCAAATGTGAGGTCATTTGAGGTCATTTGAAAAATTGGCAAATATGACCAAGTCATTTACCATCCCTGACCTCAACGGCCATTTGCTATTTTAGCGTTCCATTGACTATACCAATACAACATTTGTTTACAAATGAAGTCATTTGTGCAAATCCTGCATTTTTTGTTGCAACTGCTGCTTTTTCATCGATAATATCTACAAACATGACCATCGCGAGTTTTGCTCTTTGGTGGTTTGTTTAAATGTCCTCTTTGAGGCATTATTGTATTATAACAATAACCGAATATTTTAAAAATAAAATGTTTTGAAAAGTTGAACGAAATTTTTTTTTTTTTTTGAAAGTAATATGCAATATTGATATCGTTATTGTGCACAGTAATGTTTGCAGTAACGATAATGTAATAATGAACCGATTTCATGAAATGGGATCTCCAAACACTCCCATTTCACTTTCCGATTTCAAAATTTTGAAGCACAAATAAGATGTTTCAAATTCCTATTTATTTTCAAATACGTTACTTTTTTTTAACTTTGAAACCCATTACTTGTATCTACAACACTTTGTTTACAAAATATATAGAAGGGAAATATTGAATAAGGAAAAATCTAGAAAGTGCCCCCAATGTGCTAATAACAAATTCCGAGTTAATCATTTTTTGATAGAAGTGCAACAGGGTTTACCTTAGTAAAATTTCTAAATATAAAAATAGGGCACAAAGTGCACGGGGCAATTTCTAGTCCTGTTCTTGAATAATTATCATAATGTAGATAAGCTATATACAACTTCATGCCATTATTGTATGCAAAAACCATTGTTAAAGAAAGTAAGAATATGGTAGTATGAATTAGATGTTCGATTTATTTTATATGATTTTTAAAATCACAAAAAATCTGCTTCAATTTAAGATCATTGATAGAACAAGACCTGAATGTACTCATGCTCCGGAATTTTATGTTAGCAAAATCTCCGATTCTCATATAGTACAGAGGCCACAAAGCGCAAAAACAATTTATTGTCAGTTGTCCCAGAATTTTGTAACACCATTTTTAAATATTAAGTTCGGGCCGGTTTTGATTCGAACATTAATTAACATTTGTCATCCCAGTTGGATAAACACGTCAGATAAATATGGTAGCTAATGTTTCAAGAGCATTTATTAGAGTGTTTCAGAGTTGACTTATTTCATATATAAGTAGGAGTTTGAAAAGTCCTTTTTATTTTGAAGAAAATATACGATCGTAAAAGTATTCATGATTATATAAATAAGCTTACAAACTAAATAAATAGGATTTAATTTAAGAACTTGAATATTAGCTCTGAAACACCCTACTCATTAAAATACGCTCTGTAAGAAATAAATCAAAGAAACGAATTTCATGGGTAACCTCATTAGTAAATTCGAATATACCAGATCCAAAAATAAGCTCGTTAGTGAAGATATGTCAAATACTTCTTCAACAGAGTGGCTTGAAAAAGCTGTTTTTGATGAGCATATTAATTATATTGAATATAATAAATTTACAAATCCCTCAAAAATCGGTATTGGAGGTTTTGGTAAGGTCTTTAAATACGCGTGGAAAGATTGTGGATTAACGGTAGCTCTTAAATGTCTTAAAGTCGATGCCGATTTAATTTCAGATGAAAAAATTATTAAAGATTTTATTCATGAGGTAATTATTATATTAAGACTTGAATTATTTTTTGGTATAATTTTAATTTCTATAATCATAAAAGCTTAAGCTATTGCGGAAAATTTATTACCATCCAAATATTGTTCAATTCTATGGTATCACTAAAGGTAAACAACCAATTTTTTGCTGTATAATTTTAATGATATCAAATAATATCGATATTTAAACAAAAAAATTATTTAATGCAAATAAATAGACAACAACAGAAATTATAACATGATTCTACAATATGCTGATGATGGAAATTTACGTGAGTATTTGAATGCAAACTTTACAAGATTGCAATGGAAAGATAAACTAAGCATTGCTAAGGAAATAGCACTTGGTCTTTCATTTTTACATAAACATAATATAATTCATAGAGACCTTGTAAGTTACTATATATTTTACTGGATTTATATTTATCATGAATTTTAATTCACTAATGCAATATTTAATAATTTAGCATTCGAAAAATATTTTAATTCATCAAGGAACGCCAAAAATAACAGATTTTGGACTATCAAAACATATAAATGATACATCTATGATGAATTCAACTTCAACTTTTCTTGGAATGTTGACTTATGTTGAACCATTATGCTTCACCGACCACAAATATAAACGTGATATGAAATCCGACATTTATAGTTTTGGTGTAATATTCTGGGAAATGTCAAGTGGTAGACCACCATTCAATCAATATGTGTATTTACTTGGCTCAATATTGCAAGGAAAAAAAGAAGAGCCTATAAGAGGCACGCCACGACAATATATTGAACTTTACGAAAAATGTTGGGATAATAATCCTACCAATCGTCCGGAAACAAATACAATTATCAAAATTTTGAATGAAATTTATGAAATTTTGAGTCGGCACAATTCAATTGAAACTTACCAAGACCCTATAGAAACGTTTGTAGATTTACCTGAAAATGCTTTAACGTGGGATCTTTCTCGCAATAATATTAGGCTAGAAAGAGCAAAAGCATTAGCAGATGCGTTTGTCAAGTGCACCATGCTAACTTCTTTGAATCTTAGTTATAATCAATTAGGATCAGAAGGAATAAAAGCATTAGCAAATGTACTGAACAGGAACGCAACGCTGACTTCTTTAAATCTTGGAAGTAATTCTATTGAATCAGAAGGAGGAAAAGCATTAGCAAATGCACTTTGCAAAAATACCACGTTAAAAAATTTGAATCTTCAATATAATAATCTTGGACCAGAAGGAGGAAAAGCATTAGCTGTTGCACTTTGCAAGAACACTACTACTCTGAAAGATTTAAACCTTGAAGGAAATAAACTTGGATCAGAAGGAGGAAAAGCATTGGCTGATGCACTTTGCATAAATAAAACGCTAACTACTTTGGATCTTGAAAATAATAATCTTGGATCTGAAGGAGGAAAGGCATTAGCTAGTGCACTTTGCGAAAATAACACGCTGATTTTTTTGGATCTTTATGGCAATAACCTTGGATCAGAGGGAGGAAAAGCATTGGCTGATGCGCTTTGTGAGAACACCGCCCTAACTGATTTGAACCTTTATGATAATAAACTTGGGCTTGAAGGAGGAAAAGCATTAGCTGATGCACTTCTTAAAAACAATAAGCTGACTACCTTGGATATTCGATATAATCATATTAATATCATTATAGAATCGAGAAACGAAAGTACACGTATATTACAATAAAGCATAATAAATAATCTATTAAATAAATAATTTATTGTGCTTTATTGCAGTATATTGATGCTTTTATTGTTTGATTTATGTTAATCGTATAAAATAGAAGTTGGACCTAGAGTATCAGACTCGTGCAATTTCAATCGCATTTTATGTGATATATTTTATTTTTCTGGTTTATAATTCGGCGTGGGCAAAATACTATTTGAAAAGTCATTTTATAAAATGCGCAATTTTTCGTTTAATTTTGAAATCCCCGTTTTATTCAATTTTTCAGAGAATTGCTATTACACATACTAATTGGATAAGCAGAATTTTGAATGGTTCAATAACAGGAAATTTGTTTCGAGTATAAAATTTTTCAATAATTTACCTTTTCTATTCTTTGTTGCCTAAGTCACTTTGTGAATTAATTTTATAATCAGTAATCTTGATAAACTCAATTGATTTTCTTTTAATTATATTAATTGCTATACAAGTGTATACAGTAAGATCAGATAATTTAAAAAATTGTGTTCAGGCTATATAAAATTTACTTCCTTGTTATCGACCCTCATATATATAAACATAATGGTCTAATCCAAATGGGTTGATATTAGTGAGAGTTACCTGTATTTAAAAATAACTAGTGGTTGTTGTTTTTTAATATTCAATATCTATTACTTTCCATGTTCAGCATTACTTTATTATTCGAACATTCAACAATTTTAATGTTACGATCGACGAAAAATCAAATTATTGTACTATTTTGATATAAAATTTAAAATTCTTAAGATCGTAATTTTTTTTTAAATTATACTGGAATTTAGAGTAAGTGGATTCGTTAAATGGGTCTAAATTTACAATTGTCGATTTTACAATCACCCGCGCGATAATTAATGATAAAAACTACACATATTAACGCACCCAGTTCAGATTCAAGCAGTCAAGTATAGATTCTTTATTTATTCCAATAATGCAAACAAAAAAAAAAATAGACAGCAGAATTTAAGAAATTAATCTTCATTATTCGTTTAATCTAAATATAAAACCTCAAAAACAAATTTTGAATCACAGTACATAAAAAGTAACTTGAAGAAAAGGATTATTCCAAAAGATTCGGCTCAATGTAGATATTTTTCTATCACTAATATCATTATTACCAATAGACAAGGATCTCAAAGTTCTATTTTCGCAAAGAGCTTCTGCTAGTGCCATTCCTCCTTTAAATCCAAGTTGATTGTGATCAAGATTTAAATTAGTCAGTGTAGTATTTTTATGAAGAGCTTTTGCCATTGCTTTTCCTACTTCGGTATCAAGTTCATTACTATTAAGATTCAAAGAATCTAGAGAGGAATTTACATAAAGAGCATCAGCTATTGCCTTTCCGGCTTCAGAACCGATATCATTATCGTAAAGATTTAAATTAGTCAGAGTAATATTTGTGCAAAGAGCATCTGCTATTGCTTTCCCTCCCTCAGGACCGAGTTCATTACGTCCAATATCCAATGAAGTCAGAGTAGTGTTCACACTAAGAGCCTCCGCTAAAACTCTCCCTCCCTCACAACCAAGTTGATTTTCGAAAAGATCCAAAGAAGTCAACGTAGTATTTGTAAGAAGCGGTTTTGCTATCGCTCTCATTCCTTCAGAGCCAAGTTGATTAAATGCAATGTTTAAAGAGGTTAAAGTAATGTTCTTACTAAGAACTTCTGAAAGTATTTTTTCGTCTCCTGAACCAAGTCGATTATTTTCGAATTCTAAGGAAACCAGAGTGGACTTTTTAAAAAGCATTTCTAATATTCCCCTTCTTTCTTCAGAATCAAAATCATTATTAGCAAGCTTCAAAGAATTAAGCGTAGTATTCTTGTAAATACTTTCTGCAAACATTATTTTGTTGTAAATGTTCCCGTTAAATGTTAAATTTTTAAGTCTTGTACTTGTCCTTAGAAACATTGTAAATAAAGAACATATAATTGCGTTCGTAGGTCTATCTGCTCTAAAAAATCCACGAAACATCGTACTGTAAAATTCAGGTTCTTTATTTCTTCCATTTTTAAAACTTTGAAGCCAACTAGTGATTCCAGAAAGCAAATGATTATAATTTTCATCTTCAAAATTTGTAATATAACTAGTGTATTCAAATAATGGTTTTGGTTCGTTTTGGAACATTATATTGAAAGGGATTAATTGTGTTTGTTCTTCATGGTTTAATGTTAAAAGACATACTGTTACGAATCTTTTATCATTAAATTTTGGTTTACTCCATAAAATTGGTATAATAATTCTACATAGTTGACGGTTGACGAGAAGGCATGAAAATAAGCAAACATTATAAAACCGGAGATTTTTAAAGATTTCGAAAAGACATTCGTTTGGTAATGAGCATGAGGGAAATTTATTTTTATTGGTTGTTTATTTCTATTGAAAAACCAATGTTACACAGATTATTTATATTGTTTACAATAGAGAAATGAACCTGTAAATAGCAAAAAAAAATTTTTCATAATTAAATCTGTCTGAAATTTTGCGAAATTATAATTTGAAAACGTTTTTTTTATATAAGCGTTTGAGATCGAATGAGATCGAATGTTTCCACCAACTTTAATTGGAGGCGATTTTGACAATAGTAGTATTTAATATAAAGCCATTATATTATGTTTTTATCGTTTAAAGCGAAATAACCAAGATAAAATAACATGCTTTTTGACGTCAAAGTATTGAACTTCACGTGAGCAAGATGTTATCATGAAAGATGCAAAGATTATCAAATACTATATAGAGTTGTGAGTCTAACGATAGCGATAATATCGGGTATCGATATACAAATTTAGTCTTTAATTTCGACCAATCAGAATTACTGATGATCAGCCAATAAAAACAAATTTCCCTCATGCTTTGGTAATGTTGCTAACATTTTAAATGATTTAGTAGAATTTCGAATTTGCCTTTTCTTTTTTCGCACGTATTAATGTTGTGATCTGCACAGCACAGCCACATCAATCAAAACAACGTAATTGTCGCGTGAACTAACAAGCACTAATTGCTGAGTATCATTACAAATATTGTGATAGTGCATGGTTATACGGTATTGATATATGTATAGTAATGATTAAAGATAGAAAAAATTACTGATTTTTTTGTAAAAACTAATAATGGTTTAAAATTTTATAAAAAAAAAAAATAAAAATTAGGCCATACAAATTTAATTATTTGGTTTTCATAACATGGAACTTTTAAATAGACCCGGCCGGCCAGCTTTTTTTTTTAAATTTTATATATAAAATTTTATAAAATTATAAAAAAAATTTTTTTAAATTCTACCAGGATATTAAAACATAAAAAATTTTTCAAACTTTGACCCAGCCGGATTATAAAAACTAAATAATTAACTTTGCTTGGCCTTATTTAAATTTTATTATTTTTTTTAAATTTATTTTAGTTTTTTTTATCAAATTTTAAATTATTGTCATTATTTTTTTTAGATCGTCTTATCATTTTGCTTTTTATTTATTATTTTTCTTTTATATGTTATTTTTCTATTTTCTTCTGTGCTTTTTCTATTTGCATTTTAGTAAGTAGGTAAATAAGTGTTTTTATTAAAAATGGGTAAATAATTAAATGTCGTTATAGTAAATAAATAAATAGTTAGGTATCTTTATAGTAAATAAGAATAGTTAAGTTTTTTTTAATATTAAGGTGTCCATTTGAGTGCCATGGCACTTTATTGATTCAAATAGTAGGCTTAATTATTACAAGCTTTCATGTTATATTTGTATAACAAGAGTACAACTAGTACTTACACTTTTGATATCATTTTACACTAATTGCTATACCTGTAGTCTAACTATAAAACTACCTATTTAAACTTTCTGGTTTCTACCCCTGTTTTATGTCCTTTCAATATACCCCTTTCAGAATAATTCACTAGGTGTACTCTGAAGCTTCAACCTAATTTTTTAGGCATTTGAATCTGTAAAAAAACCTAATAAAACCATACCTGCCCCAATGTTTAAAATTCAGATCCAAAACTACTTGCACAAAATGCAAGTAGTATACAGGTTTTAGATGCACAAATAATTAATTGATTGCACATATGTGTATATAAAAAAAATTATTACTTGCACATATTTACATGTAAAAAGAAATTATTAAGATAGATAAAAATAGTAAAATCTTTAATTTACAAATTATCATTATATTTATTGGACTAAAAAAAACTATTTCATCAACTAAATTAGCACAGAATAAAAGGTTAAACTATCGACTAACTTAATACAAATACAGCTATCCTTCTATATAATTATCTCCCATATGGTCACAAACTCTTAGGGTTCTGAAGTTTGATCCGGGTTTGATTTGAGTTTGATCAAACCCCAAATCAAACCAAACTCAAACTATAAATTTTATAAAGTTTGAGATCAAACCCAAATTCAAATAAAAAATAATCAAATTCAACCCAAACCCAAATACTATACTAAGTTTGATTTGAGTTTGATTTGAAGTTTGCAAACTAGTTTGAGTTTGAATGACATATATATATTTTTATATTTTTAAATGATAATCAGCCTGTCAACTGGAGAGTGATCATAGGCGAAATGTGGCGTGCTTCTATTTAAAACTTTTTTCTTACTAAGTTAATGATACATGCCCACTAATTGAAAGTTGTAGAGCTCGTCGAAACGCATCTAACAGTGGTTAGATTATCTAAATCAGCACAGTGGATGGTGACATATCGTCAAATAACAATTGGCTGACTATATAAAACTTTGTGATCAGATTACATGTGAAAATCACTATAGGCGAAATGTGACGTACTTCTATCTAAAACTTTTTTTCTTACTAAGTTAACGATACATATTCACTAATTGAAAGTTGTAGAACTCGTCGTGACGCATCTAATGGTGGTTAGATCATCCAAATTGGCCTAGTAGATGGTAAGATATCGTCAAAAAATGATTGGTCGACTATATAAAACCCAAAGATGCAGATTACATATGTGGCATTCTTCCATCTAAAACATTTTTTCTTACTAAGTTAACAATACATATCCACTAATTGAAAGTCGCAGAGCTCGTCGAGTTGCATCTAATGGTGATTAGATCATCCAAATCGGCCTAGTGAATGTGGAGATATCGTTGAAAACCGATTTGCCGACTATATAAAATCTCTATGTAAACAATATGGGCAGTGTCATTAATCACCTGATTATTTTTTATCAGAGGCCTACCCCCCTCCCTCTTCCTTAATATATAAATAGTCAGGTTCTTATATATAATTTCAACTTTTTTTACCCCCCTCTCCCTAAAAAATCACCTGATTTTTGTTACTCCCCTATTTGTTTATAAGAGATAGATTATATATAGTCGGCCAATCATTTTTTGAAAATATCTCACCATCCACTGGGCTGATTTGGATGATATAACCACCGTTAGATACGTCTTGACAAGCTCTACAATTTTCAATTAGTGGGGATGTATCGTTAACTTAGTAAGAAAAAAAGTTTTAAATAGAAGCACGCCACATTTCGCCNTCAAATCAAACCCAAATCTGACCTAAAGTTTGATTTGATCCGGGTTTGTAGGAACCCTACAAACTCTACATAATCATACCAAAATATATACTATTTATTTATATAAAAATACCTCCATATAATCACAATTATAATTACTATTTTTTTTAGAATTTGTTGGCTGATTTTAATTAGAAAGTTACAATTTTAATAATTAAATTAGCTTTTGTCAATAAATAAACTTGTTCACAAAGATAAAAATACCTACTTCAAAATTTTTATGCAAATCGGATAACTTCTTATTAGTATTATTTTTTTTGAATTTTCCTTTGGGTTTTTATTCCCAAAGGTCGCAATTTGCAATCTTTTTTTGATCTTTTTATTAAGGTCATATGTATTTCTAATTACAATTTTGTAATACAATATTGAACTAGTTACAACCTAATTCTAAATTTAGTCACCCGGATATCCCTCATTTATTTACCCAACCTGCCAGCATTGTTATTAGTTTTCCAACTTCTTTCAGGTCCTTGGGTCGTCCGTATCAACAGAACAGGCAAGGAGTATAAAGGTGGTCTTGGTACTTTATTCCTTCAGGCTTCTCTAATTTTTTAGTCTCCTTCTATTTTGGTATAGGACTGGGCTACCCTGAGTTTTATCTGAGATCCTTTTCCTATCAGGTTAGTACTACTTGCCTTTTTATCATATTACTGTTCAATGAGAATTCTACTAGAAGTATTTTTTTATTTAACCAGAATTCTACTGGAAGTATTCATTGTTTTCTTATTTAGCGCTATTGTGGTTTAATCAATGACTTTTGTCAAAGAAAAATCTAACATAGATGGTAAAGGCACTATTAATTAATTAGGCACCAAACAAACCAAACTTATATAAGGCAAGTGTTTTATTTTACTTTTATTTAATATAATAAAAAAAATTTCTCATAATATTTTGTATACAAGATGTCTCTATCCCATATCAGGTCTTAACCCTAACCCAATATTAATAAAATTTTATTTATTTCATTGTTTATTTGATAAAAATTATTTTATTTACATGTTATACAACTACCTGTATTTAATACACTAGGTGTTAAATTAGTTTTTTCCTATTATGATATATATTATTATAAAAAAACGATAAAAAAATAAACCCAAAAAAAAATGAAAATGAAAAAATTACAAAAAAAATGAACCTGAGGAAAAAAATAATCTATTATATTTGCTTATATTCGCTTATTTTTGCTACTTCTTGCAAAGTGCTAAAGAAGCTAGAATTGGTGTTCTTGTAAAGTGCCGAAAAAATCAGATCGTTTTCTTGCAAAGTTCTGAAAGAATTAAAGAATAAATAGAATAAAATAAAATTAAAAAAATAGATAAAAAAACAAACAAAAAACAAAACAAAACTGAAAAAAAATAATGAAAAAAAATGAAAATGAAAAAATAAACCATTATATTTGCTTATATTTGCTCATATTCGCTTATATTTGCTTATATTCATTCATATTTGCTACTTCTTGCAAAGTGCCGGAGAGGTTAGAATTGGTGTTTTTGTAAAGTACCAGAAAAGACAGGTCATTTTCTTGCAAAGTTCTAAAAGAAGTAAGAAATAAATAAAATAAAATAAATTTAAAAAATAAGTATAAAAAAAGAAAACAAACAAAAATCAAAAAACAAAACTGAAAAAATAATGAAAAAAAACAAAACTAAAAAAAAAAACTATTACATTCGCTTATATTTACTTACATTTGCTCATATTCACTATTTTTTGCAAAATGCTGAAAAAGTTAGAATTGGTATTTTTGTAAAGTACCAGAAAAGTTAGATCATTTTTTGCAAAGTTCTGAAAAAAGTAAAGAATAAATAAAATAAAATAAAATTAAAAAAAATAAGTAAAAAAAAAAGAAAACAAACAAAAAACAAAAATGTAAGCAAAGTTCCAAATTTCTATTTTCCTAAAGTAAGAGTTCATGTTCTTGCAATTCAGAAATTATTAAAAGTTTTTGCAAAGTGCTAATAAAATAAATTAATAAAAATAAAATAAAAACAAAACAAAAAACATAAAACGAAAAAATAGATAAAGTAAACCTTGCAAAAACTTGTAAAACTTGCAAAAACTTGCAAATACTTGTGAAAACTTGAGTTCTTGAAAATTTAAAAATTGCTAGGGAATTAGTTGTGTGTTCTTACAAAATGTTAGAAGGCAGAATAGGCTTGTGCAAAGTGCTAAAATTTGTTAGATTTCTTGCAAAGTGCCAGAGAAGTTAGGGTTAGTGTTTTTGTAAAGTGTAAAAATAAAATAAAAAAAATTAAAAATAATAAATAAAAAAAACAAAATGAATCTACAAAAAACTGAAATGAAACTAAAAAAAAACAAAAGGAAAATGAAAAAATGTAAAATTGATAGAAGATCTAAATTATAAACAAAAAAAAAATAAACAAAGATCTAATCTGATCTTGTAATGCAATCATCGAAAATTATCAAAATATTTCAAAAATATTAGTCAAACACATTCTTGATATGATCTAGGCTACAGATCTACTAATTCAGCTTGATTTTCCAGTCCTAAAATATTTCGAATGTATTCGAAATATTAAAAATAAAAAAGAAAAAAGAAGAGAGAGGTAAAAGGAAAAGAGGGTAAAAGGAAGAAAGAATTTTCATAATGGGTCAAAACACTATGTAATTGTTAAAGATCTGTTAATCGTTGAAAAAAAACAAAATAGAAAATCAAACTATAAAAAAAACAAAATATCAAATCTGATCTTGTAGTATAGAATTTGAACATCATTGAACTATTTTGAACTATTTCGAAAAATCAGTCTAATGCGCGATCCAGGTTACAGATCTACTGATCTAGTCTGGTTTTTTAGTCCTAAAATAGTTTAGTTTTAAATATTTTGTAACATATTTTAAAATATTTCGAAATTACTTTCATAATATTTCGAAAATTTGATATTTTGAAATATTTCAAAATATATTACGTAATATTATGTTTATATTACAGTTCATAAAACCTTATATAAGATTATGCTATTATAAATTTGCTAATAAATACCAAAAATAAACAAACTAATACCTGATCTATTTATGTATATTTATCATATATAGAAACTATATAAAATTTTTGCAGGTATGTAATGATATGCACTAAAATTTTATTGGCTAAAAAAATATCATGATGTGTTATTATATTTTTCGATTAAAAAGTTAACTTTCAATATTAAAAGAGTGAGCATTCGGCTAACATTAGCAAGAGCCTTATATAGCAAAAGTTTGCAAAAATTTTTTTGTTAAGATGCAAAAGGTAGTTGTGTAAACCAAATTTGTATTATAAATGGTTTTTGAAAGCTAGCTATTTTTGTTTCATTTTCACATTACACCTGATTTTGTACCATAATTGGTTCAAAATCATGTATCTGTAGAATTTTTATGTGATTCCTATGTATAATGTATATTTTGGAGTTCTGATTGGATAAAAAGGTTATATTTGAAAATAAATAATTGTTAAATAGAATATATTTGAAATTATATTAATAGAATTAGTTATAAAGTTTATATTAAAAATATGCTAATATTGGTTTCCTCTAGCCTTCTTAAACTAAAAATTTAACCTTTTAGTTTAAAATAGAAAAGTATGAGGTGAAATGTCACATCTTCTTTCTGTAGCAGTTTAATGGTTAGCCCTGACTACAAGTGATAGGCTTGCCCTATTGCATAGATCATTAGATGATTAGTTAGAAATTTTAAATATAGTATTTCTTTATATATCATCCTGATATAATTGTAACTTACTATCCTATTTCTGTACTTGACATTAATAAATAAATAAAAAAAAAAAAAAAAATATGCTAATAAAAAGGCAAAAAGAAAATAGCGACTTATTACCATGGCAATCCTTATATGATTGACCAATCATTTTTAAGATTGGTGATCATATAAGATTTATTTTTATTTATTTTATTTATTTAATTTTATTTTTTTATTTTATTTTTTTTTATTTTATTTTTTATTTTATTTTTTTTATTTTATTTTTTATTTATTTTTTTTATTTATTTTTTATATTTTATTTTATTTATTTTATTGTATTTTATTTTATTTATTTTATTTTTATTTTATCTTTTTATTTTATTTTTATTTTATTTTTTTATTTTATTTTTATTTTTTTTTATTTTATTTTTTTTTAATTTTTTTATTTGATATTTTATTTTATTTTTTTAGAATATTTCTAATTTACACCACAGGTGATTATCACCTATAGTCAGTTTGCCAATTAAAATTCAGGATCAGATGTAACATATAAATCAATTCTTGTATAACAAAACAAAAAAATTTTTAAAAAATTACTAAAATTGCTTCTAATCTAAAAACTTTTCTACAAAACTACTTTTTTTATGCAAAAAAAAATTCTTTACAAATTTTAATATACAAAGCACCTTTCTAATTGCTAACTAGTGCTTGTATTCGAATATACTATATTTATGAATATATTCGAATATATAAAGATTTATGAATATTCGAATATAAAATTTTAGATAATCAAATATTTATAAATATTCATAATATTTATAAATATTCATAATATTTATAAATATTCATAATATTTATGAATATTCATAATATTTATGAATATTCATAATATTTATGAATATTCATAATAGGTTTATGTAATTTAGGAAAGTGCCGTTTATTATGTAATTTCGAGAGGGGGAGGGGGGTTAGCATTCTATCATGTCTATATATTATATATAAAAATTATTATTGGCTGCTAATTAAATCACAGGGGGGATAAGACCTCCTAATAAAAATAAATTACGTAATAAACGGCACTTCCCTTAGTGCATATGCGTTGTAACACACCCATCTGATAAACCAATCAGATCGTAGGATCAGGTGTAATGTGAAATCAAGAAAAAATAGAGATCTTTTAAAAAATCACCTGTGGATCATAATTTTGCTTATGAAACCACTCTTCGTGCTCTAACAAAAAAATTCCTTGCTAAATTTTACTATAAAACACTTCTTCTCGCCTACACATTATTCTAACTTCACCCTAACCCTAACTAACAAAAAACGGGTTATTTTGGTTGTTTTGATTTCACATTACACCAAATCATATGAGGTGCGCTATAGCACACATGCGCAAAAATATTAAATTCTTCATAATATTTATAAATATTCATAAATATTTATAAATATCATATTATGAATAGAAATATACTTATCATAACCCGTGGTGATGATCACCTATCATATATTAAACATATTGTACTTACTTTTTTTGTTACTTGCTTTTTTTCATCTTTTCATTACATTTTATCAACATCGATTCAAATCTCTTGTGTGCTTACTTTATTGCTTCATTGGTTATAGCGTTTCTTTTGCTGATATACTCTTTTCTTTTTTAGCTTATCAATATTATCGCACTTTTACATTGTGTATTCTTCATTACCGCCCTCTTTAATCTTTTGCAATGTGCTTACTTTATTGCTTTGTTAGCTGTAGTGTTCTTTTGCTATTATTAGCTTGTCACCACGTCTCTAAAATAACATAATAGAAGGTAAATCTATAGTTTTATTTTGCGCAAATGCTTTGATTTTGCCGGCTATTCTTAAACATATTTATTAGAAGGTTTAGGTGTAATTTCTTCGAAATCTATGAGCAACTCTTGAAACAACAAATAATACAAGTACAGAATTAGTAACTGATGAAACATCTAGAGCAACAGAATTATTTGTAAAAATAGAACCAGATAACAATCAGAACTTTCAACTTTCAATAGGCGCTTCTTACTTATAATGGGTTTAGCTAAAGCATACCTCAACAATTATACTAAAGCTATGGGCTTCACTTTGTGCCGAAAACGAGTAGTGACTAATAAATAAGATGAAGTTCGACGAAAGACATTTGAGTGCTCATGTTCTGGAGAAGCAATTAGCAATCAGGTCATTGATATTTTTAGGCAGCGTAATAGAAATCTTTATGTCCATGGCATGTAAACTTATCAAAACCAAAGTTATCTTTGGTCGTAAACAAGGCAGCGCATCAGATAAGTATTGTGGTAGCTTATGCTAAGATGGCTTATGCTGAGATCTGGGGTCTCTATTTAAATCTATAATACCTACTAAAATCCACATATACTCTTTTATTAATAACACTAACCCTAAACCCTAACCAAACTATAAAAACAAACACCTCTGAAAAACACCTCTAAAATTTTATAATTTCATAATAAAATAACTTAAATTCTCAGCATAAGCCATCTCGGCATAAGCTGCCACAAGTATTATTACTAACATTTTTGATAACTATTTATTGACTAATTTCAGATTAAGTTACAATTCGTCATACAAAAATTGTCTGAATCGTCATTAGCATTAAAGGCTAGGGTTAATTTTAGGTTGGATTTAGTCAAGTTATTATTCTTATTGTTACAGTCAGGAGGCCTTCTTTTACTCCTTACTATAACAACGACACGGCTACAGGGATTCTTTATCGGTTTATAGCGGTGTCCAAGAAGTAGGTATAATTCCTTAGTCTGTAAGAAATTATACTCTTCTCTAAGGGCAGTTCAGTAGAGTATTCAATGAGGAATTATCAATTTTACTATTACTTGATAATAAACTTGGTGTTATTAAAATAAATAGTTTCTTTATTAATAATCTAAGATAGGGCTATCCTTAGGTTTCTGTTCCTAAGAAATCCCAGTACAAGATGTATAATAAATATAAGAGAAGTAGGGTGTCTTGGTCTAGTTTGACTAAGGGAAATTCTGTGTCTTTTTTAAATACATTTTAGAATAAGCATTATAAGCGTTGATTTACAATAATAAACACTATAATCTACAAGAGCAATATAAGCGTTATAAATGGCATAAGCGTTATAAGCAGTATAAGTGCTATAAGCGTCATAAGCATCATAAGCGGCATAAGCGCTATAAGCGTCATAAGCGTTATAAGCATGATAATCGTTATAAGTGTTATAATCGTCTCAAGATAATAATATAATACAATATAATAATAAAATATAATAATAAAAATGAAATAATAAGATAATAAGGTAATATAATAAACTATCGTTCTATAATATTATTTTTGTTACTTTAATTTCAGATTAGGTCACAATTCTAAATTATGGATATATGAAAATCGTCTGAATCATTATTAGCATTTAAAGGTTAGGGTTAATTTTGGGTTGGATTTAGTGAACTATATTTTTGTAAATAGCATTAATCGGTTGAAGGTTGTAACGAACTATTATTATTAATGTCTGTAACATATTATCAAATAAAATTTGTAATTTCAACATTTATTTATTAAAGTTTATAACTCAACACATATTTATATTTAATTTTTCTACAAGCATGTGGTATTAATATTAAATAAATAAAGTATGTGTTGTTTTCATACGAAGAACGATTCCTATTGAGAAAGTTGTCAGAAACTGGCTTTTTAGTAAAAAGCACTGCAGGTATGCTGCCTAGCTGCAAGCGAAGCGAGCAGCGTATAGCAATTATGTTTGCTAATTAAAATATCGATTCAGATATTATATACATACGTTTGATCTTATCAGTTATGTAGCGTTTTATATGATGAATGATTCCTATTGAGAAAGTTGTCAAAAACTAGCTTTTTAGCAAAAAGCATCGCAGGTATGCTGCCCAGCTGCAAGCGAAGCGAGCAGCGTATGGCAATTATCTTGTATCTGGTATATTTAATATATATGCTAGTATGTATGCTCTATATAGTATTTAGCGTTTTTTTAATTGTCGGAATAATTAATTTGTTTGTATAACAGTTGGTGATCATGTGATATAGGTGATGATCACTATGGATTATAGTTAGTAAAATTTTTATGAATATTCATAATTATATATTATGAATATTCATAAATATTAAATATTCATGACCGAACAATAATATATGTACTGTATATGTAAATCAATTACCAAAATAAGATTAGTGTAATATTACACAACATTAGTGGTGTATAACCAAAAATTATTTTTGCAAAAATAATGCACTGGGCCTTTGTGTATTATAAGTATAAATTGTATAACTAGTATATGTACTGTGATTGGCTATTCTAAAATAGGATGGACGAATATTCATAATATTCATAATATTTATGAATATTCATAATATTTATGAATATTCATAATATTCATGAATATTCATAATACAGTATTCATGAATATTCATAATATTTATGAATATTCATAATATTCATAATACTGTATTTATAGAACCCCGGACATCTCTGATATATGTCATATTTTTTTTTAGCAAATTGATTCAAATTTGATCTAAGGTCCAAATTTGAATTTTAGCAAATTAAAGTTAATTTTAAAAAGGGTCATAATTGAATAGTTTGGCGAATTACCAAGATTTTGTACATGTTATATTTTATTTTTAGCAATTTATCCACATTTTGCAAGAATTATTATAAAAAGTTAAGTCATACTATGATGATCGATCTAGATATAACAAGTTATTAATGGCTATACAGAACAAAATTATAATTAATTATAATTGAAAATAAGTAAAAGTAGTTGTAGCATATAATCAGGCTTTAGTATCAATAGTAACTTGCATATGTATTACGATCATTGATCGTGATTGTATGTCGATAAATAAATAATTATATAATACAATTGTGCAGGGTTATCATTAAGCAAATTAGTTAGTAATTTATATAATAATTGTAGTAATTATTATATAGTTAGTATCTTCTCTGAAATTTTTAAGAAATATAAAATTAAATATATAGCATAATTTATTTTAATATGCTAAATAAGTTTTTTAGAGCACAAAGTTAGAATCAATTTGTAAAATTTTAAAAATCTGAGGTCGAAGCAATTGCATCACGAGATTACCCATCATAATATTTTTAAAAAATTTTTATTTGAATTCTATGGATTTGCAAAATTAAAATAAAAAAAAATTCATCAAATTTGGTCAAAAACTCATGGAGATATCTTTGGTGAAAGTTTTTGTAAACAATTTCAATGCAGCTTCTTTGCAATATTTTTTTTGCATTTTCAAAATAACCCACTGTTCGGTGATGATTTACAAAATATTTTTCTATGCTAACTAAAACAATTTAATAACAAGACTTGTAGCGCATGTCATTGACTAATAGAATCTCAAATTTCATATAAAAATATTAAAAACTCGTGAAGATATTAATGTTTTTGTAAATTTGGACGTATACATTTTCACAAGTTTTCCCCTAAATTCAAATGCTTCCAGAAGCACTTTCTCAAAATGAAACCTCAAAACATGACTTAGTAAGTTGATAGAATAGGTATTCAAGAGTCTTCAGTTAAAATTTTATCAAAAACAGATTTATATTGACGAAGTTATGATAATTTTTCAATTTGCTTCCAGATTCGAGATTTTCTAAAATTTTCAATTTTGATGAAAACAGAAAAATCACTATCACAGGCTAGATTTTTACAAGTTCAAATGAAACAAGTTATTGCGCACTAATATAATCAATAGAGAATAGGCTAAAATTTTGCTTTCTAAAATTTCAATTTATTTGGTTAAATATTCATTCTATAATAGCTTTTTTCATTTGGCGCAGCTTCTTTATAATATATTTTTTGGAAATAGAAGAATTTTTATCAAAGATATCTCTACAAGTTCTTGACCAAATTCGATGAAATTTTTTTTATTTGAATTTTATGGATTCATAGAATTCAAATAAAAAAAAATTTATTGAATTTGATCAAGTGGTTGCAAGGATATCTTTGATTAAAGTTTTAGAGAATTTCAAAATGCATATCACATTACAGATACGTTTAAATTTTTGACAAAACTTTGATCAAGGATATCTTTGCAACTTCCTGATCAAATTTAATGAAATTTTTTTTGCTAATTCTATGGATCCATACAATTTAAATAAAAAAATTTTCATCGAATTTGATTAGGTGGTTGCAGAGATATTCTTGATCAAAGTTTTGCCAAAAATTTAAACGTATCTGTCATGTGATATGCGTTTTGAAATTCTCTAAAACTTTGATCAAAGATATCTCTGCAACCACCTGATCAAATTC
>QKWP01000693.1:150353-160920 GCA_003550325.1 Gigaspora rosea
TTAAAACTAAACGTAAGTAACGTGAAACTAAGTTCTAATACTTTTTAGAAAAAGCAATAACAAACCCGAAGTAGTTCTTATACAAAAAACAGGATAAAAAGATAAGTTAACACGTTTTTATATAGTTTAAATCTAAAAATTATATTATATATTATAAATGAACACGTTATTTTGTAAGTTAACTTTAAATATTTTAACTACTACAATTTAAATTCAAATAGAAACGATTTAGAAATGATTAGCAAGATATATTTATTGGATAGATTAAGTAGAAACAATATATACGTGTTTAAAATAAAATTTTATTAAAAAATATATAAGCGAACAAGGGGTTATAATATCGTTAATATCTCACGTTCCAGTGGATAGAATTTGTTGAATCTTATACCATTCGATTCGTCTCAATAAGACGAATCGAATGGTATAAGATTCATCAAATTCTGACTATTGGATCGTGAGATATCTTTGATTTAGTAAATAAAGTTTTTTCGAACGTTATTGTAATTTTATAAAAATTAATTGGCCAATTATCACGTATACGGATATGACCAATTGTTTAATTTCATGTGATCGATCATCCCTGTACTTTTATTGGACAGATCGGTCCTGAGTCACAAATTTCAAGTTTGGAAGTTTGTACTACCACGATTGTCCATCATGCTGGTCAGTATAACATTACACAACATTAACAGTGTGTAACCAAAAATTAGTTTTGCAAAACCAATGTACTGGGCCTTTGTGTAACATAAGTGCATAAATAGCAATTCCCTATATTTATTTTGATTGGTCAATTTATTTGTGAATATATATAGATTTTAATATAAAATTTGCAATTTGCATCTGGGACAAAAATGAGGATCATCTAAAGCCAGGTGTGTTCACGTGATATAAAGCCAATCAAATTATAAAATTTACAAGGCAAAAACAAAGAAAAAAAGTGAAAAATGCCAAAAATACAAAAAACGAGTATCTAAACCTGTCTAGGAGCATTAATAAAAAATGTCGGGAAGACAATTTTACTTATAAGTCAAGTCCTAACCCTAACCCTAACTAACTCTTACCCTAATTTTAATTAAATAATCAAAAACATATAAACGCACCTGGCTTTAGCCATTCCCCAAAAATGGTAGCCCAGATTAAAATTGTCATCTGGGCTAGACTACAATATACAGACATATATATTCAAAATATTTAAAATATTTATGAATATTCAAAATATTTATGAAATTTCAAAATATTTATGAATATTCATAAATATTTATGAATAAATAAGACTAATTTTCACCCATGGTTAAATTATTAATTTTAACTATAGGTTAATATTAATGAATTTTAACATTATACTTCTTTCTTGATCACACATTTTTTCTTGATCACACTTTTTCTTAATCCATTTCTTTCTTGATCAGACTTTTTCTTAATCGCACTTCATTTGATTGTATTTTCTTCTTGATTGCACTTTTTTTTTGTCACATTTTTTTCTTGATCGCACGTTTTCGTGATTGTATTTCTTTTGATTGCACTTTTTTTTATACTACTTTTTCTTGATTGCACTTTTGTTGATCGTATTTCTTTCACGATCGCTTTTTTTTTAATTACACTTCTTTCTTGAACGCACTTTTTTTTTGATTACACTTTCTTGATCGCACTTCTTTCAAACCAAATTAGCTTCTACTTACTTTGTTATATACAATGGAATCTTCGGACTTTCAATATTATCCTATGTATTCTTTGTTTGATGATAACTTCGGGAGTAACAGTATTGTTGGTTTGTTTTATTTTCAATCGTGTTGTTTCGATCAAACTATCACCTAAACAGAAACTTACTATAATATATTGGTTAAAGATACTTTGATCACAGAAAAATATCAACATGGTTTCAAGTCAAATAATACATTAAATTCTTTGAGTGAAGATGATTTAACCTGTGAAACTTATCTATATGGTTTTGAGACTAACAATAGTGCTGGTTTGTTTTGCTTTCTTGATCGAATAATGGTTTGCTATTACTTAACATAACCTTAATGTATATTTAACCTTTCAATATTTTGTTCAAAGATAATTTGACCACTAAGAATCGTTCTTACAATTTTCTAGTTAATAATGAAGGTGGTTTGTTTTGCTTCCTTAATGCTTTAATTGTAATCGTGACACTAAAATATATTTAACTTTTTTTTATCTTTATATTCTTTGTTAGAAGATGAATTGATTATTGAAAATAATATAGAAACGATGATACTACTAGTGTTCAAGATGAAGAATCTGAAGACGAAAATGAAGAGTTATGTAAATTAAAACTAAATGAAGGCATGGAGTTTGATACGTGGAAACTTGCAGAGTCATACCTTGAAAAATATGCAAAACAAGAAGGATTTTGTTTCCGTAAAAGATGCTGTACTGCTGATTCAACAGATAATGGTATAATACACCGTCAAACTTTTGAATGCACCCAGGCACGTAAGCATGAAGCTAAAAAGGCTATTTTAATGGAGAATAGAAGGGAGAGAGATTCAGAGATGATCGGTTGTTCCTGGCATGTTAATATGCCATTCCCCAAGACTGCACTTGGAGTTAAAATAAATAGTATTATAGATGAACATAACTTCCCTATGAACCCTCTTATCACTGAAATAGCGCCAAGATTTCGACGTTTAATAGATGAAATGCTAAACCAAATCGAGTTCTGGACTATTTATGGAAAATTAGGCGTAGTAATACAATATAATTTACTTGTAGCATCATTTCCTGACAAAAAGATCAATAAAAAAGATCTAAGCAATGCTATAACGTTACAAAAAACAAACAAACCCCTGAAAAAATAATGCTTGCCAAACCTTAAATGATTTATATATAAAAAAGGACAATGATCCATTATGGGTAGTAAAGCCCAAATTTGATGATGATAGAAGACTAGCGGGATTATTTTGGATGTCACCAGCTTAAATGCAGGCTTATGAAAGGTTTTACGATATTGTAGTCATTGATACGACATCCAAAACCAATCAATTTGACATGGTTCTATTGTTAGTCACGGCAGTAGACAATAATTTTGGAAATTTAATAGTTGCTGCAGCACTTCTTGAAGATGAAACTGAAAGACATTTTTCTGGGTTTTAGAAGAACTAAAAACTGCTTGTTCAATTATTCCTATGTTTATATTTTCAGATACTGACCCAGCCTTCATATCAGCTATGAAGAATAATTATCAAGAAACCCAACTTTTTCATTGCATATCTAAATTTAAAAAAAAAATTGAAAAAAAAGTTAGGTAATCAATTTGAAGAATTCCGATCTAAATTCTTAGCAATGCGTAATTCCCTTTGTCCTAGGCAATTTGAGGTTAAGTGGGCTAAAATTATTGATGACTATCCTCTTGGCAAGGAATACCTCATACGTACTTTATATCCTTGCAAATATAGCTGGGCTGGTTATTCAATTAACAGATATTTTACCGCGGGAATTAATAGTACGCAAAGAGCTAAAGTTTCTAACAAAATAGTTAAAGAAAAATTAAATCAATGTTTACGGTTAGCTAATATTGTTGAAGAGATCCAAGCAACGTTTAATAGACAATCAGAAAAAGCAATAATTAATGAATATAAAAATGAAATATCAACGAGAGGATTATCTAACATAATGGAGGAATACTTTCCTGAATTAAACCAGTTACTACGAGAGTATCTTACACCACAATTATTTCAAAAACAATGTGATCAGATGGCACAATCACTTTGTTATGATGCTTTCTTAATCGATGATTGGTCTTCATTACTTGAGGTAAGGGTATTATCGGTAAATTTAGAGAAATATCTTTGATTTATATATAATCAAATGTTGTATAATCTGCCCTTTGATTTTTTTTATTAGACAGCAAATAATTTTAATGAATTAGAAATGGGTACAGATTATGACCAACCACAAGTCTTATTTTCTTCATTAATTGGCAATATATCAAATGATAATATTCTAGAAGTATGAAAAGTAACTCAGCATCGATCTTCACAGACAATGCCCCAGTATGTCATTGTACTTGGTGATGGGTCTCACTTATGCACTTGTCTTTGGATTATCAACCGGGGCATTGTCTGCAGACATTTTTTTAGAGTCATGTCTTATTCCCATAAAGCATGTTTTCATATCACTCTTATTCCCCAATGATGGTATAATGATAAAAAAGCCAGAATTGACCAACAAAAACATTCTTTAATTCTGATATACAAAATTGTTGAAAATAGACTAAGCCAGATTCCTTCTCAGCCATTACTATTTGATTACTTTATAACTATCAGAAAAATAGCTTATACTAAACCAAAACGAAACCCAAAACAAAAATATGGTTTTGGTTTAGGTTATGCAAAAAAAGCACTCGATTGTGTAATTAGAGCTAACAATGTTGATGAATTCGTTAATTACTTGGAAAAATTTATTGAAAAGACAAAGATTGAATTGGATAAACAGCAAGAAAACATCGATTATGTTGATAATATTGAAGATCCAATATGAGTACAACATAAGGGACGTCAAGCTAAACGGTATAAATCCGGAGGTGAAGAACCATTAACGAAGAAAGTAAAATATGTTCAAAATGTTCAAGTATTAAATGATGATAATAAGATGGCTCAAAATTTAAGTGACAGTAATCCAAAACGTGCAAGGCATTGTCATAATTGCGGACAAGCAGGGCACTATGCCCCCGATGTCCAAATAAGTAATAGTTTCTACTTTTTTTTGGTTATACTTACTGTATGTACAGTATGTCGTACATATATGCGTACTTGGTGGGAATGATCTTTTTTTTTTGAGGACAAACCGGTAAACGTTGTATTAGGCTAAAAATATTCAATAAAAATGGTAAAATTGATGCGACAATAGATACGTACAATGTATTGTATATAAAAAAAGTGTAATTACATTTAGATTCCGAATGCATTATTATTACTATAAGTTATTAATACCCCTTTGATTTGTACTGCGAATACACAGGTATATAGTATAAATTATTTTGGAACTAGTTTATTTTTATATGCTAAACCAGGATCGGTTTTTATATATAGAAAATAAAACCGGTTCCAAGTTTTAACTAATATATTACCTATCACATGACTATTAGAGCTGATTTGATTGGTTAATTATAAGTTATATAATTTGTTTGTTTGTTTGAACAAGTTTAAAATACTATTGGTTAAATTTATATCATATGATAGGGTTATGTCACTAGGGGGCAAATTAGCAACACTCTTTATGAATATTCATAATATTTATGAATATTTATAAATATTAAATATTCAGTCCGAAGCAATAATACATGTACTGTATATGTAAAACAATTACCAAAATAAAATTTGTATAATGTTATACGACATTAGTAATGTGTAACCAAAAATTGTTTTTGCAAAAACAATGCACTGGGCCTTTGTGTAATATAAGTATATATTGTGTACCCAGTATATGTGCTGTGATTGGCTATTCTAAAATAGGACAGACAAATATTCATAATACCCATAATATTAATATTCATGAATATTGATAATATTAATATATTCATGAATATTCATAATATTCATAAAAATTCATAATATTCATATATTCATGAATATGAATATTAAATATTTATGAATATTCTAAATATTTATGAATCTTCAAAATATTTATAAGAATTTAAGTATACAATATTGGGCAAAAATTGTAGAATAACAGTAATTTGGCAAATGATCACGTGCCGCTCTGCGGCACGTGTAGCCAATCATTTGTCAAATTACTATATTCGACGATTTGCCCAATATTGGTGTTATCTGGCAATTTATGATCATGATTGGTAGGGAGTTGCTCGCTGAGTTTTAATTTAAATAACCATGTTTATGTCATAACACATGAAAAATAACAGTAAGAAATTTTTTCATGATCATATGAGTTTGTCGGATAACTGCAAATAACTGTCAGTGATCATCACTGGTGTGTAATTAACCAATAATGATAAAACAAAAAAAAAAGTTCATTTCATTTAGGGTTAGGGTGAGGCCTGGGATTTTAGCAGAGTATTTAATATATGCAAAATTTAGCAAGGAATTTTTTTTGCTAGTAGTTTCATAGATGAATTCTTGAGATATTAGCATTTTTTTAAAAAAAATCTTTATTTTTGTTACACAAACTGATTTGCATGTTACACCTGTTCCTGCAAATTTATTGGCTAATTACACACTGGTGATGATCACTGCCAGTTATAGTTAGTAAAATTCTATTTATAAATATTCAAAATATTTATGAACAGTAATTATAAATCAAACTAGTGGTGTTAAACACCAATATACAGTGTAACATGAAGATCAATATTAAAAAAATAAACAAAAAAAAAATAAACAAAAGCTAAAATTGATATATGTTAAGTAGAGCAATAGTTGGAGTTGGGGTGAGGCATAGTATATAGTAAAATTTCACAAGGAGGGTTTTTTTTTAAAAAAAAAGGTGGTTTCATAGATAAAATTTTGAGTTAGAAGGTATTTTTTAAAAAAAAGCAAAACAACAAAAAATTTAATTGGTGAAAATCATTGTAGTGTTGAGCACTAGTGGTGTGATTTAGTAAAACCGTTTATGAACATTCATAATATTTATGAATATTTATAATATTTATGAATATTCATAATATTTATGAATATTTATAATATTTATGAATATTCGAAATATTTATGAATATTCATAATAATTATGAATATTTATAAATATTATGAATATTCGAAAATATATTCGAATATATTAATAAATTAATTATGAATATTCGAATATATATAAGGATTTATGAATATAAGCACTATTGCTAACCCTTACTCTAACTCTAATATTAAAAAGATTTGTTTTTTTGTTTTGATAAAATGATTTATTTTTATTTCTGCATTGTAGATCACAAGTGATAATTACCTGTGACAGATATTAGTTAATTTTTTTTTATTTTATTTTTTTTTTAATCGTGAATAATTTTTTTTTAATCACAAATAATTTTTTTTAGAATCTTCTTTAGAGTTATCGCTAGAATTGTTACTGAAGTTATCACTAGAGTTATCACTAGAGTTGTTGCTAAAGTGTTGCTGGAATCGTTACTGAAATTATTGTTAGAGCAGTTTTTGGTAGGTTTTTTAGTTCTTAGGTGCTTCTTCACATTTTTTGATACATTAGCGAATTATATATACGTAATCCTACGTAAGATATTACGGACTGTAATATTACAAAAATCTTATGATTGATACGGTATATTACATAATATAACGTTATATTACGATAATATTACGGTTATTATTTCGAAATATTTTGAAATATATTGCGAAGTATTGCGAAATAGACTAAAACAATGCAAATTACCCTCCCCTACAGGGGTCGCGTACTCATGCAGATCAATAAACTAATGCGCGCAGGAAGTGATATTTTGATCTTTTCACATTGTTTCACACTATTTTGCAAATTTTTACAAATTTTTAAAATTTTTTAAAAAATAAATAAACGATATACATATTCACATAATCATGCTTTTTTACAGGTTTTCGCAATATTTCGTACAGTTTCGCAATTTAATACAAAATTTTATATTTATTTATTTATTATTATTATACATTATATTTTACATTTATTAAATATACATTTTTAATTAATATTACATATTTTATTATATATTACATATTATTTTTAAATTATTACAAATATTTTAACCTACTTTTGCACTTCGTCGCATCTAATTCTATTACTATATACAAAAAACTACTCTAAACACTTATTTTCGCTCACCCCACAGTTATCTATAAAAAAATAAACTATTATATTTCTAATATTTGCTCATATTCGCTTATATTCGCTTATATTCACTCATATTTGCTTATATTCGCTTATATTTGCTAATTCAAAAGTTAGGTCGTTTTCTTGCAAAGTTCTGAAAGAAGTAAGGAATAAATAAAATAAAATTAAAAATAATTAAAAAAAAACAAAAACAAAAAACAAACTCAAAAAATATCAAAAAAATAAAACCAAAAAAAATAAACTATTATATTTGCTTATATTTGCTCATATTCAATTATATTCGATTATATTCGTTCATATTCGTGACTTCTTGCAAAGTGCCAAAGATGTTAGAATTGGTGTTCTTGTAAAGTGCTGGAAAAGTCAAGTCGTTTTCTTGCAAAGTTCTGAAAGAAGTAAAGAATAAATAAAATAAAATAAAATTAAAAAAAAAAGAAAACAAACAAAAAACAAAAATGTAAGCAAACTAAATAAAAAAATAAACAAAGCCCCAAATCTCCATTTCTTTAAAGTAAGAGTCATAATCTTGCAATTCAGAAATCGTCGAAGGTTTTTGCAAAGTGCAGAATAAAATAAATTAATAAAAATAAAAAAAAAACAAAAAACAAAAACATGAAACAAAAAAATAAATAAAGCGAAACCTTGCAAGAACTTGTGAAACTTGCAAAAACTTGTGTTCATGAAATTTAGAAATTACCAGAGAAATTAGTTGTGTGTTCTTGCAAAATGTCGAAAGGCTAAGTTGGCTTGTACAAAGTGTTGAAAAGTATTGGATTTCTTGCAAAGTGCTAGTAGTAAAGTGTAGAAATAAAATAAAAAAAATTAAAATATAAAAAAAAATAAAAATAAAAATAAAAAAAACAAAACAAAACTAAAAAAATTGAAACGAAACCAAAAAAAACAAAAAGAAAATGAATAAACAATATAAAATTGATAAAAGATCTAAATTATAAACAAAAAAAAATAAACAAAGATCTAATCTGATTTTGTAGTACAATAATTAGTATTCCTATGAACCTGAACTGAACTGAATTTAAATCAAGTTCAGGTTCAGGTTCAGGTTCAGTATTGAACCTGAACCTGAACATTTTTTAAACCATGTTCAGGTTCAGGTTCAGTATTGAACTTTTAGAGATGGTTCAGGTTCAGTTCAGGTTCAGTTCATAAGTTCATGAACATGTTCAGGTTCAGTCTGGTATTCATATGAACTAGTGATTCTAGGTTTGGGTCTGGGTTTGGTCTGGTCCAGACCAGACTCAAACTCTAAATTTTATTATTAAAACTTTATACTAAACTCAAACTCAATTATAAGTTTGGTCAGGCTAGTCTAAATTTTGCAAATTAGTTTAAGTCTAAATAAAAATATGTGTATTTTTTGATACTGAACAAGTTTACTTAGAGTAAGAAGTATAAATCAGTTAGTAAAATTTAGAAAATCATAGTATTTTGTATAATTTTATTAATAAAATTATACAAATTTCTATTATTCTCTAAATTTTACTAATTGGTTATAACTTCTTGCACTAAGTAAACTTGATAAGCACCAAAAAATACATCAAATCGGCATATTTTATTTTACTTTTCTTAAAATTTGAAAAAAAGATGCTTAATTTTGGAATTTTCATTAAAAATTCAAAGTTGAGCATCTTTATCGCAAATTTTAAGGAAAATAAATAAAATATACTAATATAATGTATTTTTTGGTGCTAAACAAGTTTACTTAGATCAAGAAGTTATGCTCAATTAGTAAAATTTAGAGAATCATAGTATTTAGTATAATTTTATTAATAAAATTATACAAATTTCTGTTATTCTCTAAATTTTACTAATTGAACATAACTTCTTGATCCAAGTAAACTTGTTAAGCACCAAAAAATACACCAAATCGGTTTATTTTATTTTCCGTAAAATTTGCGTCAAGGATGCTTAATTTTGAATTTTGATGAAAATTTCTAAAATAAAGCATCTTTTCTTCAAATTTTAAGAAAAGTAAAATAAAATATACCGATTTGATGTATTTTTTGGTGCTTAACAAGTTTACTTAGTGCAAGAAGTTATGATCAATTAGTAAAATTTAGAGAATCATAGAAATTTGTATAATTTTATTAATAAAAATTATACAAAATGCTATAATTCTTTAAATTTTACTAATTGATCTTAATTTCTTGCACTAAGTAAACTTTTAGTACCAAAAGATACATCAAATCGGCATATTTTATTTTACTTTTCTTAAAATTTAAAGAAAAGATGCTTTATTTTAGAAATTTTGTATTATTAATTTCTTGGGAGTTTAAAAATTACAGTAGAGATTCCCAATGATCATAGGATACAGATAACCCGAAGGGTCATCTGCATCATATGATCATCGGGAATCTTTGCTGTAATTTTTAAGCTCACAGGAAATTCATGAGTAATACCCTGACTTATGTTGTTCATGCTACCTTCAATATAATTTTTACGTGATTATTTGTGACCAGTAATCTTCTATGGGAAGATTACCGGTCATGATATGATCTCGTAGGAAATTATAATGAAGGTAGGCATGAACAACAAATAGTAAGGCAGGGTATTACATCAAAAATACAAAATTAAGCACCTTTGATGCAAATTTTAAGGAAAATAAAATATACTGAAATGATGTATTTTGTGGTACTAAACAAGTTTACTCAGATCATGAAGTTATGATCAATTAGTAAAATTTAGAGAATCATAGAAATTTATATAAATTTATTAATAAAATTATACAAATTTCTATGATTCTCTAAATTTTACTAATTGATCATAACTT
>QKWP01000693.1:161804-176190 GCA_003550325.1 Gigaspora rosea
TTTTTTTTTTAAGTTTTTTGGTACATTTTGTGGAATATATTTTTATGATCCTTGGTAGCTTGTGGATTAAACGGGCTTAAAAGATTTTGAACTTTTTAAAAATTTTTTTTTTTTTTTATCTTGTGATCCAGTTTGAAATTTTGTGACGCGATCAAAACACTAGGCAATTGTTAAAGATCTGTTAATTGTTATATATCATTACAATTAAAAAGTAAAAAAAAAACAAAATAGAAGATCTAATTATAAACAAAAGATCTAATCTGATCTTGTAGTACAGAATTTGAACATTGTTGAACTATTTTGAACTATTTCGAAAAATTAGTCTAATGCACGATCCAGATTACAGATCTACTGATCCAGCTTGGTTTTCTAGTCCTAAAATATTTTGAAAGGGTTCGAAATATTTCGTAATATATTTCGAAATATTTCGGAATTACTTTCGTAATATTTCAAAAATTTGATATTTCGAATATTTTGAAATATATTACGTTATATTATGGTTCATAAGATCTTACGTAAGATTATGCTATTATAAATTTGCTGATGTAGTTAATTTTGTTGTTTTTTGTGAATAGGTTTTTTGTCTCTTCATCTTTCTTTGGTTTTTCATTATCATTTTTAGTAGGTATTTTGTGTTTTTTAGTAGGTAGTATTGATCTATAAAAAACTACAAAAATGGGTATAACTTCTAATCTAGTAATCAGAATTCAATAAAATAATTACTATTTAACTCAGCTCACCAAGATAGTTCTAATGAGCTATAAATTGTTTCTAGTTATGAGATAGGTTTTTTCTTTAATTAGCAATCTGATTGGCTAGGCAATTGCTATGAGCAAAAAGGTCATATATGACAATTTAAAAGATGTAGTTTTTAAAGCATAACTTATATTCTAGATATTTCATTTATTTAATATATATCATTTATTATATATATTATATTTATTATAGTTATTTATACTACTAAAGTTTAATGTTTATCTGTTACATTGTTACATTTAAACAATTTGATTGGTCAAATTTGGGTACCATGATCTGGATTGTCATCAGGTAATCTATATTAGGTAATCTACATATGCCGTTCTGTTACCTGAATTTAAAAAAACAGTTTTGCTACATGTAGCATTTTAAATCAGAATAATCATCATTATATAGCCTTTTGTAATAACACAAAGACTATGCAAAGACTAAACCTCAAGTTGATCCATGTCAATCTCTATAGCTGACTAACAAGTATATATGTGACTAAAATATATGTCTATCGCTATACTATATAGAGTCCTTGCTACAAAAATCGCAGATATTAGAACATTAATTAACAAAAGGCAGAGGGTGTAGAGTAACATATTGATGTCACTACCTCAATTTTATATGACGTAAGAGTGATGTAGTGACATCACTACCTCAGACCTTTCAAATATTTGTAGCTATACTCACTATACATTAGACAATAATAATAATCACTAAGAAGGCTAATACATGTTTTTAAAATATATCAGCCTAAAAAGAGAATGAATCATTTTACAAATAAACAATACAAGACTGGTCCATCTTATAGTCCTAGATAAAATTATAAATAAAATTTTTACTGTACTATAACAATTACTTAGCAAACCCGAGTTTGGTTTTTGTTGTTTATAATTATTTGCGAGAGGGCTTTAAATACAAAATTGAATCTAATATATGGTATCTTTGTTATATTAAAAAACATTATTTACAAAGACTATTACATACACAATAGAGCTTAATATGCAGTTTCTTTGTTATTTTTAAATCATAGTAACCTAAAAAGAGAAGAAACCAGTTTATAACAAAACAACAATACAAGGCTTTATGTTTATACTAAAATTTTACTTTTTTGAACAATTAGACACATTTCAAAAAATTATACAAATAGAAATGAATTGTTTTACAAATGAACAATACAAGCTGGTCCATCTTTTAGTCCTAGATAAAATCATAAATAAAATTTTTACTGTACTATAACAATTACTCAGTAAAACCTGAATTTGGCTTTTGTTGGTTATAAATTATTTGCGAGAGGACTTTATATACAAATTGAATCTAATATGCAATATCTTTGTTATGTTAAAAAAACATTGTTTACAAAGACTATAAACTAATGAATTATACTAAAGTATTTATATTATTTATATATCTATTAACATTAAGTTATGTTCTAATCAGTGTTCGAAATTAGTGTTCTCAGAGTTCTCATAAGAACACTATTTTAAATTTGTGTACAGTAAAAATTTTTTACTGTTCTCTATTAAAATTTTTTTAAGAACAGTAAAATAAAAATACTGTTTTCATAAGTAGTAATTAGTAATTACATGATATTGTTATACCAAATTAGAAATAAATAAATACAACTAATTGTAATCATTTATTATCAAAATTATTACATATAATAACTATAACATATATGAAAAATATGCTTTAGCATATATTCATATATAGATGTACTAATAGAAATTAAATTAATTTATATTTACTTATACCATTTATGCTTTTATAGGTAATATTATTATATTAGTTATAGAGCTAACAATATATATGGGGAGCGGTCAATTAAAACACAGCTTATAGCATTTTTTGCAAAAATGAGTTAACAATACAATCAAATAAAGCATGTATTTGACTATATAATTTAGCATTTAAAGCATCAATTTGCATAATAATATTTTTGTCGATGCCTATTTTTCTAAATGAAGTATGTAATTAGAAGCAATCTAAAAATAGATTTTAGAAATTAGCTTGTTGATCCTTGCTGCATAGTCAGCTTGTATGATTGGCTAATTCAACAGATTCTACTAATAATAAACCAGCATTGTTTTTGTTACACTAAATTTAAAACGTGATTTTCTCAAAATGGAAAAAAAGCCATAAGCCGTGTTTTAATTGACTGCGGCCATATATACATACATATTAATATATGTATGACTATATTTTAATTTTTTTTTTTAATGAGTATAAGTGAGAACATAAACAATAGGTTGAGAACACTCATAGCTATTATGCTGTTCTTATGCGAATAGTGTTTGAGTCAGAAATTTTGAACACTGGTTCTAATATCTGTGTACAGTTTTCTTTTATAATTAACTATAGCACGGATGTAAGAACATGCCCTAATGCTAGTACTATATATTTAATTAACATATATAAAGATATTAACCGTTATATTCAGATATGGCATGTTACAATGTCCAATTGATTTCAATTTTTTTTGAACATATGTCCAATTTCAATTGGACATATGTTCAAAAAAAATTGAAATCAATTGGATATTGTGACATGCCAACCTAGATTATATTTGTAAAATTTTAAAGTATAAAAGCGGCCGATATGAACCCCAAGTTCAATATTAAGTCTTCATACTTTTCAATAATAAAATACAACTATTTACAACACAAATAAACAATTATTAGTATTCTCATATACTTTTAATTGTAGGCTCTTTTATAATTGCAATTTGCCCTAAATCTTCTTTGTTAAGTTTATTAAAAATGCCATATCGACTTAGATATATTACAGTAACAAAGTAAGGTTATACATAGTATTCACTATCTCTAATTGCTCTAGTTATCTAATATTTTTGAAGAAGTAGATATAGGATAACAGTAGGTTCTTTGTTTTTTTATCGATAGGTTCAAGTTTTTTAGTTGTTTTTCATCATCTTTTTTTAGTGAGTAATTTTGTTATTTTTCAGTTAATAGGCTTTTTGTCTTTTTGTTGATGGGTTCTGTAAGTCCTTCAGTGGTTTTTTTTTGTTATTTTTCAGTAGGTAGATCTTGTTCTCTTCATCAGTGGGTTCTATAAGTCCTTTCTTTAGTGATTCTTCTTGGTTGTTTTAGTGAGTAATTTTGTATTTTTTAGAGGATAAATTTTTTGACTTTGTGTTCTTCTAGTAAGCTCTTTAGTAGGTTTTATAAGACTTTGATAGCTCTTCTTTGTCATTTTTTGATAGGCTTTCCTGTTGATTTGGGTTTGTTTATTACTATTTTTATCATATTTTTGTTCTGTTTTCATTTTGTTTTCATCCTATTTTTCATCCTGTTTTTCATTCTATTTTCATTTTGTTTTATTCTTGCTTTTATTCTGTTTTCTTCATATTTGTACTTAACTAAAAAATAAATTAAATTTAAAAAAAATTAAATTAATAAATTAATAAATTAAAAAAAAAAGAAGTTTGATATGCTTCGCATGGGTGTGATGTGCTTGTATATCGCACTCTAATTTGATTGGCTAAATTTGCAGATCATTATTTTTAAAAAAATAAATAATTTTTGTTAAAATTCTTTAAACTAAGAATTTAGAATAAAAAATTTTAAAAAAAGTCTTAAAATTTTTTGCACCTATATGCAAAATTTAGCACTGAACAAGTTTACTTAGTCAAATTAGAAAGGCTGTCTTAATAAAATTTAGAGAAATCATCAAAAAATGAGTTAAAAAAAATGAAAAATTGCGAATATCTCTAAATATTGATAAGACAACCTTTCTAATTCGACTAAGTAAACTTGTTTAGTACAAAATATTGCATATATAATAAAGAAATTTAAGAATTTCCTAGTAAACCTTCTAACCTAACTCTAACTTAAAAGTTTTCACAATAATTTGTTTATTTCTTTTAAAAATAATGATCTACAATTTTAGCCAATCAATTAGGGTATAATATATAAGCATATTGCAGGGTGTGAGATATGCATTTATTCAAAAAAAAAACTTAAAAAAAAATAAAAAATAAGGATACACATGATTGACTTTGATTGGTCAATCACAGGCCACCATGGTGGCATGTCTCTATAAAATAAAACTCTAATAAAAAATATAAAATCAGATTTTTTTTTTTAGAAAATATTACTAGCAAATATTATATTTTTTTAAAAAAATATACTTATATTTAAAAAAAAAATAAAAAAGACTAAAATTTTTATTTAATATTTGAAATATCGATTATATATATTAATACAGTGCACGATACTTAAAACTAAAATAATTTTAAAAGCTAATAGCTCTTGATACAGAAAAGATATCAAAAAAAGAAAGCTGCTATCTTGTAGTTTAGTTAATTTACTACAACTTAGCAGCTTTGTATTTTAAAAAATTATTATTTGTTTTTAAGTTATATCATTTTAAAAATGCATAATTTTTATATGATATGTAAAAAAATTGCCAAAAATGGGACAAATCATGTAACTTAGTCTTCTATAATTGGTCAATTTTAAAAAAATAAAATTTTAAAAAATTTTTAGCAATCAGATTTTAGCAAAATAAAATATAAAAATCAAATTTTAGCCAATCAAAATATAGAAATTAGCAAAACATCAAAATTTACAATAAAAATTCTTAAAATAGGATGAAGTTATGAAGTCACATGATTTTAGTCTTTAAGTATTGTGCACTATATAAAAGTGCTACCAAAAAAAATTTACTATAATACCCAAATATAAGCTTATATAAATTGTTAAGGGTTCTGGTATACTATTGTATAATAACAATTATATAAATAATTTTTTTAAATTTTATACTTCTAATTAATCAATATATAGATTATATGCATTATATGCATGAGATATTGATCAATTAATTACTTTATTTCTATTTTTATACAATTCTTTATATACAATTATCTACTATAACATTAGTAAAAAAATTTTTTTACAAAGCTTTGACATACTTTTTACTAGTAAAATTTTTTAAAAAATAAAATTTGTTTGTTATTATTATTATAAAATTTTGTACTAAACAACTTTATTTAAAAGCTCAAAATAGATTCTCTTAGTAGAAAAAAGTTTTATTGTCCGGAGAATAACAGAGAACTTTATATGTTTATGTAAGGTGATACAAAAGTTACATGTTTGATACATCAATAATAGTAATATCAAAAATGTAACTTCTGTATTTGGTGTCTGTCCACATGCGTATAATAGTTACATTTTTGATGCATCGTGTTGTTTTGATTTGTGTTGCATCAAAAAATAAAATTAGATCTTAGTCATCAGCAAAAAAAATATGCGTAAACCTCCGCAAGTTTTTACGCAAGTGTAAACTTGCGAAAAACTTACGATTAGTTTGGAGTATTACGTAGGGTAATAATTATGCAAGTTTACGCTATAGCAGATATATATGTAATCTTACGTAAGTTATTGCCATAATATTTCAAAAATCTTATGATACAATGCGAAATAAAAAAATGTCCCATTGGGGGTTGCAGGATCGCAGGAGTAATATTTTCGCATATTTTGTAATCTTTTCGCATTGTTTCGCAACATTTTGCAAATTTTCGCAAATTTTCAAAATTTTTTAAAAAATAAATAAATGATATATATATTCACATAATCATGCTTTTTTACAGAATTTCGCAATATTTCGCACGGTTTCGCAATTTATTATAAAATTTTTATTTTTTTATTTATTATTATTATATATTATATTTTACATTTATTAAATATGTTTTTTAATTAATATTACATACTTTATTATATATTACGCATTATTTTTATATTATTACAAATATTTTAAACTACTATCGCACTTCGTCGCATCTAATTCTATTTCTATATACAAAAAACTAGCCCTATACACTTATTTTCGCTCACCCTACAGTTAGCTATTATCTTCACTTCTTTGTTTTCTATCGTTTTTGAAAGTATCAGAAGTAGTAGTTAGCATGCGCAAGGTTTTGAAAAGTTGTTGTTTATCTCGCAAAGTGCTGAAATAAAATAAATTAATAAAAATAATTTAAAAATAAACCAAAAAAAACAAAAACAAAAAACATAAAACAAAAAAAAATAAAGCGAAACCTTGCAAGAACTTGCAAAAACTAGCAAAAACTTGCGATAACTTGCGCACATTTCTCTAAAGAAGCGTTCTTGAAAATTTAAAAATTGCTGGGAGTGTGTTTTTGAAAGTGTCAGAAGTCGTAGTTGGCATGCGCAAGGGTTCGAAAAGTTGTTGTTTTTCTTGCAAAGTGTCAAAATAAAATAAATTAATAAAAAAATTTTAAAAATAAACCAAAAAAAACAAAAACAAAAAGCACGAAATAAAAAAATAAATGAAACAAAACCTTGCAAGAACTTGCAAAAACTTGCAAAAACTTGCAAAAATTTGCATATATTTCTCTAAAGAAGTGTTCTTGAAGATTTAGAAATTGCTAAGAGTGTGTTCTTGAAAGTGCCGAATATCGTAGTTGGCATGCACAAGGTTTCAAAAAGTTATTGTTTTTCTCGCAAAGTGCCGAAATAAAATAAATTAATAAAAAATTTTAAAATAAACCAAAAAAACAAAAACAAAAAGCACGAAATAAAAAAATAAATGAAACGAAACCTTGCAAGAACTTGCAAAAACTTATGAAAACTTGCAAAAACTAGCAAAAACTTGCAACTATTTCTTAAAGAAGCGTTCTTGAAGATTTAGAAATTGCTAATATGTGTTCTTGAAAGTGTCGAAAGTCGTAGTTGGTGTGCGCAATGTTTCGAACATCGGCAAATTTTATATATGGATATATATCGATTACTAACCGGTAAGATATATATCGATTATTAACACCCCTGTCGATTTCTATCGATAGTGATAGTAATCGATATATATCCGGTTAATCGATTACTATCGATAGTGATATCAATTAATAATTATTATATTCACATAATCATGTTTTTTGAACATTTTACAGGTTTTCGCAAATTTTCTAAAACTTTGAGCAAAGGTATCTTAGCAACAACCTGATCAAATTCGATAAAATTTTTTTTATTTGAATTTTATGGATCCATAGAATTAAAATAAAAAAAATTTTCATCGAATTTGATTAGGTGGTTGCAGAAATATCTTTGATCAAAGTTTTAGAGAATTTCAAAACGGTATTACATAACAGATACATCTAAATTTGTTGACAAAACTTTGATCAAGGATATCTCTGCAACCACCTGATCAAATTTGATAAAAATTTTTTTACTTATTCTACTTATCCATAAAATCTAAATAAAAAATTTTCATCAAATTTGATCAAGTGGTTGCAGAGATATCCTTGATCAAAGTTTTGTCAAAAATTTAAACGTATCTGTCATGTGATATACGTTTTGAAATTCTCTAAAACTTTGATCAAAGATATCTCTGCAACCACCTGATCAAATTTGATAAAAATTTTTTTACTTATTCTACGGATTCATAAATTTAAATAAAAAATTTTCATATTTGATCAAGGATATCTCTACAACCACTTGATCAAATTTGATGAAAATTTTTTTATTTAAATTTTATGGATTCATAGAATAAGTAAAAAATTTTAATCAAATATAATCAGGTGGTTGCAGAGATATCCTTGATCAAAGATTTGTCAACAAATTTAAATGTATCTATTATGTGATATGTATTTTGGAATTCTTTAAAACTTTGATCAAAGATATTTTTGCAACCACTTGATCAAATTCTATGAAAATTTTTTTATTTGAATTCTATGGATCCATAAAATTCAAATAAAAAAAATTTTCATCAAATTTGGTCAAGAACTTGTAGAGATATCTTTGATAAAATATTCTTCTATTTCCAAAAAATATATTATAAAGAAGCTGCGCCAAATGAAAAAAGCTATTATAGAATGAATATTTAACCAAATAACTTGAAATTTTAGAAAGCAAAATTTTAGCCTAATCTCTATTGATTATATTAGTGCGCAGTAATTTGTTTCATTTGACTTGTAAAAATCTAGCCTGTGATGATGATTTTTCTGTTTTCATTAAAATTGAAAATTTTAGAAAATCCCAAATCTGGTGTTATAGAACGATAGTTTATTATATTACCTTATTATTTTATTATTTTATTTTTATTTTATTATTATATTGTATTATATTATTAACTTGAGAAATTAGAATAGTTGATACCGCTTATAACGCTTATAACGATTATCACGCTTATAACGCTTATAACGATTATCACGCTTATAATGCTTATAACGATTATCATGCTTATAACGCTTATGACGCTTATAACGCTTATGACGCTTATAACGCTTATGTTGCTCTTGTAGATTATAGTGTTTATCATTGTAAATTAACGCTTATAACGCTTATTCTAAAATGTATTTAAAGACACAGAATTTCCCTTAGTCAAACTAGACCAAGACACCCCACTTCTCTTATACTTAATATACATCTTGTACTGGGATTTCTTAGGAACAGAAACCTAAGGATAGCCCTATCTTAGATTATTAATAAAGAAACTATTTATCTTAATAACACCAAGTTTATTATCAAGTAATAGTAAAATCGATAATTCCTCATTGAATACTCTCACGAACTGCCCTTAGAGAAGAGTATAATTTCTTACAGACTAAGGAATTATACCTACCTCTTGGACACCGCTATAAACCGATAAAGGATCCCTGTAGCCGTGTCGTTGTTATAGTAAGGAGTAAAAGAAGGCCTCCCTACTGTAACATTTGGTGCCTTCTGGCGGAAACATTTAAAACATTTGGATATTATTGAAGATATTTGAAAACCTCTACAACTCTAGCTGCTGCTGTTCGTCCTGGAAGTCTCTTTGCCCACGGACTCTATAAAACCTATTTTGCTGCTGCCGTTCGTCCTGGAAGACTCTTTGCCCAAGGACTCTATTTATTTTAATTGCTGTTTATTTCTCATAACATTTGCTGCTGCTGTTCATCCTGGAAGACTCTTTGCCCAAGGATTCTATCTATTTAACTAAACTTACTAACAAGATATTACTAACAATTAATTATTTTGAGATTTAGTCAGGAGTCATAAGGCATATGACTACTGATATTAACGAATTATATAATCGATATATTAGAAACCACCTAGTAGAACATCATCAAAACTCTGCTCTTCCATTTCACTCTCTCCAACTACGTGCTCCTGATCTTTCTTGTCAAGAGTGTTATCCTCCCCCTCGCTCTAGTGGTCGTGTTTTTGCTCGAACACCTTTTGGAAGATTTTGGCATTGGTATTCTGGTACCTACTCCGCTGATTCCTATACCTCTCAAACTACTGGAAACTTTATTCGCCTGACTGCTACTAGAGACCCTGCTACTATCCGTGCTTGTATTCGAGATATTATTTTTAGCTGCCGATATCAAATAGAACTTGACAACCCAAGAGAAATTGCTCTTGCTATTCTTCAACGCTTTACCCATCGAACAACTTTACCTCCTCTTGATTTTGCGGACTATACTACTTTTGACCCATACTTAGACACCGATACTGAAAACTATAACCCTCGATATCCGGACTTAGGATATTCTATTATCGAAGGATCTAGCCCTACTTTTAACACTGTACCTCTTCTTACTACCCCTGAGGATCGCCCCTCTACTCCTCTTGGTTTTAACCTACTCCCTTATAGTGAACATAATAGTGATCTTAGCTCTCACACCCCTTCGTTCCAACATACTAGCCTACCTGCAAGTCCTACAGTTTTAGCACCTAATCAACAAGATATAGACCTTGAAAATTTCTTTGAAACTACCTCTACTTTTAATTTAGATAGACTTTTACCAGATACTACTGAAGAAACTAGTGAAGAAGACCAAGAACCTTCCCTAACCTCACCTGTAGACAACTCACCTCCCATTATGGCTGAACGAGCGATTGCTGATGCTGCTACTGCTATTAATACCTTAGCTGCTGCGTTTGTCCATGGAGGAGTTGAAAGGAATCTTCTTCCTGTTAATTTCTTTAATGGAGATGGAACCCAAGACCCACTCGAATGGTATTCAGAATTCAAGCGTGCTGCCGTTGCTAACCGATGGAATGCTGCCCGGAAATTAGAACTTGTCCCTGTCTACTTGAAAGGAATTGCCTTAGACTGGTTTTCCTCCCTTACCACTAAGCCCACTGTTTTTAGTGATAAGGATAACCAAGATACTAGTTTTAAACACCTGTTTCTAGACCGATTTGTTACCCCAAAACAAAAAGTTATGTGGCAAAAGCAACTTTTTGATGTCAAACAAGGTGCCAACTCAGTTGATGACTATATTAACCGGTTCAGAAAACTGAAGCGACGTGTTGACCCTGACGATGACTTCCCTGATGCCTTTGTAATCCAACTCTTTATCCAAGGCCTTCGTCCTGAGTTTGCTATAAATGTACAAGCCTCTGAACCTGCTGATCTTGATGCTGCTATGAAAACTGCTCGTAAATGGGAAACTGGAAAACTTATGGCTTCTCCTAATACCGATACAGACCAAGCCATTAAACAACTAACTGAACAAATCGCTCAACTTAGTATTAACCTCGCGCAGAAGCAACCACCTGCTAACCTCTCGGTAAACTATGCTGATTCCCCTAAACAAGCCAATCCGATTAAACAACCTCCTACCTGCCATTATTGTGGTCGAACCGGACACTTTATTGCACATTGTCGTCTTAAAAAGAAGAATCAAAGTAATGAACGAGGAAGAAACAGACAGTCCAATAATAACAACTATCGACGTGACTCTTATAGAAACAGATCTAGAAGTCAAGATAATAGAGACCGAGATTATTACAATAGAGACCGAAGCCGCTCTAGAAATAGAAATAATCGTAATGATCGAGATGACTACCGATCTAGAAGTCGAGACCGATCTTCTTCTTGGAGACCTAGCAACCGAACCCCCTCACCCTACTACAGAAATGTTAACTATCTTGATGGAACTCCTTCTACCACTACCACTACCAACTCACCTCTTAGTCCACAAAAATGGGAAACGTTCCTAGACAACCCTTCTGTTCGTACTGCACTATCTTCTTACTTGTACGAAGAAGCTAAAACTGCTAATTTGATCCAGACATCTGCTTATACTACACCTGTCAAATGTAATGTTAAAATCAATCAAAAACCACAAGAAGCTATTATTGACAGTGGAGCCTCTATCAGCATGATCGCACACCAATTAGTCCAAGATCTAGGATTAAAAATAGAACAAGCCTCTCTTAGCCTTATCATACCTGCTACTGGAACCCCTTCTCGTCCTTTGGGAATTATTCGAGACTTACCTATAGAAATAGATGGTGCTATTATTCCTATTACCGTTGAAGTAGTCCCTGCCACCTCTTACTCATTATTGCTTGGAAATGACTGGTCAAAGAAAGTTGAAGCCAGTTACAATTGGAAAAATGGATGCTACTCTTTTAAGTGGAAAAACAAGAAACATACCGTTCCTACTTCCTATGAAAGTAACCAACCATTACCCTCACAACCTACTGTTACCGACCCTGCTGAATTAGACACTTATGAACAGGAATACTTAGTCCCTCAAGAAGCTTATGCTTTTATCACCACCCATGAACCAGACATTACCCCTACCTCTGATGATGATACCAACCCATGGATTATCCACCAGCCTAGACATAGAAAGCGTGCCCCTCCTAACTCTCGTGTATGTGGCAATTGTGGCTCACCTGAACATCTCTTTGCCAACTGCCCTACCAACCGTTGTAATCGCTGTCGACAGGATGGACATATTGCTGTCCACTGCCCACAACAAGTACCAAAGCGGACCTCTTGCCGTACCTGCAATGGTAATGACCATTTGTACCGAAACTGCCCTGAAAATATTTGTCATACCTGTAGAGCAACTGGACATATTGCCGTTGACTGTTCTTTTGGAGCCCTTAAGGAACAGAACCGAATTTGCCAATGTGGATGTAATCCGGATGATATTGAAGCCCGTCGAATGTATAACTTTAGTACAAGGCGTACTCACCACTGCTGTCACTGCAAGAAACCAAATAGACCAGAAGACCTACAAGTTCTTAACAATCAGTTTGTTTGCCGAGGATGTGTCTCTGACTATTATTATGAACTCCCTCTTGATGACCCTCAACGTATATATTATTATAGCCACGGAGAAGGACGTGGAACCCTTGTCCAATGTAAAATCTGTGGAGAAACTAGACCTACCTCTAAGATGAATAATCTAGAAAGCCTAGAACAAGCCCTTTGGTTTTGTGACCTTGAACACCTCTATGCTTATAAAGCAGGACAGGATGTTCTCTACAATGCAAATTATAATTTGTGGACCAGAATCAGACATTATACAAAGTCCAACAGGAGTGCTGGATCTCAGTATGAAATGAACTAGACCCGTATCTTCCGACTTGCAAAGATTTCTTACAAGAATTGGACCAAAGCCTGACTAAAGCTTTAGAACCTTTAATGACTGATCTTATTAACCAACCTTGGAATCAGAAAGAAATGCAATTAGTACTTCGTGCTGAACATGGTATATTAGAAGGGAATGAAGAATTTCAATTACAACAGACCCTTGAAATTTCCTTCGACACTAGCTATCCTGAATTCTGTAAAGAAACTGCTCTCGCTAATCTTAGAAAAAACTTCTCAGACACCCCTATTGACCTCTGCAAGGAATGTCTACATGTTAAGCACCAGGAAGAACTTGATGAACATGATGGATATGTACAGAATGTGTACCTCCACCACCACCAATATTCGAACCAGAACCAGAAGTTATATATATAGAACCGATTCAAAGTGATCAAAATACTGTCACTATCGAAGTTTTTGAAACATTACAACAACAAGTTGTCCAGCAGAACCAGACCATTGAACAACTTCAACAACAAGTCCAAAAACTTGAAAACTTTAATAAACAATTACTTCGCCTTATTAACCAAGACACCCAGTACCTACAACAAAGAACTGAAACCCTTGCTACCCTGTTCGCAAATACAAATTTTTAGATAATCCTAGGCATAATGGCAAACTACCTGTTGACTCAGACAACTATATTAACAGACCTCTTAAACCCCTTGAACACCCTATAAATTTAGTACCTACCCCTGTATATAGTATAGACACCCTTATCCCCTATGAGGAATATACGTTGACCCCAACTACTTCATTAAACACAGGTCCCCTTGCTGCAGATCAAGGACTTAAATTTAGACACTTACTTGAGAAATTTGCAGACATTTCGCAACAGACATTGATGAATTAGGAAGGACTGACTTAGTTTCTCATCATATTTTTACAGAAGATGTACCACCCATTCGCTCTAGACCCTATTATATACCTCCAAGTGAACAGACATTTATTAAAGAGGAAATCCAACGAATGATGAAACATAAACTTATCCGGCCTTCGAATAGTCCCTGGACTTCCTCTGTTGTCCTAGTCAAGAAGAAGAATGGCAAACTACGCTTCAGTGTAGACTACCGAAAACTTAACAATGTTACTAAAAAGGATGCATACCCTCTACCTCGTATTGATGAAATGTTAAATACTCTTGCTGGATCGCATTGGTTTTCTACTTTGAACCTTGCAAGTGGATATTGGCAAGTAGCTATGCACCCTCGTGATAAAGAAAAGACTGCTTTTGTAACTCGCTATGGAACGTACGAGTTCAATGTGATGCCTTTTGGACTTTGTAATG
>QKWP01000693.1:180464-229293 GCA_003550325.1 Gigaspora rosea
GGTAAATTGCTAAAAATAAAATATAACATGTGTAAAATCTTAGTAATTCGCCAAAATATTCAATTATAACCCTTTTTAAAATTAACTTCAATTTGCTAAAATTTAAATTTGAACCTTAGATCAAATTTGAATCAATTTGCTAAAAAAAAATATAACATATATCAGAGATGTCTGGGTCCTATTTTAAGCTACTCAAAACTTGTTTAGAACAAAATTTTATATAAGGTAAAAAGGGGTACCGTAGATTCCCGAAAATAAGCTACTCCGAAAATAAGCTACCCCCTGATTTTTTTCAAAAATCAAAAAAACGCGTTGACAGTTGCTACATATAAACTTTTTTTACTAAGTAAACTTCAAAAGTTCGATTAAGTAAAGTTGTTCAGCGCATCAAAATACACCCACAGTAAAAATTTGGTATCATTTGGACAACTTTTTATTAGTACCTTTTTCAATTTTTTCAAAAATGTCTATATGCTAAAAATAAGCTACCCCAATTTTTTGGTCAAAATTGTGCAAAAATAGGTAGCTTATTTTCAGGAATATACAGTAATTTGACGAATTTTGATATCGTGTGATCTAATAATTGGGTTCGAATAATTTTTATACCATTCAATTCGTCTCGATGAGACGAATCGAATGGTACAAGAATCACCCTATTCTGATCACTAGAACACAAGATATCATCGATTATTTGCCAGGTTTACACTTTGTCAAAATCTCCCTCAAGGATCTTTTTTGTATAGCATATAATCGATGATATATCGTGATTTAGTGATCAGAAACAGATGATTTTTATACCATTCAATTCGTATCATAGAGACGAATCAAATGGTATAAAAATCATTCGATTCTGATCGCTGGATCATATGAAATATCATCAATTCATCAAATTACCCCTACTTCTCTAAATTTAAACTTTTTGATACGATGTATAATTCCATTTAATCTCACTTTAAAAAAAGATGTTATATTACTAATTTTCTATAAAATAATTCTAAATCATGTATAAAGTTTGTTACAAAAAATAAACCATTTATTAATATTAAAATAAATAAGTTTTATATTAGTTATTTTAGCTTCGTCAAATTACCCCTTTCTACCTTATAATTCTTTTTTTAAACTAAATACTATAGTGCACTAACCAAAGTACCTAATATGATACAATTTTTTATACAATTAAAAATTAAATATTATATGCATTCTACAACTGTTTGTATCATGTATCATATATAAATAATATTTATAAAATTGATCTATATTATTTGTTATATTAGATATTTTAGTTAGTGCACTAAAAGTAAATAGCTTTTTTATAGCAAAAATATATTTTTAATTTTATATAGAAAATATGGTTTTTTTTATTTTTCTTTTTTAATATATTTACTTGAAAGTTAATTTTAAATTAATATATAGTAGAAAAACAACAAACTTTGAAGTTCATAGTAATTTTATATGTTTTATTGTAATTTTATATAAAAATGTACTTGTTACTAGCGATGATACACTCCTGTATAATATATAATCAAAACAAATATAAACACATGAAAATTTATTATCATTAGGGTTAGAATGTAGTTTAAAAAAAGGTTAGTACTAGAGGTAACTAAATAGTAAAATTAGGACCCCAAACTTCTAATATAAAGGATATATATTACACATTTTAACAAAAACTCTCAAAATTTAAGAAGTAAAAAAAACAGTTTTTGGCAATTGTTTTGGTATCCAGTAGTTTAATTTAAATAAACTTTTCAAAATGAAGCTCTTAATGAGGTGCATCTAACATAAAAAAGTTTATTCAATTCTGATTACTGAATCAGAAGTTATTTAAGTAAATATAGTTTTGTTATTTTTAGCAAATTAGATTAAAATTGGCCAAAATCCAGTTATAACAGGACCCCAAAGAACTCTTATACAACTCAGATCTAAGTTTGTATAATATCAGCCAAATAGGTGTATAAAACAGTGTTTAAAATTTAATTTTATTTTAATATGCAAAAAAACTTAGTAATTCTTGTAAACATAATAAAAAAATCAAAAAATATGCACAACACATAATAAAATCTGCAGAATTTAAAATTTTTTGCTTGCAGAATTAACTTTCAATCTGCATTCTGCAGATTCCATATACAGATTTTAAACATTGGTATAAAATAGGCCAAAATTTAATAATTTACTATATAAAAATGCAACGTTTGATAAATTTCTATACAAAATTTCCTTTTTTAGAGGTTGGCTAAAGCAGAGCAAGTTTTGATTGTCTACATGCATGATGTCAATCAGTGAATGATTATCTACATTTACAAACAAAATTTGGTATTTTTTATATCTTTTAGCAAAGGTTTCTCATAGCTATATAATTAAACTTAATAAAAATTTTTTTATTCAATTCTACAAGCTTGCAGAATTGGAATAAAAAAAGATTCATTGGGTTTGCCTGGTAGTTACTGAGAAACAATTGTTTAAAGTTTAAAAAAATTTATCAAAATCTTAAGAAAAATACAGTTATATTATAGCTACGATCGTTTTTTAAAATTTAAATAAAAAAATTTCTCGATAATTACTGAACCAAATTCAATAAAAATTTTTTTATTTTAATTCTACAAGCCTATAGAATTAATTCAAAAGAATATATTGAGTAGTTGTTAAGAAGTATTGATTAAAATTTTAAAAAAATTTAGCTACAATTTCTCTTTTATAGTTGCTAAAATTTAACAATGACTATTCAACACATACTAATTAAATTCAATCAATATTTTTTATTTAATTCTATGAGATTATAGAACTAAATAAAAAAAAAATTTGATCGAATTTTATCAGTTATATGCAAGTAATCTTGTTTAAAATTGAAGCATCTGTTACAGTTAAATTTTTTTTAGCTTTCAATAAATATACCTCAACAACTACCAATCCAAATTCGATTATTTTTTTTATTTTAATTTTACAATTTTGTTAAATTATAATAAAAAATTTTCATTAAATTTGGTTTGGTAATTATCGAGAAATTTTTATTTAAATTTTAAAAAACATAATCGTAATTATATATCTGTATTTCTTAAGATTTCGATGATTTTTTTTAAACTTTAAGCAAACATCTCTTAATAACTATCAGGCCAAACCAATGAATTTTTTTTATTTCAATTCTGCAAGCTTGTCGAATTGAATAAAAAAAATTTTGTTAAGTTTAATTACATAGCTATTGAGAAACCTTTGCTAAAAGATATAAAAAATACTGAATTTTGTTCGTAAATATAGATAATTATTCACTGATTGACATCGTGCATGTAGACAATCAAAACTCACTCCGCTTTAGCCAACCTCCTTTTTTAGAAGGACGTCTAAAGCGGAGGCAAATCATGTGATCAATGGCCAATCAAATTATAGAATTTTGATAATCGCTAGCAAAGCAAAACAAGAAATAAAAACAAAAAACCTAAAAAACACAAAAAACGGCAGTCTAAACCTACCTTGATAGGTTAATCAAAAATGTCGAGAAGGCAATTTTGCTTATATATATCTATCTAAAACCTAATTTAACCCTAATATAGGATGTCCCTAACTCTAAAGTTAATTAAAAAAATTATTAAATATGAATTGCTTCTGCTTTAGACATCCCCTTTTTAATAACCTTTTAGTTATATCAGAGTTCTTCAGGGTCCTGTATGACCTATATGAAAGATGTTCAGGCCCTGTAAAATTTCATAAGAAATTTTTTTTTGCTAGAAAAAGAGTGGTTTCATAGTCAAATTTTTAGTTATTATGATATTTTTTGAAACCTGCATTTTTTCGCTTTATTTTTATATTATACAATCAGATATAATGTTATACCTGATCTTGATTCTTATTGGTACAGAACTGTTACTACCAGTGACAAATAGATTTACTTATTTTATATTATATAAATTTATATATAACAATAGTATAACAAATTGAATAACAAATATTTTATTACTATAACTTATTATATTTTGTTATTATAACTTATTATTATAACTTATAGGGTTCTGCAATTCGATTCAATTCAATTTGATTCAATCAAATATTTGATTGCAAATCAAATTCAAATACAAAAATTTCAAATCAAATCAAATTCAAATTGACAAAATATTTAATTTTTATTAAAAACTATAAATACAATAGCTATTTACACAAAATTTTATTAAACCAACTGCCTTTCTTGCTTTATAAAACTAGTGCTATTTTGATTAGAAAAAAACATTTTTTATTTAATACAAAAAATTGATTAACTTAGTAAAAATTTTGTGTAAATTGAAAATTTTGAAAAGCACTAAAATTTTAAAATTTTTTAAAAATTACTAATAAATTTAATTTGATTTGATTTGATCAAATCAAATTCAAATCAAAAGCTTATTTGATTTAATCAAATTCAAATATGCCTAATATTTGATTTGATTCGATCTTGAGAAACCTAATACCTTATTATTATATCTTATTATTATAGCTTGTTATTGTATTTTTTTTAAATTTTCTGCAAATATATAAACTCTACTTTTTTTCAAAGCAGAGTAGGTTCTACTTTTCTTTTTTTAGGTTCTGTTTTAGATTCAATTCTTCTCTTTTTATTATCTTTTTTAATATAAATATTATATTTTTCTTTTTAGATAAAGTTTTGTATATTTTTTTGTTTAATAAACTAATATTATTTTTAACTATTAAGCTATTGTATTTACCATATGTTTCCAAAAATAAGCTACTCTTTTTTGGCTAATTTTGAATGCAAAAAAATAGGGATAGCTTATTTTCAGAATTAATTATTTATAGGGCTTTAAATTTAACAAAGATGGTAGCTTATTTTCAGATTTAAAATTTAAAAAATCCAAAAAGGTCATGATAAATGCGTGTTGTGCCCTGTAGTTCCCAAATATTGGATATGCATATAAATACAGGATGTACTATAGGTCAAAATAAGGCAAATCAGGTTCAAATCAGTATCACAATATTCTGATATAAATTTGGGCACAAATAGGAGACCATATCGGCATTCAAGGCATATTGGCAAACTGATAGCTCAATAGAAAATTGATAGAACTATCAAAATTTTATTTAATAACTCTATCGATTTATCTATTGAGCTATCAGTTTGCCAATATATCTTGAAAGCTGATATGAATCTGAATTGTAGCATTGTACAATATTATTTTTTAATTTAAAAGCTTGAGTTTCTATAAAATTAATATAATTTAATTTATATTAGTGATAATACTATAAATATTGCGTGATTTATACTGGTATTTTAAAAAATATTAGATATAAATAATGAGTTACATTTAAGCTTAAATTGGACAATATGCATAACGTTATATCGGTATTTAATACCGGTACTTCTAGGATTATTAGTGATACAAATCGATGAAAATTTTTTAATCGATTAGTTGATAAATCATTTATCCAACTAATCGATTAATCGATTTTATTTAACTAATCGATTAGTTGGCGATTAATCGACTAATCGATTAATCAATTAGTTGATTAATCGATTGACCAATCAATTAATTGAATAAATAATAAACGAAACTTGGTAAAATATATGTAAGATAGTAACTGAAAACAGCTGGGTTGATATTTTTATATGATCAGTTAATTAAATGACCAATTGACTAATCGATTAATAAGTCGATTAATCAATTAGTTGGCCAATCGAGTAATTAATTAGTTGACTAATTGATTAATTGACTAAGTTGGGTCTGTAAGATTCAAATCAATTATTTGTCAACTTTAACTAATCGATTAATTCGATTTTTGATTTGTATCACTAAGGGTCATTTTTCTATTTGGGACTATTGGACTATATCATTTATAAAAAAAAAGCCAATCTCCATATATTACCAGTACATAATAAATACAGAAATACAAATGGAGAAATATCTTATCTGTTAAATCAATTATCTGAGTAGCTTATTTTTAGAATTTAAATTTTTACTATAGTAATAAGTATTAAAAAAAAGGGGGTAGCTTATTTTCAAAAAATAAAATTTTATAAATTTTGGATCTATAATAAGGGGATAGGCTTATTTCAGAGGTAGCATATTTTCAGAAACATATAGTATACTTCTTGACTTTTTATCTATTAAATAAAGACTCTTTATCTATAATTTATTTTTGAGTTTTTATATTAAATTTGGTACATTTTTTTGGTATAACCTTTGATATATTCTTTGTTATTTTCATTATTATCTTTTAATTTATTTATTTTTTTCACTTTTGGTAGTTCCACTATATGATTTTTATTAGTTTTTAAGTATAATGAACAAATTCATATATACATATTGACTAATTTATAAGGATGACACTACTTGGCTATCTATATAGATGCCCAAGAGTAACCTGCTGCACTAGTAGGTAGAACTACTAGGAACTCTGTTGAACTACTAGCACTACAAAAAGTGCACTCCTGGAATAGGAAGTAAACTTCAATAGAGTGAGAAAATAAAACTATAGTTAAAAGAGAAATGTAAAATAGGGAGATAGGAAAGAATGACTAACTAAAAAAAAACCAAAAAAAAACCCAACAAAAAGAAAAGAGAAAAAAATAAAAAAATAGGAACCTTTTATTGAAAAGTAAGGTAAGAGTAGACAAAAAAGTAGTAAAAATTATATAATACTGCACAGAGAAATACTCTGTCTAAGTATTATATGTATATTGTAGAAGAGAAAAAACTATGCCTATAAGAATATTCTAGAAAGAAATTTCAAGAATTTTCTCTACTTTATCTCATATGTTATTCATTGTTTATTTTACAGAACCTGAAACTTACTTGTGATTTGATTTCATTTAGGTAGGCACATTCCCAAAATAAACATTATCAATCTTTTGGAAAGGTAAACCAAAATGCCCACTTTGTTAAAATTTCGAAAAGCCAAAAAGGTAGTAGAAGAGTGTACCAACTTGTAAAGAACATAGGAGTATATATATGCTTTGCTAAATAGCATAGTTGACAAAAAGTATGCTTCTACTAATGTTTTCATACCTTCTGTCAAAGAACCAGAGTAGTTGCTCTACTACTTGTTCTATAGTAACAAAGTCTTCTGTTTAGAGAGTCAAACCCATAAAGAGTAAGCTCTTTTTCATTTCTATTTCAGTTCTTCTTACAAATGATCTGAAACCCTGTTTCTAGGGTTGCGCACAAACTCCTTTTGTTCATTATGATATTACTACGTAGTTTGGGTTTGGAATTCGGGATTTCTACTTAATTTGGGTCATGACTAAAACCCAAACATAAGTTCCATTTTGTTCAATAGTGTCAAACTTTAAAATGGAAAGGTTCACAAATTAAAAGTATTTGCGCATGGCATTATGAGGCTGTGTTGTATCACAAAGACCATAAACATCCCTTGAATATTAACTTGCTCTTAAAACCCATTATGTAAATATACCACATTCTGAACAAGTTTATAATTCTACATCCATTAATAATTTTAATTCAAACTACTGTAAAAGTGCAAAATAACGCTCAGGGGCATTAATTTGAAATTTGGGTCCCCAAAAATAGCATATAGAGTCTCGAAATAATGTTCTGAATTAATGCTGTAATAGATTAGTGTGACAATCAACTGCATCACTAACTCAGGCAATAACAGGTAATAGAAAGTTTATAATTTATAGCCGTTTAACTTCAAACTTTTTTTTTTTTAACCTTAAGTAGCCATGCTAATACTTTATTAAGATACTTGTATTTACTATTGTACTCACAATTGTACCTACATAGCACTACCTAATAACTAAGTTTAGCATCATCCGGTCATCCAGTCGGTACCTAAGTACCCGGATACCTAAATGCGACCTACCGCACTGTTCCAATACCATATAGTATTAGAACAGATAGCTTATCTAGCTACTTAAAGCCAAAATAAAAAGGTCAAAGGTCTTCCCCTTTTTACGACAAGCTAGAAATTACCTTCCTATCTTCTCTTTTCCTTTAACACTTCAAGAAGGCTTGTCAACATTACTAACTTCCTTTAATCTTCCTTACCTAGCCTCTAGGACAAGGAATATTTCCTCCTAATCTATACGAACAATAATTTTTTAAGAAAACAAAAGGAATATAAAGGGGGTATTACTACAAAACCTACATGACATCCAAAACGAACAAGTAAACAAAACAAAAAGAAACATAGACAAAAAAGACAAAGAAAAGAAAATAAAATTGACATTGTTTATAAGAACTAATTTAAAAATTATATAGACTGTATAAAGCATATAGCTTTACCCAAGTACTATATTTACAAAAGTAAAGAAACGATAGAAAGATAACCAAAATACGCTATTTCGAAGGGATGTGTTAGAAGAAATTTCTTTTTGGTTCGGCTCCTACATGTCCAGTATCCTTATTATCCATTGTTTGTTTTAGCTAATCTGAAACGCGCTCCTGACTTAACCCAATTTGGTAGGCGTCATCCCAATCTGGGCAGAGTAAACATTGCCGATCTTTTAGAGGGAGTAAGCTAGATTTCCCACTTTTTGTCGAAATTTTGAAAAGTTCCAAGAAGTGACGAAAAGAAGCCCAAAAGGTACCAAATATTAGGAAGTTGGTAAGAGTTACGCTTAGCATAATAATACATCTCAAAACTAAACTCTAGGTCATTGCCTACTACTTCTTTGCTTGGTAGTGTCAGACAGAGGCCCACTAACGGTGAGTGATAAACTCTAAGCTTGTCGGCAGGTAGTCTATGAACTTTACCTCTAAACGACAAGTGCCGCTCACTGCAGGCTTTGTTTGATAGAACCAATTTACTATTTTATATATTAAATAGAAAGTTTTCGTAGGTCAGTGTTCTTGAAATTTTTGGTACGAGGGATCGTCAGAAAGAGTTGTTGACTTCAAACTCATTTTATAACAAATAATATTGATATATAACATAATATCTAATACAAGATACAGTAATAGTATTAATAATTTCTCAGTCTAAGCTTTATTAATACAGTATATGAATACCATCACAATACAATCATAAAAAACAATAAGTTAAAAATTTAAAATAGAACATTGAATATCCTTTATCACGCAAATTTTTATAATAAAGAGAAAAAACCTATAAATAACAGCCTTCCTTTTTAGCTCCAATTCGAATAGATAAATTATACAAATATGCTTCAACGAATTACGGTGCAACTTTATTCCTTAGATTGTAGTAGAACACAGGCAAATTTGCCTGCGTTTTTGCACTTTTTTAGCTCTGATTTACTTTTTTAAAATACTAAAATAATTAAATAAAACTTTGTACAATTATATTTGAAAATAAGGATTACTTTTTTGCAAACTTAGTTTTTATATTATAAGAAAATAAATTATAGTTACATATAAGCTGAAAATAGATAATTTTAAGAAAAAATTTTTTAAAAAATTTTATTACAATTTTTCTGCGATCTTATTTAGTTTTAGTTTTAAAACTATAGTTCTTAAGACGATATTGTAGTTTATATAAAGGATGACAACTTTCATTATTGCAACTTTAATGATTTACTTGTAAAAATTAAGACTTGTATTAGAAGTAAAGATTTTTTTTTAGAACGGGAAAAAAAAAATTTGAAAAAATCTAAAAAAAAATTTTAATAGTAAAAATGCCAATACAAGAACTTTAAACATTTATTATATTAAAGTTTTCTAATGATTTTAAAAAAAATTTATAACAAAGTTACTAAAACAAAACTTAAAGAATAATTTTTACTTAGAAAAGATATGGCTAAAATCAATATTTAAAATTTTATTAAAAATTTTAAAATACGCAGGCAAATTTGCCTGTTACAATCTAAGGGATATAATGGGCTGTCATAAAATTGATAGCTTTTAAGGAATTAGTTGGCAATTTATATGATCGCTATCAAGAGAATAGAAATGACGAAGTAATTATGTAAGTAATAATGACCTATGACTTATCCCTTACTTAATATTAAGGAATATTAAATAATTATTACATTCAATTATTTATTACATCATCAGCAAATTTTATATATAGATATTGATCGATATATAGCAATTAATTAGTTTATATTGATTATAAAATATTGTTATATATCGATTAATTGGATAAAAATCAATATATATCTATAATCTATATATATCATTTTTTATATTAAATTGTTATATATCTATAAATCGATTATAATCGTAATTATTTGAAATGATATATGACGATTAACAGATCTTTAACGATTACATAGTGTTTTGACTGTATCACAAAAATTTCATCCCAGGTTACCGGGTAGCAAAAACATTGTTCCTGACCATAATTATTTGAAACGATATATTACGATTAGCAGATTTTTAATGTTTGCATAGTGTTTTGACTGTATCACAAAAATTTCATCCCAGGTTACCGGGTAGCAAAAACATTGTTCCTGACCCACTTGGATCACGTTTCTGACTTAAATTTCTGACCCAAAAAAAAATATAAATTAGCCAATTGGAATAAAACATTACTGTAGTATTAATAATATATTTATATCGAACTTACAAACATCCCAAGTCAAATAAATTAATGTTTACATCAGTCCTATAGAAAGTGCTAATGAAATCATTAGATTTCTTCTAAAAATAAATAAAACTCATACGGTACATGTATTCTAAGCAACTAAATATTAATTATATTGATAAAGAAATTTCAAGCTAAAAATATTGAAACATAAAGTACATGTATGCTTTAACTTTTTATTTATTTCAAACTATAATTTTGACTTGTATTTCTTTACTAATGCGGGTTTTGGAGTAATTGTTTTTTATAATATATAGTTTTAATCATGCTTAGAAAAGAAAATAGTATTTTCATATTGAAAATATCTTAGTAATAAAATAGTATTGTCAATTAATCATAATTTTTATAATTAGTGGTATGGTGACTTATAGAAGTTGGTAAGTTGTCACTGCCCAATTGGCATGTCTAGGGTTCAAATCCCACTGACGACGCTTTGAAAAATAGATCAGTGTTCCGGTAACTGTTTCCTGTCGATCGGTTGGGTATATTACCTGTAGTCCTTGGTTACTATCTCGAATGGGAGCTTTCAGGCAAAGTTGTATTGCGTGACACAGACAAATCCAAGGAACCGGGGAAACAGAAACCTATTTGGCAAGACCCGAGTAAGGAGGTAGCAAAGATCTTTAACGGTGCTACCAAAACTGGAATACTGGACCGGAGCCGAAGTACCGGACGTCGACCTCAGGGACAAGGTCTACCAACCTGGCCGCCGGATCGAGTACCGGAGGAAAAGGACCTATGCTATAGAAGTAGGTACCAGAGGGGAAAAACCATGGTAGCACCTAATGCCGGGTAGATCAACCCTTCCGGGCCAACTGGATTGGAAGTCTGGGAAAAACCGGGAAGGACCGGTAGGAAAGTGATGGTGGGTACCGGGGTTGGAGCGAACCTTATAAGGGCAGAAGTAGGTAATAGTAGTGGTTGGGTATCACCCGACTGCAAGTTGTTCGCCTCGGTGAATGCGTAAGTTACCAAAGTGTAGGTATTACCTGAGTGGGACAGGGACTGCTCTACCAAGTTTTCCGCCAAGGATGCAGAATCAAAATGGGTCCTAAGGACGACAGATAAGCATCCGGAACTGGCTGACTGACTGCTTATGTAACGGGCCTGTTCCGGTGATACAGGATGGATTGGCAGGAGGAGCAGGGATCAGAGGGTTTAAATAGGCAATCCCCTAGTTGGGTTGGAGGTATAGCAGCTAGAGTAGAACTCGTGGGGTAACCTTCGGGCGGACTACTTAAATTAGACGACCAAAAGTTGTACTTGTGGCTAGTTGTATCCTCGTCAATGTAACAAATGCAGGTGGCCCTTAGTGGGACACTGACCCAAATATCTTGAATAAAAAATTCCTCAGTCCCAAGGCGGATACTTTAAAAAAAAAATAATAATAATAATTTTTATAATCGCTGAAATTCTAAATTATTTATATAAAGAATCTCTATTTTTCTCATGGCAGATTTACATCTTTTTTTTTTAATTGATCATATTGGAGCTATATAGGAATAAATTTAATAGTACTAGAGTAAGCAAAAGACCATTAATTAATTATGTGCGAATAAGTAAAATGCAACTTTATATCAACTCTTTATTATAACTTTAATATAACCATAATTAATGTATTATATTTGTTTATCACATTCTTCTTTTTCTTGCTTTGCTTTATATTTATATCTACTAATCCAACTATAAATTAGCCTATTATTTACTACAGGATCATCAGCTAAATGAATATTTTTGCTAATGCATAAATCAGTAAATGCACGTAGTTTCCAAGTTATACCTTGCTCAAGAAATATTGCCTCTAATATTTCTTGAGTATCATTTATATGCTTACGTTTTTGAGTCAAATTTACTGAATTGATGTTTTCTACATTCTTATTAAAAATTATTATTAGTTAAAAGATACAATTTATATATCTAAATATTAATATTTTCATACCTTTTGTGTACCATGTTTTAGATTACGAATTCTTGTAGTATTTCTACATTGAATAGAATGAGGAAGTGTTGTTTGAATAGTTTGAGAATTTGAAGTATTTGAATGTACATATTTTTCTTGAAGCGGTAGAATTTCTTTCTGTTCATACTGTTCTAAATGCATTTCTAATGTTGGATAAGCTCCAGAGAGCAATGTAGAATCGATTATTGGTATTGATGTCGAATATGTTTCAGAGAGTAATGCAGTATTGACTATTGGTATAATATTGTTGAAAGCCCACTTGTAGAATTAACTTTCTTTATAATTTAAAAATTTATTAATTAGTTATATTTAAAATAAAAAATTAACTCTCGATATAGTAAAGATTTTGATATAGAAAACCAATATTATTAACTTTTTACTCAATATAATAATATTTACATAGTATTCTTAGTCTAACCACTTCACTATAATGAGAGTAATTTGTACTATATAATTATCAGATTTTCATTTATAATATTATTGGTTATATTAGTTACAAAACGACTTGGGTTGCATTTTTTTGCTCCATGTATTTTGGGAGATCCATATGTCATAGTATTGTATTCAGATAATTCAAGTGGTCTAAAAGGATCCTTTTCTGCTAATTGTCGCTTATATAGATAAAAAATAGCATCTCCTACTTCATTATAAAGACTAACAATTTCTTGAAATGCTTCATCTTCTACTCCACTATAGATAATATAATTTTTTGAATTTGCTAGAAGTGCCTTTTCTTTATTCCGGAAGTATTGAACAAAATTTGATTTTATTGTTGCTAAACTTTCAGTTTTTTCTTGAATTGATCGAAAGAGGCGAGCAGCATGACAATGCTTACAGACATCACAAAATGAACTATTCCAAATAAAATCCAGGCACATACACTCTCCTAATTGAATATTAACTAAATAATATTGTGGTAGAATTTCTATATTATGCTTTGAAGCAAGTTTTCCAACCATTTTATCAATTTTTAATTGAATTTCATGATTAATTTTTATTGGTGCTGAATTATATGGTGAACAAAATGAGTTATTTCCTTTCTTAACATAAAAATAATCAGAATTTTCAATATTTTTAATCCATCCACAAAGTACATAATATCTCTCCTTATTTAATCGTCGTTTCTTGTCAATTGCAAAGTGATACTCTTCATTTTCATGTTCTAGTGTACGAGCATTCCAATATGTTACAAGACCAGCGTGAAAATTTAACTGACCTGAATTCTCCTCAGATAGTATAGAACGTATTTTTTGAATACCATAAAGATTTTCAACAAAATCTACTACTGTTTTAGTATTGCCACATTGACTTTTTAATGATTTATTCATTCGTTCAGTAAAATTATTGGTAGTTAAAGGTTTTGAACATGGATTATCAGATTCATAAGGAAGACGTCCACTATCAATAAAGCTCATACACCATTCATCACATATCCAGTTTAGTACCAAGTCTTTTTGAAGATATTCTTTTATATGATCTTCTAATAGTAGCATTAAAATAAACTTATTATACATTTTTGCCAATTCAAGTGCTTCACTTTTGCTTCGACTTCGCTTTATAATTTTAAATATGTTGGCAATTGGATATCGTAATGATTGCTCTACCTTTAAATTTTGCAAATGTTCTCCAAATGTTTTCATTATATGAAACCAACACAAAATTACACCTCAAAGTATTGGTTCTAAAGCAGCTTTTGAAGGTCGGTGCTTATCTATTATTGCATATGGATTCCAATTAAAATTACATTGTCGAATACATTGGAATCCTTTACTATTAGGCAAATTAACATAATAAAAAGAATGTGGGCATTCTAATCGAGTACTTGTATATTTTTTTGAACAGCCTCAACAGCAATACGAATTGTAAATTGATTTTATTTATTTGAAAGTCCAATTGCTATTGGTGAACCATAACTAGCTTGATTCTCAACTATAAGAACTAGAATTGGTGCACAGTTATTATTTAAATCATACTTTCCATCTATACCAAAGCAAAATGAACCACAATCTCAAGCCTGCTGCAACCATATTTCATCACTTAAAGTAAGCTGATAATAATGCTTATGATTATTTTCTTGCGTTTCAGGATCTGGTTGTTGATAATATAAAACAACTCCCTTATTTTTTAACTCATTAGTGACAAGTTGATGAAGTCGAGTCCATGGACCAATATCATCTCTAAGGTGATGAGTATCACGTTCTAACAAATGATGAATTTTTGTTTCATTACATGCCAATTTTTTGTTATCCAGTATTTCCTTTAATTCATTTTTAGGTGCACTATTAGCAGGTGCAAGCAAGTTACGCATAATTTGCATTGTTGTCATATTACTTTTACGTCGTCCACGAATAGCAATATCACGTGCCTCATAGTTTAAATTAATTCGATTTATAGTTGATATGTGTAGAATTGGAATACTAGATATGTGAGAGCCTGAGAGAATAACTTGCATTGGAAATTCTGTTTTAACTTGTGATAATATAACCTTTGTAATTACACGAACTGAACATTTGTGCATATCAAATTCATTAGAAACATTGTTTTTAAGTTTAAAATTTGAACAATTCTCTTTACATTCTCCTAATCCGCCACACTCTCTTTGACAGTTACCATCACCAGCACAAAAGAGAGTCCAATACCATACACATTTCCATTTTGAATATTAACAATACGTTCACTGCCTTTCTCAGTCAATTCAAGAATATCATCTAAACGGTTTGTTGAATTTGAGTGTCCATCTTTAGTCATCCATCCAATATAATCTATTGCTCCTTCTACTCTACGCACTATTATCAACCCTTCTTTTACAGCTCGACTAACATTTTTACAGCTTTGCTTTTTCAAACGTGTCTTTTTTAAATGATCAAATTCATTAAGATATTTTTTAACAGCATGTCCAAAAGGCACAAAAACAGTGTCGCCTTTTTTTAAAAAAAGTTGAGCCAACATAATAAAGGTGAAAGAAATAATACTGTAATAGCAATAGTTTTCTAGATATATTAATTGCGCGAGTTGTTATACAGATTGATTTTTATTACATCATAATTATTTAATAATTATATCATAGGGATAGGAGGAAGATCGTGACCTACCCGTGATTACCCATCTTTTCTCCTATGATTATTAAGGGTAGGGTGAATGTAGATCATTTTTCATATGATCTACGTGGTATTTTAAAATTTTATATAGTAAATAAAAAATGCTTCTGATAAATTTTTTTAAGATCTTGACCAATTTGTATAAAATTTATATAGTAAGTAGTTTTAAATAGTTTGTTTATAATAATGAAGTTTCGCAATATTCATTGCTTTAAAAAAAATCAACTTTATATATAATTAAATTTTTGTAGAATGCTATATGATTTTTGTAGATTGTACAAATAATTGATTGGTTAGATCATATGATGTTTACATGTAAATCATATTATATCATATAAATTGGTTATACAAAGTTGATCTACAATCGATTTTATATGAAATTGGAAATTTGTACACCCTACCCTTAATTTATTTTTAATAGGAACTTTTATTTCACGATACTATGTACTATACTACTTATACGTTATAGTAATACTTTAATAATAAAAACATTATTAAACGATACTATGTACTATACTACTTATACATTATAGTAATACTTTAATAATAAAAGCATCATTAAATTAATTGTGTTTATAAATTGCTCTTCACTGTATTGTAACAGGCGTATTGTAACATGTATATGGTTATTATTTAACAGCTTGAAATTTCAGTAACATTTTTTTACCAACGTAATTAATATTTAGTTACTTAGAATACATGTACGAGTTTTATTTAATTTTAGAAGAAATCTAATGATTTCATTAGCACTTTCTATGGAACTGATGTAAACATTAATTTATTTGACTGGGTTGTAAGTTCGATATAAATATATTATTAGTACTACAGTAATTTTTTATTCCGATTGGCTAATTTATATTTTTTTTTGGGTCAGAAATTTAAGGTCAGAAACATAATCCAAGTGGGTCAGGAACAATGTTTTTGCCACCGGATAAAAAAAAAAATTTTTAAAAAATTTTTTATGCCCATCTAATCCGTAATGTATCCTAGATTATAAAAATATATACTACAAAATAAAAAAAAAACTTAAAAAAAAAAAAGCCATTTCGACTTATTTTTACTTTCTCTCCTTTTTACCCCTCTCTCCCTTTTACCCCTCTCCCTTTTACATCTCTTTCCCTTTTACCCCTCTTTTCCTTTTATTCTTCTTTCCCTTTTTCTTTTTTATTTTTATTATTTCAAATACATTTGAAATATTTTAGGACAATCTGTAACCTGGATCATATCAGGACACATTTGGCTAATATTTTTGAAATGTTTTGATCATTTTTGATAATTGTACTACAAGATCAGATTAGATCTTTGTTTATTTTTTTTGTTTATAATGAGATGTTCTATCAATTTTACATTGTTTTTTCATTTCTTTTTGTTTTTTTGGTTTCGTTTCATTTTTTAGTTTCGTTTTGTTTTTTTTTTATATATTTTTTTTATTTTTTAATTTTTTTTATTTTATTTTTACACTTTACTACTAGTACTTTGCAAGAAATCCAATGACTTTTCAGCACTTATCGCAAGCCAACTCAGGCTTTCGACACTTTGCAAGAACACAAAACTACTTTCTTTAGCAATTTTGAAAGTTCAAGAATGCAAGTTTTCACAAGTTTTGCTAGTTATCACAAGTTTTTGCAAGATTTCATTTTATTTTTTTTTGTTTCATGTTTTTTGTTTTTGTTTTTTTTTATTTTTATTAATTTATTTTATTCCGGCACTTTGCGAAAACCTTTGATAGTTTCTGAATTGCAAAACACGAACTCGAAATAGAGATTTGGAGCTTTGTTTATTTTTTATTTAGTTTGCTTACATTTTTGTTTTTGCAAAAAAACGACTTGACTTTTCTGGTACTTTCAAGAAAACCAATTTTAACATCTCTGGCACTTTGCGAAAAGTCATGAATATGAACGAATATAATCGAATATAAGCGAATATAAGCGAAATATAATAGTTTTTTTTTTTGGTTTTGTTTTTTTTGTTATGTTTGGTTTTGTTTTTTGTTTGTTTTTTTACTTATTTTTTTAATTTTATTTTATTTATTCCTTACTTCTTTTGGAATTTGCAAGAAAACGTCCTAACTTTTTAGCACTTTGCAAGAAGTAGCAAACATAAGCGAATATAAGCGAATATGAGCAAATATAAGCAAATATGAGTGAATATAAGGAATATAATAGTTTATTTTTTTTGTTTTTATTTTTTTTTGGTTTTGTTTTTTTTTGTATTTATTTTTTTGGTATTTTTTATAATAATATATAAAAAAATATGTAATATTTAAAATATAATAATAATAAAAAAAAATAAAATATATATCGATTAATATCTATATCAGATATATATCGATTACTACCAGATAATATCGATTACTATCACTATCGATAGAAATCAGCAGGGGTGATTAGTATCGATATATATCTTACCAGTTTGTAATCGATATATATCTTACCAGTTTGTAATCGATATATATCTATATATAAAATTTGCTGATGATGTACACAAAAGTCAGGAACAGATAAAATAGTATGAAAGTTGTTGGAAATAACCATTTCATAAAGTGTATTTATATAATATTAGTGTCATGAGAAAATTGGCGATAATGAAAAAAAATATTTTTGGTTTAACAATAACAAAAAAAAAGACAATTGTAGATATTCAATAATTAAAAAAAACTTTAAAACCGGTTTAAATATGCATTAATGTTTAAATATGCATTAATTTGGAGCTAAACCGAACTAAGTTGCTATAAATTTCATCACTAATCAAGACATGCATACGCATTATTTTAAAAATACCCAGTCCTGAAAATTAGCACTTATTTCGAAATAACGCACATGGGCGTACTCGAAATAATGTGCAGGTCAATTAATTAACATGTAGATGGGTGTTATTTTGTGCTTGTACGGTAAAACTCTAACAATCGTTAATTAATATATAACATCTATAAAATTTCTTTATAGTATATTTCTATATAAGATCAAGAGTAAAATTAGATGTTTCAAGCCATTTATTTGTCTTTCCTAGTTGTAAAAATGGATAATTATCAAATAATTAAATATAGGGAAGTCTAAAGCGGAGGCAACTCATATTTAATAATTTTTTCAATTAACTTTAGGGTTGGGGTTGTCCTATATTAGGGTTAGATTAGATTAGATTTTAAGTAAATATATATAAACAAAATTGCTTTTTTGACATTTTTGATTAACACATCAAAGTAGGTTTAAACTACTGTTTTATGTATTTTTCAGTTTTTTTGCTTTTATTTCTTGTTTTGCTTTGCCGGCAACTATCAAAATTCTATAATTTGATTGATGGTTGATCACATGATTTGTCTCTACTTTAAATGTCCCTTTATTTGGGATAAATCCCAAATCAGTTTTTACATATAAGAATTTGGGATTTTTAGCTGTAATATAGATTACATGCCGAAAGTGTTTGACATTATGGCAAATTAAACACATTTTGCAAAACCTAGTAAATACTATTTGGGTTTTTACCAAATTCCAAACTAGTAGGTTTGGGGCGCAACCCTACCTGTATCCAAGTTGCTTCTAGTTAGAGTTTTTGTTATGTACAAGTATACTAATGACAAAGTTTTCATAGGTCGATATTAATGGAAAAGTTGGGACTGATGATTATTGGAAAGAGTACTTTAATTTTTTTTAGTATATTCTTGAGTAATTTTTTAAATATATTTTTTTTAATTTTAGTTATTATCTTTGACTTTATTATCTTGAGTATTCTTTGGTATCTTTTTGGTTTATCTTTTGTCTTGGATTTATATTATCTTGTGTATAACATTTTCTTACCCTCTTATATATTAAGTCAAGTAGCATAATAATTCTAATACCAAGGATTGCTATATTACAGTTTAATTAACTTTTTTTTTGAAGATATTAAATTGTTCTTTTATATTTTTATTTAAATATATTTGTACTATTTAAATTATATAATTATTGTACAGATCATAATGAAATCAGATAAAATGAAATATGATAGCATAAAAAAATTGTCAAATCACTAAGAAATAAAATTTTTTAGGGTTAGGGGTTAAGGTTAGAAGTTAGTTTTATAGTAAAAGTTTATATTAAACAAGTATAAATGGGTTTTAGAGGATTAAATAGAAAAATCGAGATTTCATTTTAATTATGAACCGCGAGCGACACTAACTGCATTACTTAATTTAAACTTTATATTCATACTATCATATATGGGGTGATTTCAATAGAAACAGCCCATTTTTACATATATTTTATTTTGAGATAATTGAGTTTAATCGTTTGTTTTGATTTTTCGGCCTGATCCGGGATTAATCAAATTTCACGATTTTTATTGGTTAAAGGTAAACAGGTGACTATCGGGTAATCTCGTGACATGTTGGCTCTACGCAGGGCCAGTGATTTTATGTGTTTCACATAATACCACAGAATTCACATAAATACGCCTATATCACATAATTTGGTGTTTATCACCGCAGAATAGCACACAATATGCAAATTTATAAGAATTGTCACATAATTTGCCAATTTATTGGCAAGTCGATATATAAAATCTAACAGATCCGGTATTTCCCGACGTAGAATTTTAATGAACTCAAATTACGAGCAAGGTCATGAAAATTTTTTCGAAACAAAGTCCAGAAAGTTCCGACAAATTTTAGTTTATGTATAACACAGAATTACACATAATTTCGTAAGCATGCCACAGAATCGCAAATAATTTGGCCAAATATACCGCAGAATCGCACATAATTTGGCAAATATGGTTCACATCACATCACATAATTTAAATTCTGTCACCACATAATTTTGATTTTGTCACCGCAGAAATTCACTGGCCCTGGCTCTACGCAGCCTCGTGTAATTTTTCTTTTACATTATCTTGATTTTTTATTATGCAAATCGACTTTCATTTATAATTGAAAAATGTCAATCATGCCAAAATTTATATGAATTTAATAAAAACTCATTTTTCAAAAAATTGTAAAAATGGGCTGTTTTCTATTGAAATCAGCCCATATATATATAGTAATTTATTAAATAATTAAATAATTGTCGCGGCTGAAGCTGGAAATGGCTGAAGCTGGAAATTAGAGGTCTCGATTTAAAACTATAAGCCCTGCTAAAATCCAACTATACTCTTTTATTATAAACCCTAACCCTAAATTCTAATCTAACTATAAAAATTTTTTGTAAATTTCATATTAAAATATTTAAAATTTCCAGCTTCAGCCATTTCCAGCTTCAGCCACGACAATAATCATAGTTAATTATACATTTTCTTGAAACATAAGCATTAAGGTGAACAGAATTAAATTTCATACTTAAACTGGTAATTTATTGAACATGATATTAAACCATAAATCACTAAACTCGCAAATCTAATCTAATAATACTATTCGCTTATAGTAACACTACATATGATTTTATATAGAGGGGCATGCCCTGGACACAACAAGAAGGGGTATGCCTTAGGCCAAAGGCGTGCCTCTTAGGACATGCCCAAATACTTTTGTGTGCCCCACCTTAGAAGCAACGTTATGAGTGATAATTACAAATTTTGTAAGAGATAGAGTACATTAGTTCATAAGATGGAAAATATATAAAAAGGGTGCTTTTCATGTTTATAAAATAAAAAATTCTACGATCTAAATTCGAACTAGCATTGCTCCCGTAACTTAACGTACTGTATGTATACGTGTGTACAGTACGTACTAAATTTAATGGTGATTAATCACTAACCGAAAATAAGCAACTCCTAAAAGGGGGTTCTTATTTTTAGTACTCCCTAATAACCTAATCAAGTAAATTTTGCGTTAAATATGTCTTGTTATTGGCTACTCTCTTTTGTTCCCTCGTCCATTAAACTTCTATCAATTTTTTAACGTTTTCAAAGAAATAATTTGTTTTCTCTCAAGATTTTAAGTAATTAATTTCATATGATGTGTAGAAGGCAATCCAAAAATATTACGAATGCTTTTCCTATTATAGGATACACTACGATACGTAGGCACATGTTTAATTAAAATTTCTGATCTAAAGTAAATGCGTTGTTTTTAGTATGTACGTATAGAAAATTGATTCCTGATACGTAAGTATGTACTGTACGTACCCACATACCAGATGCGTAAGAGACTGGCGGTGAGACATTTGATGCAGTCAGATCACACAATGTAACAAGTATAAATTGCGATAATTTCAAGTGTAACGCATATAGAATTTCTCTCTTCGAGTTTTTTTTTTTTTTTTTCTAATCAAATATCAATTAACCAATTCTCGTAATAAGTTATTAAAAATGGCGCAAACTATTGATTATGATAAAATTAAAAAAGCATCTGCAAAATATCCAAAACTCAAAGAAATCAATTATACTTATGGAACTGCAGGATTTCGGATGAAGTTTGTTTTATTCTTTTTTAAAATAAATAAGATTAATAAGATCAATACTTAAATTTAATAAATATTTTTTTAGAGCCGAATATTTGGAATCGGTGATTTTTCGAGTAGGAATTTTAGGAGGTTTGCGTTCCAAAAAATTAAATTCCAAAGTTATCGGTATCATGATTACAGCATCTCATAATCCTGAAGCAGTAAGATTATTATTTTTTTTTTCTGTTTTATTAGAAAACCTTTACATAATTTTATGGTAAGAATTTCACATTTTTCAGGATAATGGAGTTAAACTTGTCGATCCAAGTGGAGAAATGTTGGAACAACAATGGGAAGGTTATGCTACTCAATTAGCGAATGCTCAAAGTGATGATGATTTGATCGCTGTTATCAAGTCTATTGTTTCGGAAAATGGGATTGACGAATCAAAAGAGGCATCCATCGTTTATGCAAGAGATACTAGGTAGTAATTTTATATATATATATATATATATATATATATATATATTTTTTCATTTACTTGAAAAAAAAAGACGTTTATTAATATTTTTATGATTAGGCCAAGTGGACCAAAGTTAGTAGCAGCACTTGAAGAGGGAATTAAAGCGATTAATGTAGTGGGAGGAAATTTGGGCGTTAAAACTACACCACAACTTCATTACTTTACATATTATTTAAATTATTGCGAAAAACCAACAGAAGGTAGTTATGAAGAGCTTGCAGATAAACTTTATTACCAAAAATTCGCAGAAGCTTTTCATAAAGCTGTGGTATGTTATAATATCTTTAATAACATTTAATTATTAAAATTTAATTATAAAATTTATAAACAAATACGATAAAAAAATTTATTCATATTTTTTAGGGAGACAATCCATGTCTTTCTCCCATCACCATAGATGCCGCGAATGGAGTTGGTGCACCAAAACTTAAAGAACTCGCAGAATGGATTGACAAGATTAATAATAATGTTTTTGAAGTTGAAATCATTAATGATGATATTAAGTCTCAAGGAAAGCTAAACTTTAATGTAATATCGTACAACAATTATTATTTTTTTTATATATATATAAAATTTACATTTGTTTGAATTAACGCTAAATTAATCATCTATAATTGAAAGTGTGGTGCGGATTATGTAAAATCAGGACAAAAAATTCCAACCGGAGCACCTCTTTCCGTTGGAGATCGCGCAGCTTCTTTGGATGGAGACGCAGACCGTATCGTTTTCTATTATCTTAACGACTATGGTTAGTTAGTTATATATTATTGTTACAGTATTTTTTAAATATTTTATATTTTACTTTTTTTTTTTTTTTTTTTTTACTGATGATTATATCCTTTAAAGATGGTACATTTAGATTATTAGATGGAGATAAGATTGCAGCATTGGCCGCTGGATTTATTATCGAACTTGTTAAAACAGCCGGTCTTGATATAAATGTGGGAGTAGTTCAAACTGCCTATGCAAATGGAAGTTCTCGTGCTTACTTGGAGAAAGAGTTGGTATGCATTTACAAGATATAAATTATAATATTTATTTAAAAATCTATATAATCATATTTATGTAATCATTTTGATGGTTTTTTTTTTTTATTATTATATTTAGAAAGTTCCAGTTGCCTGCGTGTCCACTGGTGTTAAACATCTTCATCATAAAGCTCAAGAATATGATGTTGGTGTTTATTTTGAAGCAAATGGACACGGAACAGTTTTGTTTAGTCCCAATGCATTGAATAAAATTAATTCAGCTGAAAAGTATTTATATTTTCTTAATCAAAAAAATTTTTTTTTTGAATGCGAATTCTTCATTAACATTAATTAACATATATATTTATATATCTTGTTTATAAATATAGGCGAACTGCAGAACAAGAAAAGGCTATAAAAAAATTACAAGCATTAACTGAATTAATTAATCAAACAGTTGGAGATGCGTTATCAGATTTATTATTTGTTGAAGCAATTCTAATTAATCGACAATGGACATTTCATCAATGGGATTCAGCTTATACTGATTTGCCAAATCGCCTGGTAAAAGTTGTGGTAAGATCTAATTTCAAAAAACAAAACTTTTTGTATCCTATGATATAAAAAAAAAAAAAAACTATTACTTAATTCAAATAAAATTTTTTAATTTAATAGGTTGAAAATAGACAAATCTTTAAAACCACTAATGCTGAGCAAACACTTGTTGAACCTAAGGGACTTCAAGAAAAAATCGATAAATTGGTTGCACAATATAAGGATGGTCGGTCTTTTGTTAGGTATATATTAATTTTTTTTTTTTAAAGATATTTGCAATAAAAGTTATTCAAATTAAATTTACTAATAAAATTTATTATTTAAAGACCGTCCGGAACCGAAGATGTAGTACGTGTTTATGCTGAAGCATCTACTAGAAAAGATTGTGATGAGCTAGCATTTAAAGTTGCTGGACTTGTTTATGACGAAGCTGGTGGTACTGGAGGACGACCTTCCGAGTTTTTATAGATGTAAATTTGAATAAATTAAATTTATATTTAAATTTATAATTTAAAGGTTTTTTTTTTAAAGACAATAATAATATATGTATTATTGTTGTAAACAAATTAATAAAATTTTTTTCATAGAGAATTATTAATTTATTATTAAATTACACGAAAGGCTTCAAAAGTTTTCAACTTTTAGGCAATAAGGTGTCAATCAATAATTAAAATTTGATTAAATAAATTTGTTCCATAAAGAGGCCTTTTGGCAAGTTTTACCGTGTATCATGAGACAAATTGTTTATCTTACACCTGTGTTTAGAAACTTTCGAAGCTAGAAATTTTATTTTTTTATAATAGTATTGTTGTTTACGTGTAACAGGATTTCCAACGCATCCTAATTTACGCGTCATTTGAAAAAAAACGCGCTGGTAATACGTGTGACCTCTAGAATTTTAGAAAAATTTGCGCATAATTAATTTTTTTTTAAATACAGATACCTGGTTATTTTAATTCTACAGCGCTTATGCAAGATAATAAAACAACCAGAATTTTTCTGATTTTTTTTTTTTTTTTTATTATAAATTTATTCGATAAAATATGTATGGTTTCAAAAGGTTGTTAAAATTGACATAGGCGCTTATTTTTAGTACAGTACTTTTAAAACTTAAATATTCTTTAAAATTTTTATTGTATAATCGCGAAATAAAAGGCATAGGATTAGGAATTATTAGCAAGTATCAGTATGTACCGTATTACGTTTTCAAATAATAACCATGCATGTTCCAAAATAATGCGCGCCTTGTATAACATATCGATATGAAATACATTAGACTCAAAAAAAAAAACACCATCGATATTTTATGGTTCCGTTGTCTTTAAACCAATTAAACACAAAGGTTACTATACTCATCATTTGACTTTAAACCACCGCAAACTTTATTTTTTAAGAATCGAATATGTGGATTCAATTTTAAAGCCAAACCAATAGTGTTTAGAAACTTTTTTTGTTGAGCAATAGCACTATATTTTAAGTAATACCTTATGAGCTTATTTAGAATGCAGGGACTTGAAATAACGCGTTTTTACCTCTCATAGAAGAAATATTTCTAAATATAAAACAATGATAATTATGCAGCCCTGACGAGCATTGAGTAACTGGTTACACTAAGAAATTGTTCATTAGGTTGCTATCTTATTATCCTGCAGTCCTGACAGGTTATTTCTTGGCAAAAAAAAAACAAGATCAGATGAGGAGAAACCTGTTCTCCTCAAATAATAAATTATTTCCTTCTAATAATTACACTTTCTGATTACTAGGCTAATATACTCGCCTGAGACTGATACTATACACAAATTCATGACTGCCGTCGAGACAAGTCAATTTCACAATAACAGTCATTTCGATGGCCACTTTTCTATAAAAGTTATCTAAAAAAAAAAACAACTAAATTTATTTAAAAAAAAAACCCCCCCATTCCTCTTTAAATGCGTTCTAGCTAAAGGTGCTGGTGAAATAAAAATTAAGACGAGAAAAAATAATTTCACCATTATTTCAAATGTTTTATTCTTTAGAAGCATAAGAACTTTATAGAGTGGTAATAAATAAAACGCATAAATCGTTTAATAGTTAAAAAAATTAACACATGATTTTTTAAGATCTTAGTGCATTAATACCGGATCATCAATGTTAATTTTGTTTAAATTAAAATTGATCGCATGCCATCAATAAATGTATACAGTATACAACCAAAATTACCATTACATTCCCACGATGTATTACCATTACATAATTTCATTGAACAGTTCCCTGAGTTTGTTCTACAATATAAAAATATCAATTCTTGTTACCAATTCTTGTTACCAATTTTTACCACTCATGAAACCACGTTAAAATTCTTGATTCATCATTGACCGATTTTTTAAATATGTATGTACATTAATTTGGTATGTATGACTTGAATTCTTTCTTAGAACATTTCACGGAATATCTATCGAAATTAAGATATTCATTTATGTTTGAACTGTTTTGATCCAGATTCTATTTTTTGCACGTTTAATAGGCTAAAAATAGTTCCGAAACTTTTGTCACCTGTCTTTATACGTACTTATGCTATTGAGTAAACAAAAAAAAAAAAACTTGTATTATACTATTATTAATATTATTAATACAATTCTTTGAACTTTCAATTGTCGGTTATATTGTAAACTATAGTATCTTGTTAATATTGTAAGATCTCTTGAATATATTGTTTTTAGAATTTTTATGGATATACTTGTCAATTATACTGTTCTTCACGGAAATGAAAACTCAAAATACCGGTATTTAGATTAAGTTTACATACTTAATTTTAACAATATAATTTTATTTTCATCGTTTTTTTTATTCTTTCTTCTTTTTCCTTATTTATATATATTGGGAAGTATATATTTAAACATTATTTTAAGTTAGGTGAAACCTTAGATAAACAACGGTTTCACATCCTCATATTAATTTTTTCACAAAATAAAGATTGTGCATCTCTTTCTTCTAAAGTTTCTTTATCTTTATTTGAATTTCTATTACTGTATTGGTGATAAATAATTAGTTACACTAAATTTATACATTGAAAGAGATATGGAAATGATTAATTAGGGTTATGTGTCATAAATAAATGTTTAATCCTTTATCACAAAATGTTACATATTCTAATTTTGGATTAATTAATTTTTAACAAAGCTTTTCGCGTGTTTTCAAGTAAAAACGAATAAAAAGGATATAAAATAATTCTAATTTCTGTTCTTTTTTTATTAAATACATTAAATAATGCTATTTTTTTTTTTTTTTATGATTTTTAATCCTATTCCTTTTCATTGAATAATGTCCTTTTTTGAAAAACAAAAAAAAAAGTATAATAAGGACCTTATAATACCGTATGTAAAAACTAAATGACAAACAAATTTCGTTAGTAAATTATATAAACCAAAAAATTTTTCCAAATTTCAAACCCGTAACTCCAAAATGGTTTGTTTAATATCAACGCCATTTACGCGACGATTCGCTACTGTCCGTGAATGCTTTATCAGCGAAGAATTTAATTTACTTTCTTTTAGAAAGAGTTTTTCACGTAATATGCAGAAATAAGCGATGTCGCTAAACAGCGGTGGATGATTAACATAACGTATTTCGGAGAATTAATAGTTCTCCTTTTTTATTCTCACTTTAAATACATGACGGTACTTTGTTATTGGCCATGCATGATAACTGATCCGTTCACTAGGATGCTGAGATAATAACAGTGGCTCGTGGCATCGTTATGACATAGCATTCGCTGTGAATAAATCAACGCTTGTCATTAGCATGACCCCAATAATAAATAAGGTTACTGTATATTCCTGGTGTAAGCACCTAACCACCTTTTTTCATCTTTGTTGGGTCACCTCTAGCGACGCATGCCCCCTGAGGGTCTAACCCCAGTATCTGGTATACAAACTTCATCTCCTATCGGAATCGGAATGACTAAAGTTTGTGTATCATTTACGTGCAGAGGTGATCCAACAACAAAGCATGAAAAAAAAAGGTTAGATACTCACATGAAAAGTATACAAAAATCTCTTATTGTTTGTTTTCGTATTATATGTATATCACGTGTCAGTGTGTAAATAAACACGTGAATTAATACAATAATACGTGTAAAAAGAACTTCTACATTGATTAAAAGATTTCTTTTTATAATTTGACTACCAAAGAACTTCCACAGAGAAATTCCTTCAAGTCAATATTAATAATAAACAACGCTTTTAAAATTTTAAACTGCTTAACATAAACGAAAAGTATGTATACACTTAAAATTTTTCCTTTACGAATCTGCTGTACAATATATACCCAGGTATTTTATAGACCCGGGACCTTATCGTGCAACAAAAATGCCCATTGTGCGCAGCAATAATATAACCTAATTTCGCTACTATCCCCATGAATTGAGGGTTAGTGTATAAGGTCATATATAAAATTATTTTTCAACATGGTATGTATATGAATTGAGGGTTAGTGCAATAGTGTATAAGGTCATATACAAAATTATTTTCAAGGCACGTATTAATTTTCGCTCCCCCATGAATTGGGGTTAGTGTGTAAGGTCATATACAAAATTATAACAAAGTACGTATTATTTTACAACAAGGTATGATACGTATTATTGAAATAATCATTTTAAAATCCAGGGTTAGGTTTTGCGTTACTAAGTTTATGATTACAAATACTGCATTTCTTGTCTTATATGATTAATAATATTCAAATTTTTTTCTTTCTCAAAAACGTAAAGTCAAAGAAAAAAAAATTCAATAGTCATAATAATAATATATAATAATAATAATAATAATAATAATAATAATAAAGTTTTATTTTTTTTTTAAAAAAAAAAAACAACTATCCTTTATAAATAAAAAAAAAACTATCGTTTTATAATAAAAAAACAAAACATAATAAAAAAAACAAAACTATCGCTTATAATTATAAAAAAAAAAAAAAAAAAAGAAATGACTTCGAGTACTTCGACCTCTCCTACCAACGCTAGAAGTAACAATACCAATATCGAAGCATCTTCTTCAGAATCTTTTTCCCAATATTTAACTTCGGCAAACTTTGCTTCCACTACAAGGGATGATAGCTATGCTTCTTTGCTTTTTCTTGGAGAAGACTTCCCTAAGGTTACGCCACTTGAAGACCAAATAGTCAATGAAATTGTTTCTGAACTCAAAGCAAATGAATAATCAAGAGTCATCTGTTTTCAGAGTCATCTGTTTTCATTTTCACTAATCTAGAAAACTATGGCAGGGTTGTGAGCTTACATAGTCTGATGAAAAAAAAAGTCATTAGACAAATATATGTGATAGTTTTTATATGTCTTATGGTGTCTAATTGCTCAATCTAGCTATGATTAAAAACATATACAATATATATAGTATCTCATAGAGCCTTATTAAATTTTTTTTCATATTACATTGCTTTATTTGTCATGCACTATAGATATCTTTTGCGCATACATACAGATGTTATCCTATTTTCCTGGTGAAATAATTTTCTTATATTAAAGTTTCTCATTCTTATACTGTACATATTGCATCTGTTGGTTTGTTTTTTTTTTTTTCCTGCACATACTATATTCCTAATTTATGTAAACTTATGTGTAAAAGTTGTCTAATCTTTTTTGACATCTTACTTATGTATCTCTTTTGTTGTATGTAATGTAAAGAATCAAGATTGTAATATGATTATTAATTTAATAAATATAGATTATTTTGACAATGGAATTTATGCTTAATTAATTTAAGGATTAACCTAACAGCTAAGGATTAACTTAAGGATTAACTTAAGGATTAACTTAAGGATAAACTTAAGGATTAATTTAAGGATAGTTTATCACTACGATCGCATGGAAAGGACACAACCTAATATGGTTAAAAACAAACACATAGTCTGGGATAATTGCGTGAATTGATTTTTTATTTTATTTTATTTATTTATTTTTTACGTAATAATTTTCACCTTTTTCGTAATTGTAATGCAGAATCAAAGAAATACGAATGAAGAAAGATCTAACTCTACTGAGTAAGAAACTTGTTACAGTGTTGTGCAACTTTAAGGTTAAAGAAAGTATACTAATTCATTTATTAATTTATCTTTTTAGGAGTGTTACAACACAATTATATCGAGTATACAGACATATTGAGATGTTCATTATTCAATTTAAAGTCACAGCACAATCTTTAATGCGAGAACTTAGTTAGGCTGAACTTTTGTGTGGCAAATTCGTCAAACTTCAACGGAAATCCAATTTGGTAATTTTTTGAATCTGTTTCACTGAAAGTCTTCACTTTTTTGTCGGAATCATTTTTTTTTTTTTTTATTATCACTACTTGCTTGACTAATATATTGTTCTCGACGTCGAGAAAATTAGGGTATAAGCGGTCTTTTATTTATTTTTGTTATTTTCAGTCGTCATTTTTTTACAGTAATGCTCAAAAAAAAAAAAAAAAAAAAATTTATTTCGGTAATTTACAAATAACGGTAGTATCTATCGCTTACTCTTATATGTGAAAATCGTGTGATATTGCTGAATTGTTTTAAAGAAGGAAATACCTCTTGCGAATCTGTGATGATGCATCATCAGACAACAGAGAAGTATCGACGCTGATTATCTATATCAAGTTTCAGTGTTATTTACTAATCGGGTTTTATTATCAATTATCCCATTGTCATTGTGTATACACATAAATGAACAGCCAATTACGGAAAATTAATAAATTTCCGAATCTGAGGTTTGCATTTGTTTTTTGCATACGTACTGTTTCGTTTGTTTATTAGGCTAAGTCATTATTTTGAACAATGTTTCAACTAAAACTTAATCTCTCCTTCAAAAAAAGATTAGACCAACTGGCTATTTTATATAATTATAATAATGTGACTTCTGCTATTCTCATACGTACTAATTTATGCAAATGGATGGTTGTGCATAATACTGTAATATAGAACGGTTTACTGGTTATACAACACTTTGTTTATATATTAACCTGTGTAAGGAGAGATGGCGTTCTATATTTCCAATTACGTAATATATCAATTTACGGTCTTCCAGATAACGTACGTACAGTAAGTATGTTGTTTCTGCATATAATTATATTAAATTTCAATAATAAAGCTCCCGATTCATCGTAATTCTTTTTTTTTTTATTCTGTTTATTATTTGATTCCATTTCTATTCAATTTAAGATAAACCAGAAATAGTTAAGGTTCACGTCTAAACTTGATATGAACAGGGTTTATTTGAATTATCGAAGTTTAGTATATTTTGATTTTCGTTATCTATTATTTTTTGTTGGACAAATTAATAATTTCGCATAATTAAAGTGATTTGACTGTTTTTATAATACGGTAAAATCATTATCCATTTTAACCGACAAATGTGACTTTCTCACTCGAGTCATATGAATTTAAATGTATGAATAAAGTAATTCTATATAATTCTGTGAATGCAAGGTGTCATATCATATGACTCAATTACGAATGATTCTTGATTCAATTTGAGCTAAATATTTACATAATTTAAAGGAATTTATTATAATATCATTATAATAAATTCTATTAATCTTAACTATGCAATCTTTTTTAATTTGACGTAACGTTACATTGTTTTTTTTTTTTTATCATATGACTCGTTGAATTATTTAATTAATGGTGATAATCTAATTATCCTTATATATTCCATTATTGGTGCCAGTATTCGTGGTTCACTCACAAAAAAATTTTAAAGCACGTGATTAGTGCGTGGAAATATGCAAATGAATTCTGAACGAATATCTCGGATTCGCCCGAAATACCAATACAAATATTCATTTAACCATATTGATAACCTGCATTATAATTACAAATTCGTCGTGGGCTATCCCCCTACCCCTATCCCCTACAGTATATACGATAAAAAACTGTAACTGTTATGACAAAGTCGTAACTACCGCCACAGAATTAATAATATTGAACTTAACGAATTTTGCAAATCCCCGCATTGGGACGATATATTTTACCTGATAAATGTACAGTACTGTATCAATGAATTTTATCAATAAAATTATTTATTTTTTTTAACTATCAATTCTAGACTCACTCTCATATTAAGATTATTAAGATAGCATAAAATTAGTTTAGGTTCTCATCTAGGTGGTTAATAATTTGATAAAACACATAATAATAGTTTTTATCACCTCACCTACAAACATAAATAAACCAATGAAATGATGTAACTTTCGAGAGAATCATGTTAGTTAAGTAGTGTTAAGTACTCTTGACTAAAAACAAAAGATTAGAGAGAACAATTAGACAATGCCTCCACGAATATAATTATAATAAAAGCAATGCATTTTTCTTCCAAGTTTGTCAGTTCGAAATTATTTCGTATAGCAAACGTTATTATGTATTAAAGCTGAAGATACTTTTATTGTCGTTTTTTTTCAATTATTAAAACGTTGTGTTCTCGATTAAGTTCTTAAATGTATAAACAAGTTACCAAGGTAATTATTTCTTTTCAATAAATTATCTCGGAGAACTCAAAATAATGATTGAATTAATTTAACTTTTCTATAAGTCCCAGTTTGTATTTCGTACTACTTTATACCTGTGACACGTTGGGTGCGCGGTATACTATGTCAATCAAACCTATATGTGGGCAAATAATAAAATTGATCAATAAATTTTTTTCAGATTGCGAGGACTTTCAGTGTAGCTATAGACCAGATTTTGTGTTTTTTATGTTAGTCAATCCTTTTTTTTATTATTATTAACCAGTTGACCAATATGCATTGCAGAACCAGTGCAGTTAAATTGATATAAGTTAGTATTAGTTATAAACCTAAACAAGTTATGCGCCTGCTCATGCGCAGGGAGTTTGCTTTTTTTAGCTTATTTGATATATCTCAAAATGTTTAATGTCTAAATTAAATTTTTAGAAGCTAGTTGTATAGAGCAGACTTAAGATAATTTTATTGTGTAATGGACTTTTACACTTTTGTTGGTTTAATAGTTTTCATTTTAGTAATATTAGAGTTGTGGTTTAGTCTTAAGTAGTTGGTATATCTTAATATCTGTTAATTTTGAAATTTGTAATTTAATATTTAAGTAGTATATAATAAAGAAATATAGTAAAATTACAAATATAGTATATTTGTATTATTTTTTTGGTTTGTTTTTTGTTCTGAAGTTGTCTGCTCAAAGTGTCATTTTAATTGTTGGAATTATTATAAATGCATATAAAGATCAAAATTGTAAAATGTGCTTATAAAGATGTGTGCTTATATAGAGGTTTGTTAAAATATATTAAATAGTAATTTGGCTCAAATAGAGGAATAATTAGAAAGAGGTTTTTATTTGGTGTGATTATATAGGAGGTGATTATAAAGAGGAAGAATGTATTTTTTTTATAAGTTAAGGCTATCTGTTCTAAGATTTTATTAGAGGTAATAAGCTTATACTTGAAGATTGAAGATGCTTGGTTTTGTTTTTATCTGTTTTCTAGTGCTATTTCTATTTTATTATTCTTTTTTATTTATTTAGTTTTCTATAATATGGAGGTTGTATTTATGGAGGTCTAATTGTACAATATATGTACTGTATCATTTCTCAACTTATGTCAATTATTAATTGACTAATATTTTTATTTAAATTGCAATTGGTATAAGAATTAATAATTATTTATTTTTTATTATCTTGATTTTATTTATCAATTTAAAATATTTTTTTATAAAAAAAGACTTAATATAACTTATCAATATTAAGGTTTTTACTAATTTAGCTTTTATGAACAAAAAAGATAATAGTTTAACTTCATGAGTATAATGGTTAATATTTTAAGATTTGCAAGCTAAATGTGTTTTGCCCAATAATCTTTAGTTGTTCTAGTAGTATATAAAAATATATTCCTCTAGCATAATATAATAAAGGGTTTATGGCATTGATTAAAAGATTTGCTATTGAGAAATTTAGTAAATTTTTAAATACATTATGAATAAAAATAAATATCCTTGTAATTTAATTATTTTTAAAAATTACTATATAAACATTAAGTTAAATTTTATCTGTTTTAATAATCTAATAATTGCTTAATTTTAAGTTAATTTTAAATTTGCATATTAAGTAGAATTTGAATTTTCTAACCAACTGTATTAGTTTAAAATTTTGTTGCAATATAAGTTTATTTGGAAGCCACAAAAATTCAATTTAGATATACAATATAAATACTAATACAGTAGCACATACAAGTATAGTATAAATAAAATTATAGAAAAATTATAATTATATTTGCATTGATAAATTTGTTGTGAACCAATAAAGATAATCAGATATAAATAAAGGATTTCTGAATTAAATTAAGTAGCATATTTTGTAAATAAATAAATTTAAAAAAGAGTTAATATATATGTACCTGAAGGTACATGTACCTGCATTATGTGACCTATAGATCATTACCAAAATTCAAGATCAGGTGTAATGTTACATGATCAGTAAAATTCAAAACAAACGTTCGTTTTGACAAAAATCACTCATTTTGCAAGAAATTGCATACTAACCCACCTTCTGCGCAATAATAAAAAGATTTCCTTGAACGATTTTATTATATAACAGCCTAAACCCACACCATAACATAATTCTTACCTAACCCTAACCTAACATAAACAATATCAGCATTACTATTTTTGTATTAATACCGTATGATCAAAATAATGAGTACAAAAAATTTAATGTACCCTATGGGTATATTTATATTAATTCTTTAAAAAATTCTTATTTTTGGATAAAAATTTTGAAATCAGAAAATAAAATGGAAATGTTTAGAGACTTCTATTTGACAAAATAAGTAAAAATTTTTTATCAAACTATTTAATAATAATAAAAGTGTAAATAATAAAACTTTCACTCAAATCATATACTGAACTTTTGCTCAAAAATTACATATTGAACCTTTGCTCAAATTACTTATTAAACCTTCGCTCAAATTGTTTTTTATATAACATACTGAACCTTTACTCAAATTACTTACAGAACTTTTGCTCAAATTATTTACTAATCATTTGCTCAAATTAATTGCCAAACCTTTGCTCAAATTACTTATTAAATCTCATTTAAATTGTTTTTTTATAGCCTTGCTGAACCTTTGCTCAAATTATTTATTAAACCTTTAGTTAAGTTATTTTTCTATATAACTTATTAAATCTTGGCTCAAATTACTTGCTAAGCTTTGCTCAAAATTGCTTACTAAACCTTTGCTCAAATTACTAATTAAATCTTTGCTCAAATTATTCTTTTATATAACTTATTAAATTATTTTTTTAGATTACTTACTAAACATTTGCTTAAATTATTTTTTTATATAACTTAATAAAGTTTCACTTAAGTATTTTTATATAACTTATTAAACTTTTGCTTAGATTTTTGTTTTTATATAGATTAACAAATATTACTTAAGTTATTTTATATATTTATATGCCTCCAATAAGAACTTTCAAGCAAAGTATTATAATTAAGTTAAAGTACTTAAAAAAATCGTTAGATTTAATCATTTTTTTATGTATAGTGTTACAGTAGGGAGGCCTTCTTTTACTCCTTACTATAACAATGACACGGCTACAGGGATCCTTTATCGGTTTATAGCGGTGTCCAAGAGGTAGGTACAATTCCTTAGTCTGTAAGGAATTATACTCTTCTCTAAGGGCAGTTCAGTAGAGTATTCAATGAGGAATTATCAATTTTACTATTATTTGATAATAAACTTGGTGTTATTCAGATAAATAGTTTCTTTATTAATAATCTAAAATAGGGCTATCCTTAGGTTCTGTTCCTAAGAAATCCCAGTACAAGATGTATAATAAATAGAAGGAGAAGTGGGGTGTCTTGGTCTAGTTTGACTAAGGGAAATTCTGTGTCTTTAAATACATTTTAGAATAAGCGTTATAAGCGTTAATTTACAATGATAAACACTATAATCTACAAGAGCAACATAAGCATTATAAACGGTATAAGCGTTATAAGCGGTATAAGCGCTATAAGCGTCATAAGCGTTATAAGCGGTATAAGCGCTATAAGCGTCATAAGCGTTATAAGCGGTATAAGCGCTATAAGCGTCATAAGCGTTATAAGCGGTATAAGCGCTATAAGCGTCATAAGCGTTATAAGCGGTATAAGCGCTATAAGCGTCATAAGCGTTATAAGCGGTATAAGCGCTATAAGCGTCATAAGCGTTATAAGCGGTATAAGCGCTATAAGCGTCATAAGCGTTATAAGCGGTATAAGCGCTATAAGCGTCATAAGCGTTATAAGCGGTATAAGCGCTATAAGCGTCATAAGCGTTATAAGCGGTATAAGCGCTATAAGCGTCATAAGCGTTATAAGCGGTATAAGCGCTATAAGCGTCATAAGCGTTATAAGCGGTATAAGCGCTATAAGCGTCATAAGCGTTATAAGCGGTATAAGCGCTATAAGCGTCATAAGCGTTATAAGCGGTATAAGCGCTATAAGCGTCATAAGCGTTATAAGCGGTATAAGCGTTATAAGCGTTATAAGCGTGATAATCGTTATAAGCATTATAAGCGTGATAATCGTTATAAGCGTTATAAGCGTGATAATCGTTATAAGCATTATAAGCGTGATAATCGTTATAAGCGTTATAAGCGTGATAATCGTTATAAGCATTATAAGCGTGATAATCGTTATAAGCGGTATCAACTATTCTAACTTCTCAAGATAATAATATAATACAATATAATAATAAAATATAATAATAAAAATAAAATAATAAAATAATAAGGTAATATAATAAACTATCGTTCTATAACATTTCCGTCCCCTTAAGAAAATTTACTCCGTAAATTCCTTCTCTAATTCTTCCAATAGAGCGGTATAAACTTCATCTTTCAGTTTAGTCACTTGGGTCACAGAAAGGTAATTGGTTTGGTACATTAAGTCCTTGGGACAAATTGTGAAGATTTTTCTAATTCTCTGGGCTCCTTTCCAGATGTCTTGAGTTTTCCGGTCTCCTTTTACCTTTCGAATTTGTTCTCTAATTTGGTCTCTATGTTCGGTCTGTTTCTCTATTATTGTTCCTAAATAATAATGGGCTTCAATGGCCTGTCTTTGTCCTCGGCGAGATTGTTTAAACTTAGGTAGGTCTTGTAGGATTTTATCAACTTGTGCGGTCCAAGTTTCTCGAAGAAAAGGATTCGTTCGGGTGGTCTTTTGAGGGTTAAGAGTCTGGGTCAAGTCTTTTAGCAATGGAGTCATCGCTTTATGTTTCTCAATCGGTTTTTCAGATAAGAGGGCTTCTATGTCTTCATCAAATGGTCGCAGTAATTCATTAAGTTCGACAAGGGGTTCTGTTTCTTCCTTTGGGGTAACATCAATTACTTGTTCTGGATTTTGGTCATCCCATAGGATTACATTTTGACTAAAAATTCCTAAATTGTATTGGGCAGCAGGGTCTTGTCTCCAAATAGAAAGAAAGTTTCGAAGAGCGAGTATAGTATTGGGTTGTAGAGTGGTAGATTCCATTTTAGGGGTTTTGATAATATTTTAGGAAAATTTCAATCGGAGTGTAGGATTATATAAATGTTAGTGTAATACGAAGATTTTCATGGGGCTGTGTACAAAGTTTTACACAAATGTCACTCCCTTTCACAATAAATTTCTTCCAGAAATTTCTAATTTTCAATTACAATTATAGGTTCCCATGTCTGTTTCTCGTAATATTTAGCAAGTCTATCACTATTATAATATTTCTGTAAGGTTTTTCCTTCCATATCTCGAAGTTTATAAGCACCATTGTTTAATTTCGCTTGAATTATAAAGGGGCCAATTCTTTTATCCTCAAATTTAGCAGAGCGAGACATTTCTATTTCTTTTCGTTGTATCCATACTTTTTCTCCAATTTCAAAGGTTTCTTCTTTCACCTTTTTATCGAAGTACTTTTTCTGTTTTTCTTGTGATTTCCTAGTATTTTCTCGGGCTTCTTCTTGTATGGTTGGCAATTTGTCTATTAATTCGTAAGCTCGTTGTAATATACTGTCTTGTATATTAATTTCTGTATCCTTAATTACTTTAGGATATACAGGAATAAGTGCTTCTATGGGTAGCGTGGCTTGTCTACCATAAACTAACTGGAATGGAGTGTATCCAGTAGTAGCATGTCTCTTTGTTCGATAAGCTAAGAGAACAGCAGGTATGTGTAAATCCCAATCATCTGTTTCTTTTACTTTCGCGAGAGATTCACATAATGTTCGATTAAGTCTTTCAACCATTCCATTTGTCTGTGGGTGGTATGGTGAAGAGAATTTATGTTTGATGAGAAACTTTTCACATAGAATCCGTACAGTTTCGCTAATAAAGTTTCTTCCTTGGTCAGAAAGTATAATCTTTGGAGTTCCGTGTCTACAGATAATTTCTTCAAAAATAAATTGTGCGAGAGTATTGGCTCCAGCATCAGGGACAGCTTTGGCTTCTGGCCATCTTGTTAGATAGTCGGTAGCAACAATGATGTAACGATTGGTTTGAGCAGTTATAGGTAAGGGTCCGACAAGGTCAATTCCAATCCTTTCAAAAGCACGTTCTATTTGGATAGGATGGAGAGTTCTTTTCTGCGTCCTTTAAGTCTCTTTTGGCATGTTTCACAAGTCTTTACATATTCTTGGAAATCTCGATAAATTTGATCCCAATAATATCGTTCAGCTATTTTATAGTACATAGCATCAGTTCTCAAATGTAAGCAGTAGGGTGTTTATGCATCATGTATAGGATTGGTTTTACTTCTGTCCATTTAATAACTCGAAAGGGGTGTTCTGGATCTTTTCGGTTCTTTTTGTATAAGAGGTTATGTCTAATTTCAAAATATCTAGCCTGGTTAATTAATTGTTTCTTTTCATAGTCTTTAAATTCGTCTAGTAACTTGTCTGATTCTAGGTAATCATAAAGTTGGTTATATCGGTTTAAATTCATGATTTAGATGCTTTAATGTCTGGGTTGGTAGGCGTGATAGAGCATCAACATTAGAGTGGATTCTTTCAGGTTTGTGAAAGATTTCAAAGTTATAAGGTTGGAGTTTAAGAATCCATCTTACAATTCTTCCTTTAGGTTCAGAAGTACATAGCCATTTCAATGCTGAATGGTCTGTAACTAAGATGAACTTGGTAGCGCCTAAATATTTATGAAAGTGTTCGATTGCCCATACTATAGCAGCACATTCTAGTTCGGATGCGCCGTAGTTTACTTCTTCTTTTCGTAGACTTTTGCTTGCATAGGCAATGGGGTGTTCCTTATGATTTTGGTCCAATTGACTGAGAGTAGCACCAAATTCATAGTAAGAAGCATCAGTGGCCAAGATAAAGGTCTTTCTGAAATTAGGGTAGGCTAATATAGGGGCAGCAGTAAGTCGGTCTTTTAGTTCATTAAAAACTTCCTGTTGAATATGGGTCCATCGATATGGTTCGTCTTTTTGTAACAATCGATTTAAGGGTTTAGCAATAGCAGAGAAATTTTGGATAAATTGTCTATAGTATCCAGCTAATCCCAAGAATGAGCGAAGTTGGGTTATATTCTGCGGTGGTTGGATCTTTTGTACGGCTTCAATTTTGGTAGGGTCAGGGGCTATTCCACTAGGTGCAATTATATGGCCTAAGAAGGGTAATCTTTGCATCCAAAAGTTACATTTCTCGATATTAAGTCGCAAACCAGCTTGTTTGATTCTGTGAAACACTTCATTCAAGTGCTTCAGGTGGTCATCGAATGTTCGAGAGTATACTATAGTATCATCCAAGTATACTACTACAAATTTCCAAGCAATCCCTTCATAAACTCGGTCCATTAGTCTTTGGAACGTAGCAGGGGCATTACAAAGTCCAAAAGGCATCACATTGAACTCGTACGTTCCATAGCGAGTTACAAAAGCAGTCTTTTCTTTATCACGAGGGTGCATAGCTACTTGCCAATATCCACTTGCAAGGTCCAAAGTAGAAAACCAATGCGATCCAGCAAGAGTATTTAACATTTCATCAATACGAGGTAGAGGGTATGCATCCTTTTTAGTAATATTGTTAAGTTTTCGGTAGTCTACACAGAAGCGTAGTTTGCCATTTTTCTTCTTGACTAGAACAACAGGGGAAGTCCAGGGACTATTCGAAGGCCGGATAAGTTTATGTTTCATCATTCGTTGGATTTCCTCTTTAATAAATGTCTGTTCACTTGGAGGTATAGAATAGGGTCTAGAGCGAATGGGTGGTACATCTTCTGTAAAAATACGATGAGAAACTAAGTCAGTCCTTCCTAATTCATCAATGTCTGTTGCGAAAATGTCTGCAAATTTCTCAAGTAAGTGTCTAAATTTAAGTCCTTGATCTGCAGCAAGAGGACCTGTGTTTAATGAAGTAGTTGGGGTCAACGTATATTCCTCATAGGGGATAAGGGTGTCTATACTATATACAGGGGTAGGTACTAAATTTATAGGGTGTTCAGGGGGTTTAAGGGGTCTGTTAATACAGTTGTCTGAGTCAACAGGTAGTTTGCCATCATGCCTAGGATTATCTAAAAATTTGTATTTGCGAACAGGGTAGCAAGGGTTTCAGTTCTTTGTTGTAGGTACTGGGTGTCTTGGTGAATAAGGCGAAGTAATTGTTGATTAAAGTTTTCAAGTTTTTGGACTTGTTGTTGAAGTTGTTCAATGGTCTGGTTCTGTTGGACAACTTGTTGTTGTAATGTTTCAAAAACTTCGATAGTGACAGTATTTTGATCACTTTGAATAGGTTCTATATATATAACTTCTGGTTCTGGTTCGAATATTGGTGGTGGTGGAGGTACACATTCTGTACAGTATCCATCATGTTCATCAAGTTCTTCCTGGTGCTTAACATGAAGACATTCCTTGCAGAGGTCAATAGGGGTGTCTGAGAAGTTTCTTCTAAGATTAGCGAGAGCAGTTTCTTTACAGAATTCAGGATGGCTAGTGTCGAAGGAAATTTCAAGGGTCTGTTGTAATTGAAATTCTTCATTCCCTTCTAATATACCATGTTCAGCACGAAGTACTAATTGCATTTCTTCCTGACTCCAAGGTTGGTTAATACGATCAGTCATTAAAGGTTCTAAGGCTTCAGTCAGGCTTTGGTCCAATTCTTGTAAGAAAATCTTTGCAAGTCGGAAGATACGGGTCTGGTTCATTTCATACTGAGATCCAGCACTCCTGTTGGACTCGGTATAATGTCTGATTCTGGTCCACAAATTATAATTTGCATTGTAGAGAACATCCTGTCCTGCTTTATAAGCATAGAGGTGTTCAAGGTCACAAAACCAAAGGGCTTGTTCTAGGCTTTCTAGATTATTCATCTTAGAGGTAGGTCTAGTTTCTCCACAGATTTTACATTGGACAAGGGTTCCACGTCCTTCTCCGTGGCTATAATAATATATACGTTGAGGGTCATCAAGAGGGAGTTCATAATAATAGTCAGAGACACATCCTCGGCAAACAAACTGATTGTTAAGAACTTGTAGGTCTTCTGGTCTATTTGGTTTCTTGCAGTGACAGCAGTGGTGAGTACGCCTTGTACTAAAGTTATACATTCGACGGGCTTCAATATCATCCGGATTACATCCACATTGGCAAATTCGGTTCTGTTCCTTAAGGGCTCCAAAAGAACAGTCAACGGCAATATGTCCAGTTGCTCTACAGGTATGACAAATATTTTCAGGGCAGTTTCGGTACAAATGGTCATTACCATTGCAGGTACGGCAAGAGGTCCGCTTTGGTACTTGTTGTGGGCAGTGGACAGCAATATGTCCATCCTGTCGACAGCGATTACAACGGTTGGTAGAGCAGTTGGCAAAGAGATGTTCAGGTGAGCCACAATTGCCACATACACGAGAGTTAGAAGGGGCACGCTTTCTATGTCTAGGCTGGTGGATAATCCATGGGTTGGTATCATCATCAGAGGTAGGGGTAATGTCTGGTTCATGGGTGGTGATAAAAGCATAAGCTTCTTGAGGGACTAAGTATTCCTGTTCATAAGTGTCTAATTCAGCAGGGTCGGTAACAGTAGGTTGTGAGGGTAATGGTTGGTTACTTTCATAGGAAGTAGGAACGGTATGTTTCTTGTTTTTCCACTTAAAAGAGTAGCATCCATTTTTCCAATTGTAACTGGCTTCAACTTTCTTTGACCAGTCATTTCCAAGCAATAATGAGTAAGAGGTGGCAGGGACTACTTCAACGGTAATAGGAATAATAGCACTATCTATTTCTATAGGTAAGTCTCGAATAATTCCCAAAGGACGAGAAGGGGTTCCAGTAGCAGGTATGATAAGGCTAAGAGAGGCTTGTTCTATTTTTAATCCTAGATCTTGGACTAATTGGTGTGCGATCATGCTGATAGAGGCTCCACTGTCAATAATAGCTTCTTGTGGTTTTTGATTGATTTTAACATTACATTTGACAGGTGTAGTATAAGCAGATGTCTGGATCAAATTAGCAGTTTTAGCTTCTTCGTACAAGTAAGAAGATAGTGCAGTACGAACAGAAGGGTTGTCTAGGAACGTTTCCCATTTTTGTGGACTAAGAGGTGAGTTGGTAGTGGTAGTGGTAGAAGGAGTTCCATCAAGATAGTTAACATTTCTGTAGTAGGGTGAGGGGGTTCGGTTGCTAGGTCTCCAAGAAGAAGATCGGTCTCGACTTCTAGATCGGTAGTCATCTCGATCATTACGATTATTTCTATTTCTAGAGCGGCTTCGGTCTCTATTGTAATAATCTCGGTCTCTATTATCTTGACTTCTAGATCTGTTTCTATAAGAGTCACGTCGATAGTTGTTATTATTGGACTGTCTGTTTCTTCCTCGTTCATTACTTTGATTCTTCTTTTTAAGACGACAATGTGCAATAAAGTGTCCGGTTCGACCACAATAATGGCAGGTAGAAGGTTGTTTAATCGGATTGGCTTGTTTAGGGGAATCAGCATAGTTTACCGAGAGGTTAGCAGGTGGTTGCTTCTGCGCGAGGTTAATACTAAGTTGAGCGATTTGTTCAGTTAGTTGTTTAATGGCTTGGTCTGTATCTGTATTAGGAGAAGCCATAAGTTTTCCAGTTTCCCATTTACGAGCAGTTTTCATAGCAGCATCAAGATCAGCAGGTTCAGAGGCTTGTACATTTATAGCAAACTCAGGACGAAGGCCTTGGATAAAGAGTTGGATTACAAAGGCATCAGGGAAGTCATCGTCAGGGTCAACACGTCGCTTCAGTTTTCTGAACCGGTTAATATAGTCATCAACTGAGTTGGCACCTTGTTTGACATCAAAAAGTTGCTTTTGCCACATAACTTTTTGTTTTGGGGTAACAAATCGGTCTAGAAACAGGTGTTTAAAACTAGTATCTTGGTTATCCTTATCACTAAAAACAGTGGGCTTAGTGGTAAGGGAGGAAAACCAGTCTAAGGCAATTCCTTTCAAGTAGACAGGGACAAGTTCTAATTTCCGGGCAGCATTCCATCGGTTAGCAACGGCAGCACGCTTGAATTCTGAATACCATTCGAGTGGGTCTTGGGTTCCATCTCCATTAAAGAAATTAACAGGAAGAAGATTCCTTTCAACTCCTCCATGGACAAACGCAGCAGCTAAGGTATTAATAGCAGTAGCAGCATCAGCGATCGCTCGTTCAGCCATAATAGGAGGTGGGTTGTCTGCAGGTGAGGTTAGGGAAGGTTCTTGGTCTTCTTTACTAGTTTCTTCAGTAGTATCTGGTAAAAGTCTATCTAAATTAAAAGTAGAGGTAGTTTCAAAGAAATTTTCAAGGTCTATATCTTGTTGATTAGGTGCTAAAACTGTGGGACTTGCAGGTAGGCTAGTATGTTGGAACGAAGGGGTGTGAGAGCTAATATCACTATTATGTTCACTAAAAGGGAGTAGGTTAAAACCAAGAGGAGTAGAGGGGCGATCCTCAGGGGTAATAAGAAGAGGTACTGTGTTAAAAGTAGGGCTAGATCCTTTGATAATAGAATATTCTAAGTCCGGATATCGAGGGTTATAGTTTTCAGTACTGGTGTCTAAGTATGGGTCAAAAGTAGTATAGTCCGCAAAATCAAGAGGAGGTAAAGTTGTGCGATGGGTAAAGCGTTGAAGAATAGCAAGAGCAATTTCTCTTGGGTTGTCAAGTTCTATTTGATATCGGCAGCTAAAAATAATATCTCGAATACAAGCACGGATAGTAGCAGGGTCTCTAGTAGCAGTCAGGCGAATAAAGTTTCCAGTAGTTTGAGAGGTATAGGAATCAGCAGAGTAGGTACCAGAATACCAATGCCAAAATCTTCCAAAAGGTGTTTGAGCAAAAACACGACCACTAGTGCGAGGGGGAGGATAACACTCTTGACAAGAAAGATCAGGAGCACGTAGTTGGAGAGAGTGAAATGGAAGAGCAGAGTTTTGATGATGTTCTACTAGGTGGTTTCTAATATATCGATTATATAATTCGTTAATATCAGTAGTCATATGCCTTATGACTCCTGACTAAATCTCAAAATAATTAATTGTTAGTAATATCTTGTTAGTAAGTTTAGTTAAATAGATAGAATCCTTGGGCAAAGAGTTTTCCTGAATGAACAGCAGCAGCAAATATTATGAGAAATAAACAGCAATTAAAATAAATAGAGTCCTTGGGGCAAAGAGCCTTCCAGGATGAATGGCAGTAGCAATAGGTTTTATAGAGTCCGTGGGCAAAGAGACTTCCAGGACGAACAGCAGCAGCTAGAGTTGTAAAAGTTTCCAAATATCTTTAATAATATTCAAATGTTTTAAACGTATTCCGCCAGAAGGCACCAAATGTTACAGTAGGGAGGCCTTCTTTTACTCCTTACTATAACAATGACACGGCTACAGGGATCCTTTATCAGTTTATAGCAGTGTCCAAGAGGTAGGTACAATTCCTTAGTCTGTAAGAAATTATACTCTTCTCTTAGGGCAGTTCAGTAGAGTATTCAATGAGGAATTATCAATTTTACTATTACTTGATAATAAACTTGGTGTTATTCAGATAAATAGTTTCTTTATTAATAATCTAAGATAGGGCTATCCTTAGGTTCTGTTCCTAAGAAATCCCAGTACAAGATGTATAATAAATAGAAGGAGAATTGGGGTGTCTTGGTCTAGTTTGACTAAGGGAAATTCTGTGTCTTTAAATACATTTTAGAATAAGTATTATAAGCGTTGATTTACAATGATAAATACTATAATCCACAAGAGCAACATAAGTGTTATAATCGGTATAAGCATTATAAGCAGTATAGGCACTATAAGCGTCATAAGCATTATAAGCATGATAATCCTTATAAGCGTTATAATCGTTATAAGCGTTATAATCGGTATAAGCGTTATAAGCGGTATTAACTATTCTAACTTCTCAAGATAATAATATAATACAATATAATAAAATATAATAATAAAAATGAAATAATAAAATAATAAGGTAATATAATAAACTATCGTTCTATAACAATAGTAAGATATCGATTCAGTTTTATGGTTTGTATTAATTCTAATAGTTCATCAAATTACTTTATTCAGAACTTTAGTAATAGCCTTATTAGTCCTAGTAGAGTATTCATTATAGAAGATTATTTATGATGTTGTCAATGTGAAATTTTAGACATGTTAAGCATAAAATGATATTAGAAGTAGTATTGATTAACAATAAAATAGTTTATAAGTATTTGAATTTTAATTAAAAAATAAACATTGCACATCACTTATTTTATCAAAATAAGATTTGCAAATTTTAATTGAAACTCCTTAATTGCTTAATCTGATGATGTAAATTTGAAATTTTAAGCATAAAATGATATATATATTGTACTCAGATAAGAATCTGCCCAATTTAGAATCTGGTTGTCCTGATTAAGAATCGGGGTAGCCGAATTTAGAATTCATAAGCAGGTTGCCTGGATTGATAATTTGATTCCAATTTAGAATCCAGCTGTCCTGATTCAGAATCAGAGAAGCCGAATTTAGAATTCTTAAGTGGGTTGCCTGGATTTATAATCACTCAACTGCATGTGCCACATGGAACTTCAATAACTTTATTATATTAGAGATATTGCATTTACAAAATTTCAACACCTTTTCTATTGGTTAAGGTAAATCTAATCTCTGATTGGCCAGCGCTACTTATCATATGCATTAATGTGGCTAATATGCTTCATCTGACTGCCTAATAGCATTTAATATAAAAAATCAAGTGCCATATGATTTCATTATTAAGCTTTATACGTTAAAAATAGTTTTAAAAGGACAGTTAAAACATTTAATACAGTCATAAGTTTAAACTTAAAAAAAAAAACTATTTTTACTTTGTGATCTTTAGATCTAAACATTATTAATCTTGTGTCTTACGTCTTGTAAAAACTTCTCACCATAGGCGCTGCATTCAGTATCAGATATAAATCAGGTAATGTGATTACCTGGAGATGTAATATTTAAGCAAAAGTTCTATTTTATTGGGGCTTAACAAACGTTCTTTATTCTTAAGCACTAAATTATCATGAAAATGAATAGCTTAAATATTTAAATTAAATTTTTTCACTACACTTACGACCAAAATTAAATTAAATAGATACTTAGATTAATAATATTTCTTATACTTTTGCACCAACTTATCATGAATAAAATGAAATTAAATAAATATCCATAGATATGAATTGCTTATTTTAAATACCTATGTTCTTTACTCATGACCTAAATTAAAATTAATAGTAAAATATTCATAAAAATGAATAGCTTATTTAGATACTTAGATTAACAGACATTCTCACACTAAATTATCGTGAATAAAATGAAATTAAATAGTAAATATTTATGGGCATGAATAGCCTGTTTTAAATACTTAAAGTTGAAACATTTAAATATATTTTTTTATTGTATAACTATTTTTTTAATAAAGTTTATTGAATACTTAAACTTTTTGATTCCAAGTTATTGCGTTCTAGAGTTGTTTCAAGTAAACATTCTTAGTTACTAGCATTAAATAAATTATAGCTTTTAGGATAAAACTTTTTAATATGTCCATAAATACATAAAAGTTAAGTACATACTGTTCGTACACGATTTTGTTAATATTGACTAAAAATTTTGACCAATCATCACTTAATAGTGCACCACACACTATCACATGATAGTGAAAAAGTGATGGCGATAGGGTATCTAGGATTATGCGATGTGATTTGGTAAATTATGCATGCGGATTGGGTAAATTATTCTGTGGATGCAAAATAAATTTGAAATTATGCGAAGAAAATAAGTGCTTATGCGATTTAACCTTTCAATATATAAGCTGCCGTCTATAAAAAAAAAGGCAGATTTATAGTTAAGGCCCGAATTATGCATTTTAACTGAGAAAAATTATGCAATGAATAAATAAATGTTAAATAATTAAATCGATGATATGATTTTTAAACCTTTTCAAATATCCTTTATTTATTCATTAAAATTTTAAAAATTTAGCATTTTGATTAAATTTTCTGACAAGCTGAAAAACTAAGTGCTACATCTAGAGATAGGAAAAATGTGCATAATATCGCATAATAAAAATTTTTTTAATTTTTAAATGGTTGATTATGCGCATAATGCTGCATTGCATAATTCTGGACACCCTAAATGACGTAATGGTTCGTAACAGTAATATCTCTAATAATAAAGTTAAGTTAATTGAGGTTCCATGTGGCATATGCAGTTGAGTGATTATCAATCTGAGCAGCCCGCTTAAGAATTCTAAATTCAGCTGCCCCGATTCTGAATCAGGACAGCTGGATTCTAAATTGGAATCAAATATCAATTTGGGCAACCTACTTAAAGAATTCTAAATTCGAATACCCTGATTCTGAATCAGGACAACCAGATTCTAAATTGGGCAGATTCTTATCTGGGTACAATATATATATAATTATAGAATATTATATAAATAAGTGTATTCGAATTTTAATTTAAATAAAATTTGTACATCACTTATTTGATAATAAATATGTCTTTATTTATAAAAATATTAGCATACTAGCCTGTGCCTTCAGCATGGAGTTAAAGAATTAAAATAGTAGGACCTCGAATGACTTTTAAATTTTTTATTAATTGCTGTACGCAAGACTTTTTATAAGATCTGTACGCAAAATATACCTTACATAAAAAAATTTAAAGAAAAATATGCAAAATCAAATTCTAACCTCAGTTATAGTATAAAATTTTATATATCGTACACAAAAAAATCAGAAGTAGCATCTAATTTGGGCATTGCATTTATTTATTTGCATACTAATTATAATAAAATTACATCAGGAAAATTTTTATAGTGCAGATTTGTACAGATTTTTAAATGTTAATTATAAAAATAGTGACCACACAACTGTAAAAACTCAATAATTAAAAATTGGTGTATATTTGCGACCCTGCCAGTGATGGTTAAAGAAAAATTTTTTAATTTTCTGCACAGATTTAGCAGATTTAATTTTCTGCACAAATCTTTAATAATTAACAATTCAAAAAAATGAATAATAATAAATTACTATATACTTTTATTACAAAGATATAATATAGGTCAATTATAAATTTCACAAAAATAGGGGTGTGGCAACTTAGGAAGTTGGTAAGTTGTCACCCCCAAGTGGCAGGTCTTGAGTTCAAATCCCACTGGCGACGCTTTTGAAAAAATAGACCTGTGTTCCGGTAACTGTTTCTTGTCGATCGGTTGGGTACATCACCTGTAGTCCTTGGTTACCATCTTGAATGGGAGCTTTCGGGCGAAGTTGTGTCTTGTGACACAGACAAATCCAAGGAACCGGAGAAACAGAAACCCATTTGGCAAGTTCCGAGTAAGGAGGTAGCTCTGATCTTCGACGGTGCTAACCAAAACTGGAATATTG
>QKWP01000694.1:25779-55435 GCA_003550325.1 Gigaspora rosea
TTTTTTTTTTTTCTTATACCAGTTTTTTTTATTTTGTCTTTCTCTTTTTTTTTAACCTACTTTTTTTTGAAATTTTACTTTTTTTTTTTTTTCATATATCCAAATTAAAGTATAATAGTAATTATCGATTAATAACACAATGATCAATATATAGCGATTTTGATTAGTTCGATGATAATCAATAATTGATTTATATCGATTACTTGCCTATTTTTCGTTATTAATCGATTTTTGATATATATCGATTTATAACAAGTTAATCGATATATAACGTTTAATTTTAATCGATATAAATCAATTATGCGTTATAAATCGATATATATCTGCTTAAAATATTTCGTAATGATATCACCTGTAGTTCTTGGTAACTATCTCAAATGGGAGCTTTCAGACGAAGTTGTGGCTTATAATACAGACAAATCCAAGAAATCAGGAAAACGGAAACCCATTTGGCAAAACTCGAGTAAGGAGATAGTGAAGATCTTTGATGGTGCTACCAAAACTGAAATATTGAACCGGATGTCGACCTCAGGGACAAGGTCTACCAACCTGGGCGCTAGTTCAGATACTGGAGGAAAAGGACCTATGTTATAGAAGTAGGTACCAGGGGGGAAAAAACCATAATGGCACCTAGCACCAGGTAGATCAACCCTTCTGGGCCAACTGGATTGGAAGTCTGGGAAGTATCGATAAAAGACCAATAGGAAAGTAATAGTCGATACTGGGTAATGATGCTGCCCGAAACTATATAGTTTCAGATTGACCAAAACCGAAACTAGTATTACCAGTTTCGGCATGATCTTCTTGACCAAAACTTGCCTAAAGACCTGAAACAATACCAATATGCTGAAACTGTACTAAAACTCCGAAACTGGCCTGCTAATTAATATACATAAATTAAAAAAAAATTTTAATAAAAATCTTTTATATTAAAGCGCAAATATCCGTCTGTTACGCTTTTGATCAATCAACGTAGTATTTCCAGTTTACTAAATGATATAAATTGCTATTATAATACCATACTTGTGATTATCTTATTGGAGTTAGTGTTCGTACCGTGATAACTCTTTATCCGAAAGGTTGTAATCTTTAACAAAATCTAATAACCGGTTTTATATCCTATTCAAATAAAAGGATAACGGTTATATCCGGATAAGATATTTATATTATAATGCATTAATCAAATAAAGTAACTCTATATTGTTAATATATAAAAAACAATTTATGTATGAAGTTTGTACTTTTTACATTCTATTTTAACTTACGCATTCGTCAGGTATCATTAGTGGCCAGACAAAGAGATCTAGGCGAATTTCAGAAATAAATAAGAGTTTAAAAAACCTTATTTGTATATCAAAATTTTGAAATCGAAAAATGAAATGGGAGTGTTTAAAGACTCCTATTTGCCGAAATAAGTAAAAAATTTTTTATTACATCTCTTATTTGATAATAAATACATCTTTTTGTTTTATCAAAATAAGATTTGCGAATTTTAATTCTGAAACCCCTTACCCCTTATTATTATAATGTTCCGCATCATTTCTGAATTTATGATAATTCTTAATTGGCATGTGTTATTCGTGAATCGTGAAATGTCATTTGTTATTTTAGAACCACTACCTATTTATCAATTAATAAAAAAAAGCGAAAATAATAATAATGTAAAAAATTAAAAAAAAAATAAATAAATAAATAAACGCGAATAAAAAAATCACATTCAAATTCATAAAAACAAAAAAAAAAGAAAAATAAATTAAAAACAAATGATTAAATAAATAATAAAAAAAATTTAAATATAATTATATCATAAGCATTCATTTTCATAAATAAAAATAATAAAAAATTTATAAAATAAAAAAAAATTTATAACCTCTATTAATTTTATTTATAATAAGATCACAAATTACGCAAACCGCAAAAATAAATAAAATTAAATTAACACGTAAAAAAAAAAAATTTTTTTTCATTATTAATTTAAAATATATACAGTACAAAAATTTCGCTGGCCAATCAATTTTTAAGATTACAATATAAAGTTTGTAAAACTTTACATGTGATTTTAAAATTTAATTGGCCGGCGAAATTTTTTTTTTTAAATAATTTTAAATATTTATTTTAATTTATTTTAGGAATTTATTTTATAGTACTATAGCATTATAGTGCTATAGCACTATAGTGCTATAGTATTTATATATAATTTATTATATTTTTTATAAAGTATTATATACATACTAATTTTAACCAAGAGCAATATATTTTTATTATTACGGCCTAGGCCCTATAAAAAAAGTGGTCTGGGGTGTGGTACAGATTGGTGTCAGGAATACACGAAATGGCATGGTCGGAGTGATACGTACAGACCGTTGAACAGAATGTCACGGTAAAAATTACGATAGAAAGTGGCACGTTATGTCACAGAATGATACGTGTCAAAGGTAGTACGTTAGGGTGTGAAATAGCATAACAAATATATACATAGTGAAGATCACATAATAATTTTTACTAATCAAGATTTTTCCGATGATCTGCATGATCTGCAACCTATTTCTGACTGCTAATAATCACTCATTACGATCATTATCATTATCAATATAAAATTTAAACTGAAATAACTTTTGAACTATTAAAGATATACGAGTAAAAATACCTTTGTTAGATTCCACTTAATGTTCTCTTTAAGGTAATAGAGCTCTTTTTTTTATTGTCATAAAATTAATCGTGTTTTAGTAATCAGTTTTCGCTTTAAATTATATGAAAAAAAAGGGCTCTATTGCTTTAAAGAGAATGTTAAAAGGAATCTAATAAATATAATTTCGCATATATCTCATGAATAGTTCGGGAGTTATTTCAATTTAAAATTTTATATGTTTTTGTTATTAAACAGAATGATCGACAAAAAATCTTTATTAGTAAAATTTAATATATGATCTTCACTATGTTTGTAGATCATATGACATTTCACACTCTAGTGGTACGTGTTGGCTCGTTTCACAAAGAGCGAAAGATCAATATACGATTTTTGTAAAAAAATTGCGATATCTCATAATTTCGCTAATGAAACTTCTCTAGGTGTCTTAACAAAAAAAATTCTTTACAAAATTTTGATACATGTATAGTTAGTTTGTTCATATTATATTGATTGTTGCTATAAATTTATGTAATCTACTTGTATGTATTTTTTTTTATCACAGTAGTATAGCACGTTAATACCAGTTCAAAACCTGTGCCATTTGGACTAGTAAAGTATTGCAAAACCCGAGTCACTAACAGTCCAATTGTACGGGTATATGGTCCACCACAGGCAAAAAATTTTTATGCCAACTTACGTACATAATCCGGGTTTATCTATGCTACCAAAGCCCATGCCATTCCGCCTCTAACCCGTACCTTTATGGTACATTTCTCTTATAGGGAGAGTGTCAAAATGCTGCAATCGCAGAAATCCTGTTGCATTTTCATAATAGAATTTGCAGAATCCACATTTAAAAATAGTGTATTTTTATTGGTCTAATGGCTTTGACTGCAAAATTTGCTGAATTTGAAATGTAGCTTATTGTTAGACTCGAAATAATACTTCGATTGTCTTGCAAATACCCGCATAAAGCTACTAAATAATATCGATATTGCTGGCCGGTAGCTGCAAAAACCCATACAATTATGCGCGAATAAACATTTCAGAAACCCTATAACAAAATCTGTAATTATCCGTTTCTTTTTGCTCAGAAAATCAACTTGTTCTGAACATTTAAAAGATGTTTATTGGATGTATATGTTTTTATACGATAATTTCCAATCAAAAAACTTTATTTTTTACACCTAGGGATGGTAAAGTCCTTAGGACCGGACTCAAGGACCTGATTTTGGAACCTGGTCCTTAAAAGACTAGGTCCCAATTTTAGGACCTAGGTTCATAGGTCCACAATAGGTCCTAATATAAAATATATTAGAACTTAAAAAGATATTAGTAATAAAATAGTAAATTCAATTCAATTTAAGCTATTGACAAGCACACTATATCTATATATACTGTAGATTAGTTTAGATATGCTTTATTTAATATGCTATTCTATCTGTTGCACAAATTTGTTATTTCATAACATTTTATTGCTAATAGACTTTTTTAAATTAGTAATATATACTGTATTAGTAAATGCTAAGTTCTAAATCCAACTAATCAAATCTCTAAAAGATTATAATTAGAATAAAGATACTACTGATATTGCAATATATTGCAATATTATGCTATGTTGATAAACTAATACAAGTTATAATGCTGTGCTATAATAATTTTCTTTAGAATATTAGTATATACTATATAATAAAATGCTTTTCAATCAATCAGATTTACAATAAAACAAAGAATTTTAATTTGTTAAAAAGTATTAGGACTAAGTCCAAGAACTTAATTCTGGATTAACATTGGTTGGATTTAATCTCTAGAACTTATAATATGAGGACCTGGTCCTTAGGTTTGTGTGGTAGGACTTACAAGTCCTAGGACCAAGACCGGACCTGAACTGACTTTACCATCCTTATTTACACCCTTACAGACCGAAAATTCACAGCAATTTTAGAACAAACATATTATTTTATAGAGCAATAAACTGTAAGATGTTTAAACATTCCTACATAAAACGTACATCTATATATACTAAACTAACACCTACCTTTACCGCATATTCTACCCTAACCCAACCACGAACTCGAACCCTAACCCTATACTAGTCCTAATCTTACAATTACCGGTACATCAATCTAGTCAACTAGCTAACCCTAAATTATCTACTTCGAAGATCCCATTACCTAGAAAACCTACTGTTAATAGCAATTAAAAATGCAGCAAGGACGCCAGAAACGATGCCAATTAGCAACCTCGGTCAACGACACTAGTATACGATGATATCACAATACCTACAAACGACGAAATGGAAAAAGATTGGTTAGTAAAATGAAGCAACATAGGCAAAAAAAAAACTCCCCAAAAAAACAACACTTATCTGGACAACAAAACAACGCGATGCAACACAAGAAAGTCCCAGCAAAAGAGTAAAAGCAAAGCGCCAGAAGGAGAAGCAGCAGCAAATCGTGCACCAGTAAAAGCGAAGTTCCAGAAAAAAAGCAAAACATCAGAAAGGTAAGGCAGCAGCAAATCGAAGCACAAGTAAAACTAAGTTCCAAAAAGCAAAGTACCAGAAAAACAAAACACCAGCACCAGTAAAAGCGAAGTTCCAAAGAACAAAGCAAAGCACTTAATTCACCAGCGAAATGACGACACAAGAAAATCGAAAGAATTAACCAAAACCAACGGCGCGGCACCTGTAAAAATGAACATAAACGACACGAAACTGGCAAAACTAACATAAAAAACGACAGCAATCACAACATTAACTACGGTACCTACGACGCAGCGACAATTACGACACCAACGACACCAACGACGAGACGACACTATAAAAGATAAAGAAAAAAATATTAGTTAATATTAAAAACATGCATGATCGATTCATGTAACTAAATAAAAAAGATGTGCTATAGTATCAAAATAATAAACCATTTTATTATTTCGATATGATAAGGATCACATCATAGTGCTATAGCACTATAATGCTATAGCGCTACAACAATATTCCCTTTATTTTAATTTATTGTTTTAACGTTTTTTTTTATTAATAATTTATTTAAATATTTTATTTTATTATTTTATTGTAAGGGCACTGATATTTATTACCTAATATCTATTTACTATAGGGGCTTATTCCCCCACCCCCAGGTAAGATCTATAAATAGAATTTTGGCCAATCAAATTTAACTAAGGTAAGATTTTTCTTGACCCCTCACCCCCTAAAATATTATCTAATAAATGTCAGTGCCCTAACCGAGGGTTAAAATGCTGTTTCAAGTACACCACCAGGCCAAAAAGTGTCAAAAAAATTTTCCAGATAATTTATTTTATCCCCTCCACTGATTTTAGCGTGGTCCTAGTTGTGGTCTTGAACTAATGTCTGTAGGGCAGCATGGGTCATTATTTTGGCCACGAGACACTTACGGACCCATTGGTAATTATAGTTATATATATGTACACATTATTGACATTGTATTTTTTTAAGAAAATTTCTCTTATCAGAACTTAATTCTTATTTATAGATTCACCGTTAAACTTGACCACTTACATGGGTCATATGGATACTGTATGGGATTTTAGATTGTTCCCTATTCGTACCGTAAATTAAATACTAGCTTTTAGCATCCGCAAAATTTGGAATACGGAGGCGGTAGCAACGGCGAACTACCAGTAATGGAGGTATATTGATGTTTATTATCTTAATTTTTAGTTTTATATTTCGGGACCTTGAAAATTAACAAGTCCAAAAAACTTAAGTTTACTGTTATGATTTTTTTTAAGCAATCACGCGAAGGACCAGATTGACTATGAGTACAAGGTTCTGTTACAAAGGACAAATTATTATATAACAGATAAAGTATAATTTATGGATTCGTAATTACCGTATTAGATTTCCAGTGTGATAAAGTTGCATTTTTCTCGAGAACAGGATAAATGGAAAAATTATTGGCATTGCTATTATTTTATTACCCACGTCAATTTGTACGCAACCCTTATCATGAGCAAATAAAACACTGATATCACCACAACTGTTATAAATAGCAAATTCTGGACCTTTGACACGGCTCAAAATAGAATTTGGGATTGTTTATATCATGCGTATTTATTTATTTCTTAATGTCCCTAAATAATCGGATTAATTTCTAAATGATCTATTTAATTCGCAAGCGAATTACATACAGTAATTACTCTATTGTTTAAGGACATGAAATCCATTGTACAGTAAATTGTCCCACGATTATTATTCCTATTTAAAAGCCGCAAGTTATTCTTCATATTTGTTCACTATGCAATAAATTGAGTGGATGAGAAGGGTTTTTCTTAATCCCACATAAAAACGTATTCAGAAATTTTATCATCATAATATGAATCTTCGTTGCTTTCTTGATTATTCGAATTCTCGTCACTTTCTTGGTTATTCGAATTAAATTGCTCGTCTAACTCGTCTAACTCGTCTAAGTTTAAATAATTTAACATTTTTTCAATTTTTTTTTCTAAAAAAAAATTTTTTTACTTTACCTTCATTCCAATTATCTTCATCCTCTTCCCGAATATTATAATTTTCATTTTCATGCTCATTCTCGTCTTCACTATCATTATTTTCGCCATCGCTATCATATTCACTTCTTTCATCCGAGCTACTATAATCGTCACTATTATTGCCCTGAGTTAAATCGACAGCATCATTATTTTCGCTTGAATTATTAAAATATATATGATTACCACCCTCATTTCGATGTTCTGGATCAGCAACCCAATTATAATTAAACAAAATATCCTCTTCGGATCCATCTTGAGCAGTAGATACGCCACAACACTTGAATGACCGTTTGATAAGATTGGGGTCAACATGGTCCCATGCCTCTTTTATCCATCTGGCTACTAAATTATAAGCAGGGCGTTGAATACGACCTGCAGGTGTCAATTTTTTAATTTCCTCTCCCATCCAATTAAGATAGTGCTTACGATACTTCAAAAAAAAAGTATTGTTACAGTTAATTTAAAAATTAGCCGTAATAATGATTATGTAATTTAAATATTCTATTTTTATTTATTTAAATAAATTTGCATTTTTTAATTAAAAAAAAATTACTTTACCTCCTCTTTAAAAGATTTATTGATATATACATCCAATGGTTGCAATTTTTTAGTAAGTCCGCCTGGAATAATTGCAATATTAGTATTTTTTTCTTTAAATCGATTTTTAACCGGATCTGTAAGATGGCCACGGAATCCATCGAGAACAAGTAATGAACGAGGATCAACAGATAAAGGAGCCCGACGTTTCCAGATATTTTCAATCCAAAAAAGCATTTCATTTGAATTCATATATCCTTCTGGATTGGTTCGTACAACAATACCTGGTGGAAATATTTGCCGTGGTACCTTCACTAATTTGAAAATTATCATAGGGGGCAATTTGGTGCCATCAGCTAAGCAACTTAAAACAACCGTAAAATTAGATTTCTCGTATCCAGTTGTACGAATTCCAACTGTATGAGCACCAGTTTCTTCAAGCGTATAGTTACTTGGCATGTCAAATGCTAATGGAGTCTCATCCATATTTCCGATGAGAGAAAATGGATAATTATAAAGCATTCGATGATATAATACATTACTCAAAAATGCATCACGTAAAGGTTCCAGATCTTCTGGTAATTTTTGTGCTACAGTAGTACGACGCCTATTGCTTAAATTATTTCGGCGCATAAAACCTTCGATCCATCTATCACTCCATTTGCACTCATTGATTGTAGGGTAAAGTGAAGTAAAACGGGGTTGTCTTGCAAGTTGTTTTGCTTTGGTTTTAGTCATATTTCGGGATACAAGTTTTTGGTTTGAACGTAAAGATTTAATCCAAGCTAAAAGTTCAACTTCTAAAAGTGGGTATTTGGGGCGAGCACCAACATTTAGCCGTTTAATAATAGGTGAAGCACTTTTAAATTCTTGTTTTTTTTTTTATCCATTCACGCAACTGGTTTCTTGATATATTAAATTTTCGAGCAGTACTATGCTTGCTAGCCGTGGGATTTTTTTCATAGTATGTAATGATTGCTAATTTCTCTCGCATATTCCAACTTCTTTTTTTTTTTTGGTAATTTTTGCTTGTTTTGGAGTTTTATTTTTATGCCGTCCCATTTTACTTAAATATATATGTATGTATTAATTTATAATTTTACTTGTATTCAAAAAGAAAATAAGAAATCTTACTTTCGTATTTTGGTAAAAAACTTGATCTATCCAGGATAAGACAAGAATGTTAACCGCGATTAAAAAATTTTTTTTTATATATCGCGAATAAAATAATCATGCACATGTATTTTATATTAATAAGTCAATTAAATTATAAGTTTGACCTCATGATCGGATACTATCATTATCCGTGTAATTTCCAACAATTCTCACAATGTTAGTTATTATTCTCCCTCCTTTTTTTTTTTAATTATAGTTCGTGATTTTTTTAAACATTTTATGATTACCAAGGGAACTTAAATTCGAAATGCGCACATTATAATTAATATGACAATGAAGTAAGATATCTATAATGTGGAGCAACAAAAGGTGGTAAGTATAAATATGGATACTGATAATTGCACGAAATAATTTCAACTTAAGCACGCAACCTATAGTCAAATAATTTTCATTCCCGGTGGGCTTTTGCTAGTGCTATATTTCTTAATAATCGTAATAGCATAGTATATAGCTAATAGTTAACTAGGTTCGTAGCTTTTTTTGAAAGTTTTTTTTTTCGAAGTAGTTACTCAAGCAGCTAATATATTGAAACTTGCATTTGAGACAACGTATGCACTTTCAAGACCAAAGTGAAGAGATCCGAAATTTAAAACTTGTATAATATGAGGGAATTTAATTTACTATAAGGATGGTGTATGAAATATAAATATAAAAAAAAAAGTATTGTATAGTAATCAAAATTCGTTGAGAGTAATAATTCTTATGACTAAACTTGGATTCTGTTGTGCATATTTGTGTAGTCATAGATACGAAGGTTTAGAGGTTAAATTCTTTTTTTAATACTGTAATACAAGTACAGTAATAATTTTTTTTTTTTTTTTTAGAGCATTATAATAATTAGATATATTAAATAAGATCAATAAATTAAAGTAAATAGATTATAGGAAAATGTGAGTGAAAATTAAATTAGGTAAATTAAAGTAAATGGGTTATAGCGAATAGTAAGTAAAAATTAAATTAGATAAAAAAGAAAATTATATAATAAAGTTATACTTTTTATTTATTTCAAAATTACAATTTAAATATGAATTATATTTTATTATTTAATATTTTAATAATTGTTAATTTAAAGATTAGAAAATGAATATCGATTACATAAATTAAAAAAAATTCATCAATGCTAAAAAAACTTTTATTTATATATTTAATTTATAATATTTAATACCGTAAAAAGCATTAAAAAGTCACCTCTTTTAAAAATTTATCTGGATAATCTATGTATTTGTAAGATCCATTTCGTCTAAATTTACACAAATATACCGTTGCAAATCTACTCCTCCTTAGCTCTCTAACGTCTGTTTGTTTGCTTTTCATGTTTGTCATTTACTGTGCTACGACAAATTCTTCAATTAAAATCGTGTTTATAAAGACTTGTGAGAGCTATGTTACTTACATAATGCACTATGGTATTGGCATTGCACAATTACGGCAAAAAATATGGTATGTGCGGTTTGTAAAATTATTCTACTACTAAAAGGTTATATTTACACGCAATATATAACTAAAACCTTTATATAAATTTCCATATATAAATTTTCCAGTTATCAGACCCGTACCCATACAAGAGACCCGGGGGTCTATTAATAGGTTTTAAAATGGGTAAAATGTAACAGACCCGGGTCGTTTATACGGCAGTTTAAGGTAATTTAATTTACAGTATTTGTTTTTTTTATTTATTTAAAATACCGCTAACAAATTATGTGTTAAGAATAATTGTAGGGGAAGGTTTTGAAAGACAATAAGAGGAAAACGTTTGTGTTGGAGTATAGTGGTGGAAAGGGAAAAAGAAGTTTTTGGGAGGGAAAGGTTGTTGGGAAAGAGAAAGTTCAGAAAATTAAAAATTGTCGGGAAAAGGGAAGGTTGTTGGAAGAAGGGAAGGTTGTAAAAAGAAAGGGAGGGTTTGTTGGGGGAAGAAAAGGTTATCGAAAGAAGTGAAAGTTGTTGGGGAAAGGGAAGTTTGTCAGGAGAAGGAAGGGTTGTTGGGAGAAGAGGAGGTTATCGGGAAGGATATTATCAAAAAGGTTGTAATTGTCGGGAAAGTAATTATTTGAAAATTAGTGGGACTCTGAAACCTTTCAAATTCATCTTACGAATCATTTAGCTCTTTGGAAATTAAATCACAATTTTTGAATTGAAGTTCCAAAGACAGTGACAGTTTTTGAAGAGTTAGAAGATTTCGAGAAATAAGCAAAATTTTTGTGTCACACAAATTTTCAAAATTAGCTGTAAGTAAATGGTATTGGGAAAATGATTGTCTGAAAGTGCATCACTCTAGTTTGTTTATACTAAATCAAGCATAAGATAGATTTTCTTATACTCTACATATAAATTTAGTTTCAGTAAAGTTTCGGAATTACTGCATAGTTTCGAACTTTCAGGTTTTAGTTTCGGGCAGTATCATAGTTTCAGAATTTTGGCATAGTTTCGGAATTTCAGCATAGTTTCAGAATTTTGGCATAGTTTCAGAATTTCAGCATAGTTTCGGATTAGTTTCGGATTAGTTTCGAGAGTTTTGGTTTTGGTCATTAGCTCAAAATAGTTTCAGGCAGCATCATTAGTACGGGGGTTGAAGTGAACCTTACAAGAACAAAAGTAGGTAATAGTAGTAGTTTGAACCACAAGTTGCTTGCCTCAGTAAGTGCGTAAATTACCAAAATGTAGGTAATACCTGTGTAGAACAGGAACTGCTCTACCAAGTTTTCCGTTAAGGATAAACTAGTCCTAAGAGTGGTGATTAGTATCCATTATGAACTCTAGGTCTAGAAGCTGGTGGCTGTGCCAGTGATACAAGATGGGTTGGCAGACGGAACAGGAACCAGAGGGTTTAAATAGACAATTCTCGTAGTTGGATTGCAGGTATGGCAGCTAGTGTGGAACCTTAGGGCGAACCACTTAAATTAGACACCAAAAGTAGATGTATTCTCAACTTTGTAACAAATGTCAATATCCCCTTAAGTGGGATACCAATAGTTCTAGTATTTTGAATAAAAATTCCCAGTCCTGAAGACGGACACTTTGAAACCAAAAAAAAAAAAAAAGAAATTGGGTAATTATTACAGTATCTTGTTGAATAGTTCCGCATGTAATCAGAAAGTTACCATATATTCCCGAAAATAAGCTACCTTTTTTGGGCCAAAAATTACACGAAAAAACGAGGGTAGCTTATTTTTAGCATATAGCCGTTTTTGAAAAAATTGAAAAACGTACTAATAAAAAGTTGTCCAAATGATACCAAATTTTATTATAAGTATATTTTGATGTGCTGAACAACTTTACTTAATCGAACTTTTGAAGTTTACTTAGTAAAAAAAAAGTTTTATATGTAGCAACTGTCAACGCGTTTTTGAAATTTTTAAAAAAAATCAGGGGGGTAGCTTATTTTCGGAGCAGCTTATTTTCAGGAATATACAGTACTTTGCGCAGATTTTGCCAACCGATAGCAGGGCTATTACATAGAAACCGTGCTAAAAATTTAATATAGCTTTGTTCAAAGATAAATAATTTGGCACCTACTTGACCAAATTTGATGAAATTTTTTATTTGAATTCTACAGAACTATAGAATCCAAATAAAAAATTTTCATTGAATTTGGTCAAGTGGGTGCCAAGTTATCTTCAATCAAAGTTTTAGAGAATTTTTAAACTTAGAAACTGCGCCAAATACTCCAATACAGTTTGATTGAAAATAACTTAGCACTTATATGACCAAATTCGATGAAAATTTTTTTATTCGAATTTTACAGAACTGCAAAATTCAAATAAAAAAAATTTCATCGAATTTGGTCATGTGGGCACCAAGACAACTCCTTTTTTTTATTATAATTTTAATTTTAAATTTTATGCTCCGGACTCACATCGGTTCCCAATTCCTAGTAAGTAGGGTTCCACAATTTGATTTGATCTTCAAATATTTGAATCAAATATTTGATCAAATTCAAATTCAAATTTGACTATATTTGATTTGATCAAATTCAAATATGGCCAAATTTGATTTGATTTGACAAATATTTGATTTGATTTGAAAATTACTATTAAAAATTCAAATTCAAATCAAGTTAAAATTCAAATATTTGAATCAAATCAAATTCAAATCAGAGTCAATTTGATTTGATCAAATTCAAATTGATCCAATGTTTGATTTGATTTGAATTTGAGGAACCCTACTAGTAACAATGATATGTAACTATCAGGTTTAAAGTACCAGGAGCTCAAAAATAAAACCTAGTCTTAGTCCATTGTGAATCTTGACTACAAGCTTAGTATCAACACTTGTTGATATTTTCAAAAATTATTGCTTTGCAGATTAATAGATTATCGATCTAAAACATATTCAAAAAGTATTAATTACATAATATGTATATATTTGTTTGTTTGAAATGAATATAGTTCTATTTAAACGATTAATTATGGTTTTTAACTATTTATAAAATCATTGTTTAGTCATTTAATAAATAATGTATTTTTCTATTGTCCACTAAGTTGGCATTAGCTAATTACAATCGGGTGACCCGTTTTTAATCGAATAATCAGTTTTAGTTACGGATAACCGGTTACCAACTGGTTTTCACCCAATGGGTCATGGTTGGAGATTTTCCAACCAGGTTGGAACCCTATTGGTGGTGCTTTCGGTTATTATTTGGTAGTACTTACATTGTGATTTGGGCCATAGTTTAATAATGCTTTTGGTCATAGCTTGGTAGAGGCTTTTGGTTATTGTTTGTTGGTGCTTTTGGTCATCATTTGTTGGTGCTTAGATCATTGTTGGGTGGTGCTTTGATTGTTGTTTGGTAGTGTTTTTGGTTGTTGTTTAGTGGTGCTTTACATTGTTTGGTAGTGCTTTTGGTTGTGGTTCTTTGATTGTTATTTGTTGGTGTTCTTGGTTGTTATTTGGTGGTACTTTTGTTGTTGCTTGGTAGTGTTTTTAATTGTCTTTTAGTTGTTTGTCTTGTTATGCTTTTTTATGATTTTTTATTTTTATTTTTTATATTTTTGTACTTTTACTACTTGAATTTTTTTTAATCTTTAATATAATAATATAGTATATAATAAAAAATTTTTTGAGTTTTTTTAAAATTTGGACCAATCATATTTAGGCAGTACAGGATAAAAACTTAAAAGCCTCTACCCTGGGTACAGGGTAAGGTCGTTCTTTAATTTTGTGCGGTGTCACATGATTGAGACGTTAAATTAATATATAGTGCTATAGCACTATAATGCTATAGCGCCATAAAATAAATCCCTAATCCTTATTTTTATAAATATTAATATTTTAAGTTTTAAAAGAAGTAACAGAAGGATAAGAATCTGTAATTTCTGCGTGAATTTGCAATCCATTTGTTGTTTAGTCTTCGGATTATTTCGGATATTAAGCAAACATTTTCGCCCAACCACGCTCGTATTTCAGCTTTATTTATTTTCTACATCAGAACTTTTCGGAAGTTATATTTTTAGAGTACCGGTGTTATTCTTATATTAATTAATAATACAGTACTTACATCTGATCTTGAAATCCTATTGGTCAAAATTCTGAAATTACGGAAGGTGATCAATTTTTAAAAATTTTTTGGCTATCTTTCTAATGATAACATGGGATCAGAAATTCCAGAAAATGTTGGCGAGGTGGTTTCGGCTACTAGGACAAACGACGTCGATGTGATAGGTAATAAGTAAGAACGAAGATATTAATAGTGTGAACATATACATGCTAATTTTAGTATCAAAAGCCGAGTTACTGCGCTAGGGAAATTATCTCTTAAAATTCGTGTTGATTTGTTCTTAAGATTACTTTCCGATTAAAAATTGTTTTAAAAAGAGCATTATGTTTTTTGGCTTTTTGACTGGTAACAATTATTCCTGCATTAACCATAATTCTATTACTTTATACGATCTATTGAAGATATCACTCCAAGTGAGCCAATTCAAAGAACTCCAGAAGAATTAGAAGAAAAACGACGCATTCTTGAACAAGTGGAATATTATTTTGGTGATAAAAATTTTCCAAATGATAAATTTCTTAAGGAACTGTGTAGCAAAGACCCAGTAGGATGTATCCTTTATCGATTTTCGTCAAAGATTAATCGCTTCTTAAAATATTCACATTCCTTGACGGCGGATTGTATGCGTTTAGGGGTTCCACTTGATATAGTGCGTCAATTTAAAAAAATGCAAGTTTACAAAGATGATGCATTGATTGTTGAGGCGCTACGAGAATCTCCAGAAATATTAGAAGTTGACGACTCTGGTATGAAAATTCGGAGAAAATCTCCTATTAGGTTGCCGATTCCCGTACATATAAAATCTGGGCCGATGTGGAAGTCGATTTATGCAGTAATAATTTTAAACCTATTTGATGGATTCATTTACTGACACATCTCGGTTAATTCGATTCATTACATTAAATTGATTAATTAGAAAGGGTTTGACACGGTCAATCAGCCCCCTCAAGAATCTGTTGAAAGTTTTTTTAAAAATTACGGTAAAGTTGTTCAAGTAACGCCTCGCAAGGATACTGATGGAAAATTTAAGGTAATTTGGTTTATACTAAATCATTCAGATTAATACTTTGAATTAATTTGTTTGTTATTTATCATTAAGGGATCGTACTTTATACAATTTGAAACACACGAAGAAGCAAAATCGATATCAGAGATGGACCTGTTTTTTAACGACGTAAAATTAATAATAATGATGAAGTAATTGGATTTTTCCTCTAACTGATAGGTTTTATTTTGTTTTATTTGTCCTTATCATAAAAAAAAAAAATTTTTTTTTATGTAGGTTTGATTATTGTGAAATGAAATGTGTTGAAAAAGGGCTGGATCGTGATACAATGCGCAAACAAGCACCGCAAATTCAGAAAGCCAATTCAAGATCAAATCCTAAATTAAACCCGTTCAAATATGAAAAGAATTGCTTGTTGCGTTTTGAGGGAGCTGGACCTAATATTCGTTGGGATGAGATTAAGGTATCATGATGTGAAATTTAATATAGAGGACACTCTAAATGTCATCATCTCTGCTAATTTTTCGGTAATATAAATAATAGAACCGATTACTTATAACTCTGGTCAAATTGCAGACAATTTGGCTAAACCCAGAGCTCTTCTATTCCAAATCTGTCCAAGCGATCTGCAAATTTGGCCGGAATTATAAGTAATCAGTTCTACTATTAAATTACCGAAAAAATTAGCCCAAATGTGTTATATGTCATATGATAGCACAAAATTTGTTATTACAAATTATTAATCGACTTTGGCATCACTATATGGCATATAACTGTTTATGTTGTTTTCATATTAGGCACACAGCATATATTATTTAAAATATATTAATTTCTTGTTTGAAATTAAATACAGAATAAAATGGAGGCAAATTATGGTAAAGTGATGTTTGTCAAATTAGATCAGCAACCTAGAGGTGGAATAATCCAGTTTGAGGATCCAATCGCTTTAAAAGTTTCGTCTGTGATTTTAAATGACAACCTGGATTTTGATGGTATCAAGCCTGTCTTTACAGTGCTCCAAGGTTTGTTTTATGATTTTGATTGTTTTATTTTTTGAATTTTTTACAAAATGAATTTTTTTTATATGGTTTAGATGAAGAAGAGAAAAATTATTATTTGTATAAACGGAACTTTATCGGAGAAATAAGAAAGAAGTTTAAAGATAAACATACAAAAAGGAATAACGTACAAAGAAAGGTTGAGGGTAAAAATGATGCCGAAATCGCTGATTGTTCATCCACATCAGTAGTCGGAAATAAAAACAAGTTAGATGACACTACTGAAGCTGAAAAGTCGTCAGCAAGCAAACCGAAACCGGAAGAAATTGTCGGAAATAAACATAAGCATGATACTACTGAAGCTGAAATGTCGCCGAAATTGGAAGAAGCTGTTGTTGGAAATAAACGTAAGCATGATGCTACCGAAGCTGAAATGTCGCCAGCAATCAAACCGAAATTGGAAGAAACTGTTATCGGAAATAAACGCAAGCATGATACTACTGAAGCTGAAATGTCGCCAGCAATCAAACTGAAATTGGAAGAAACTGTTATCGGAAATAAACGCAAGCTAGATGACACTACTGAAGCTGAAAAGTCGTCAGTAAGCAAACCGAAACTAGAAGAAACTGTTTCATTATAACTATTATAACCTTTAAATATTTTCTATAATGATCCGAAAATTTGTTCTCAAAGTTGTATTTACATTATTACATTATTTGCCAATATATGACTATATATTGGATCAGACACAAGAGTGTCCAGGATTATGATCCGGCATAATATCTACCTTATAGTACATAAAATGCGCGATTTCGCATAATTTAAAGAAACTAGCATAATCTCGCATAATTTAGCCTAATTCCAAGTAGGGTCACGGAATAATGCTGGCAAACTATCATAGTATCTACACTTTAATCCGAATGTGAAATCGTATTAAAATGAAATATGGGTTTCTTTTTGACCTTCCAAAACCCACTTATACTTGTTTAATATAAAACTCTACTCTAAAACTAACCTCTAACCTTAACTCTTAACCCTAAAAAATGCGGCTAAAAAATTTTATTTTTTTGGTGGCTTGTCTCCAAATCTTGTTTTGCTTCTCGTCCTGATCGTGGAACGTTACACTAAAGCGCGTAATAACTTTTTGACGCGTATCCATATAAAATTCGGATATTAATTTAATATTATCAGTTATTGAATAGTCATCGTGATGGATATTAAAAGGATCCAACCTTTAATAATGAGTTTAGATGAGATCATCAAGGACAAGGGCCGTAAAATCACTGTAAAAGACCAAATTGATGAATTAGAAACACTTGTTCAGTGGCATGGCCTTGAAGACACACAAATAGCTGAACTTTTGGAAGTAATCATAAAAGGAAAACTTGGTAAGTCTTAGTTGTGTTGATAAGGTAAACGATTTGATGGTATTAAGCACATATAAGCTTATCAAGTTTCTTGCTTCGGCTTTTAATAGATGATTATGACGTTAGGAAACTAATCAAACTTCTTATACCGCGTAAAAAAGTATCTGAAATGTCTGTAATAAAAATTTTCGGGAATTTTGGAAATAGAAATATGAAATATAGTATACAGGTTTTTTTGTTTGTTCATCTATTGAAAGCAGATGTTCAATTATTATTGGTCTATTAACTCAAATGTCGTTCTAATTTACCAGGTGCTTTTACTTCGTTGGGTTGTATTGATTTACGGTTTTATAGAGGACCGTTCAAAAATTTATAGGCTTTATGGCGTTATTTTTCACTATTTGGAATATGCTACCTTAAGGTAACTCCATACAATAATTATCATTGTTCTAACATGAAAGAAACAACACACGATAGTTGTTCTCCCTTTACATAGGCCGATTCTCTGTCACCTTTTATATCTCGTGACGCGAAGGGAGCACGTGAAGTCGTATCGAATACGCAAATTGTAATTACTTGATTCACATCAATTGCATTTGTCATCAAAATATTTATATTTTAATTAATAACTATGATTGCTGTGATTACACGACCATAACAGAATTGAGTTACAGACGCTGGCTGGTTATGAACCTCACATTCAAGAATTGTTAAAACTTTATAAAGATTATTTTCCAAATTTAGTGACGATTGATATTCAACCTTCAAGAAGTACCACATTCAAGGTAGAGAGATTTATTCATGCATTAAATTAAAAGAACGAACTATCCGTAAAAAAATTTTAAAGACAAAAATTTGGCTTTTTTTGTTTTTTTTAAGTGCCCCGACATAGCATGGTATCAATTAATAAATCAAGTTCAGAAAAGATGGAACAATGACAAATCCTTGTTACATATGCCTTTGACAAGACCAATGATTCCAAAAACAATGGTTGGTATCCAAACATTATAATTAAGTCTTTTATTCATAATTTATTCGTATTTTTTTCGTCGATTAAGGAGAAACGAAGAAAAATAGAACATAACGATATACCGTCCACTCGTACATATAATGTTACTCAAGTAAGGATTAACAACTACAAACCATTATTTTTAATTAATGATTAATAGTTTTGATTATTCAATATCATTTTTACGCTAGTAGAAATCGATCACTCTTGAAGAAATATCAGATATCAGGCAACTCGCAAGTAATATTGATAAAGTCGAACTACCAAATCAATTGGCTTCTGTTTTGGACCATCGTATGCTTCAACATGTCATAGTATCATATCCAGAAAGTATGCAAATTATATTTAATATGATATCAGTAAATAAACGTTATTTATGTAACAAGTTTATTGTTTGCAGGGATTGCCATTGCAAGAATAAGCTATTGGATCGATCAATATCTCATGGATACAGTTTATTGGAGTGATCAAAATACAACTACGAAGATGAGAATTGACTTCTTATTGAATAAATTAGTTACCATGACGGAATTCATGAAGGTATAACTTTGTTCTTATATGCTTTGTAATACACGTATCACTGAAGCACGTAAATTTGTCTGTAGGAATTACTTCCCGTTATTCAGGAGTTCTTAATGAAATATATCCATTCCTGGGATGGCAGAGAATATCATGAACTAATTTTCAGGCTTTTGACATTTTTAAGGCCCGGACCTTATAACCGTCGGTTTTTAATATATTTAAAGTTAATATAACTTATGATTGTAACATTAATTAATTATCATTTATTTCTAATTGCTACCTTTTTAGAATTTTATGAAAACATTTTGAAGCCACTACAATCTATATACAATAATTCATCGGCTAGTTGGAAGGTTTGCATTACATGGTTCATTAAATATTGGACACAACTAATATTTCGTTAATATTCGATTAGACCAAATTGATCCATTGTTATACTGATTTGCTAAAATATTGGACTTTACTTTACGAGGGGTATTACGAAGGGATAGAACAAGGAAATCAAGATTATGAGGATTTGTAAGACAAATCATCGAAAATTTACCTTTATTTAACAAACAACGTTGTGTTTCTCAACTTTTTTTATTGAATACTAAGAGACAATTCGCTTGGAAACTTGTCTATCGACGGAGATTATTCTCTAACCATACGCAAGTTTATTGATTATGTTAACCGAACTGTCCTTATTATGCCTGAAGTAATGCCTTTTTATGATGGTTTGCAAATATTTTGTAGTAAATCGTTTAAACAGTCGATTTATTCTATCACAGGACGATGACCAAATAGAAATACAGCATGCTATACTATCTTTTATAGAAATATCAACGCTTTTGCAACTTAAGTATGGATGCCACAAAATTGTCTTTCCTTCGTATTCAGTTATCCATCGCTCTTTTTTTTCGACTTATGGAATGCCATTGTCACGAATTTGTGGCATTATTTTATGGTAACATGTTTTTTGTCTGCTTAATATTGTACAATTGGTCATGCTTTCTGATATTTGATAATTTTGATAGGTATGAAGATGAGTTCAATAAATGTGAACGGGAGGCATCCATAGGTGGTGATACATTGCGTTACAACATCAACCAAATCAAATATTTCAATTCTTTTGTGATGGATATATGTAATGGGATTTGGAGAAATAGACCCTTCAACAAGTTTGATAATTCCGATGGCTTTCAACTGGATAAGTAAGTTATTAATTACTTACACTTACTCTTTTTATGCCAATATGAGTGCATAATTAATGTCCTGTTGGTTAATTCAGTGATGTCATCTCCCAGATACAAAAACTGTGCGGTGAATCATATTCAAAATGTCTATCATTGACTCATCTTCCATCTTTGGCTTTTATGTCCAAATGTTATACTCAGGTATTTCAAAGATCAATATTTGATGTATGGAAACATGCTATTGATATGAATTTAAAAAAAAAAATTACGGATTTTTATACGATATTAAGATTTAAATTAAAAGAATCAAGCGTAGGTGATTGATGTTATATTAAAATAGCATTGATCATTTTTGTCTGATTTTTTTATTTTTAAAATCCTTGTAATATAAATTGTAATTATACTTATTAATAATTTTTTTGAAATTTAACTAAAGGTAAATGAACTTGGAAAGCCTTATGATGAATATCAGGTCCATTTTTTGAAAAAATTGCAAAATATAGTACAGGTAAAATATAAAACAGCTACATAAACGTTACATGTTAACTAGTTAATAAAATTAGAAATAAGATCGATATGAAATCAATAAAGTTTGATTAAAATTTATGTTAAAATTTAAAGAATTATAATAAAATAAACAAGGAAAAAGCTATTTATACACTACGTGTATGTACACGGGTACTAATGCAAATCCGCGTAATATACTAGGTTATCAGGAGCTGATAGATGTCCGAAGCAATAATATATGTACTGTATAAGTTATATATCAGTAGTATATCTGTTATGTAAAACAATATGTATGAACCCAATCTTGGTTCAAAAAAAACCTATTTTGGTTCAATTAACCCAACTTGAGTAGGTTACTAAAATAAGATTTGTGTAACGTTACATAACATTAGCGGCGTATAACCAAAAATTATTTTTGCAAAACCAATGCACTGGGCCTTTGTGTAATATAAGTGCATATATCGTGTAACCAGTATATGTACTGTGATTGGTCTATTCTAAAAATAGGATGGACATAAACACACAAAAATTCTGGTCTATCGCTAAACTATAGATCGTCCTATGCTACAAGGTTAGGGTTAGGGTTAGCTTTGGGATTGATAGTTTATAATAAAATTTTGCAAGGAATTGTTTTGGTTAGAGCATAAAGAGTGGTTTCATTTAAGTTATCATATGTACCCGTGTTTATACACTAGTGTACAAATAGTAATTGCCAATAAACAAATATGCTATGTTTTTATTATTTTAATTGTACTCATCGCATAATTATAAATTTTTAAAAAGCAAAGGGTCGAGTGAGGTTTGGGAGTAGTTTATATGTATAATTTAGTACTGAAAACTTTATTTATTGTCCAAAGGCTTGTTATCATAGTAAAAAAAATTTTTTTTATTAAAAACCCTAGACCAATTGGCTAGGGGCAATGGAGCCAATGGATGCTAGTTTTCGAGCTCCATTCACACAACCATTGATCTTCATTAGCTCTATTGCTAGGGATGCTAGTGGCGCTTTTTATTTTATTTCACTTAATTTAATTATACAATTTTAAAAGATCTGTACATATTTTCTTTATAACTATTTTTGATGTAAAATGTAGTAATTGAATTTCTTTAATTGATGATCCAGATAAGATCAACAGTATTACTATATTGGGACAGTAAATTTTGGGGATAAGTACAATACAAATTTTTATTATATACTGGAATCTGAGCGGCATACAATGAAAAGTATATTTTTTATTAAGTTAATAGCCAAAGTCAAATAATTGAACATTGTAGAGTTCACTGAGACACATCTAATGTGATTATATCATTCAAATTGGCCTAGTAAAGACTAAGATATCACTAAAAAACGATTGGCTAACTATATAAATTTTTATAAAAATTATATAGTCAAAAATTGCTTTTTTTGTGATATCTCATTCTCCACCAGTCCCATTTAAATGATATATTCACATTAGATGCGTTTCAGTGAGCTCTACAACTTTCAATTATTTGACTTTGGCTGTTAACTTATTAAAAAAAATACTTTTTATTGTACGCAGTTCAGATTCCAGTATATAGTAAATTTCATAGAACTTTGCCCCAAATTCTAATATAGAAATTCTGCAGATCATATCTGAATTAGTAATTAAGAGATTTGTTTGTTTATAATGCTAGACTGGTCTGGACTTTTTCCTATTTAGCAGAGATGTACTGTAGTGAAATTAGGGTTTGCAACAGACCGGGCCAAACCCTGTAATTTGTGGGTTGGGCCGGCTTGGGTTGGGCTTGTAAAATAATGAGCCAGCCCAGGTTTTATAAAGAGGCTCGATAAAACCCGGCAATACCCATTAAAAATATATAGTTTTTACTAGTTACAGGCCTATTGTATTTAAATTAAATGTTAAAATTTTATTTCTTTTTAAACTATAATTTTTTTAATTTAGTTGGCTATTTTTATAATTCTTGAAATACCTAATAAAAATTAACCAAATAATATTCTAGTTAACGTAATTTTTAGCATAATATAATATGGGGTGTTACATCTTAAAACAGCCCATTTTTACTTTTATTTTATTTTGAGATAATTGAGTTTAATCATTTGTTTTGATTTTTGGACTCGATTTTGATTGGTTAAAGGCAACAGGTGACTATCGGGTAATCTCGTGATGTGTTGGTACTTCGCAGTCTCATGTAATTTTTCTTTTACATTATCTTGATTTTTTATTATGCAAATCGATTTTCATTTATAATTAAAAAATGGCAATCGTATATGAATTTGATAAAAACTCATTTTTCAAAAAATTGTAAAAATGGGCTGTTTTAATATGTAACACCCCATATAATAGATTCAAGAATATATATACATTTTAATAATTAAGTTATTTGGAAAATATAATTATCTTAGTGTTCCAAATCAAAAATTGATTAGTTGTCAAGTTGCCAACTAATCAATGATAATTTTATTGGACAATTAATTGATTGTTGATGATTAATTAATTAGTAATACTATTTACAAATTATGAATTGGGCCAGGCTTGTTGGGCCAGGCTTGGGTTGGGCCAGGCTTGGGTTGGGTTGGGTCAGGCTGGACTAAGCTCAGGCTGGGTTTGGGCTTATATTTCAAACCTATGATGAATTGGGCCAGTCTTGGGTCGGGCTTGGGTTTAGATAAACCCAGTTCAATCTGGCCCATTGAGAACTCTAGGTGAAATTTACCTAAAGCCATCACCTTTTAATTATAAAAATTTTTAAATTGTTATAACTCTTTAAAACAAAAAATATTTAAAAATTTAATAAATTATTGTTTAAATTATTAAACTATCAAATTTTTTAAATATCTTTTATTTTTACCTATTATATTAATGTAAATTTATATATGATTCAAAAATTTTGGTATTTATTATAAAAAACATAACAAAATTTGAATTTATTAACAAAATTTAATGTTATTAATTAATTTTAAATTTGTATTAAGTTTTTTTGCATTTTTATTGGATAATTAGGTTACATAGCAGCTAAAAAATTGGCACCTATATATAAAATATATTGGCTTTGGATAAATTTCGCTATAGCTAGTGTTCCAACCTATCACTCGGTTAACTGTGTATAGAGCTTCAGATTTATATTCGTTATTCGAATAATATTCATATTCGACAAATATTCGAATAAAGTTTTCTAAATATTTATTCGATGAATAATTCGAATAATTAATTATATTCGAATAATTCGAATAATCTATTGTATTCGAACAATCCATCATATTCGAATTATTCGAATAATTCATCATATTCGAATAATTTATTATATTCGAATAATTCATTATATTCGAATAAGTATCAATGTTGTTCGTTCTACTAGCATATCCCATTTCTGTTAAATCTTTGATAATAAATGAATGAAAGTCTTATGCTTGTCCTTCAACTCCAGTTCCATTAAGATAAAAAATAACAAGCGCAAATATTCCACTAACATTCCAACAGGGCCACGTAAAAATTTGGATATTATTTATAGAAATTTGTAAATCATATAAATAATATCCAAATTTTTACGTGGCCCTGCATTCCAATTACTGCTGATATTCGATGATAATACCATAACGCATGAATTATTTGAATCATAGGATCGACTTTATCATGTAAGCAAAAATGGAGAATGTCTTGCATCAGATTAAAATTTGCGTCAGATACAGGATTAGAGTGGGCGTCTACGTTAGGTTAAAGGTAGTTAATAATTGTTTTGATTGTTTCTTATTTACCGAAAATTGTTCTAATGTGTCTAGAATTGATACAGATTACACATTTCTTTAACGATTTCGTTAAGAAATCCCAACTCCTATATTCTATAATGTCTCACGTCTCTGCTGGTTTTTGATAATAAATGAAAGCCTTATGTTCGTCCTTTTCGATTCCAATCCCATGACAATAACAGTATCCAACACTATTTATTCCACTAGCGTTCCTTATTTCTGAAAATTTTTGATAGCAAATGAAAGCCTTATGTTTATCCTTTTCAACTCCAACTCCATAATGTTCTACTAGCGTTCTCCATCTATGCAGATTTTTGATAATAAATGAAAACAATATCCAACTCCATTTATTCCACTAGCTCCAGGTTTTTGATGATAATGAAAACCTTACGTTCATCCTTTTCAACTCCAATCCCATTAACAATTTCAAACATTAAGTATTCCATCGACGTCACCTGTCTCAGCAGATTTTTGACAAGAAATGAATACCACATGTTCATCTTTTTCAACTCCAATTAGCGCTACACATCCCTACGGAATTCTAACCCAAATTCTATGACGTTAGCACACTCCATCTCTGCTGATTTTTGATAACGAATGAATATCTTATGTCCATCCTTTCAACTCCAATCCATTAACAGTTTTCAACATTAAATGTTCATCATCCCGGTAGATTTTTGACAGGAAATGAGTGCCATATGTTCATCCTTTTCAACTCCAAGTTCCATTCCGGTAACAATTTCTGACAATCAGTGTTACCCATCTCCGCGGATTTCTATTAATAAACGATGCCTTATGTCCATCATTTTCAACTTCAATTCCATTAAGTTAACATTAAATGTTCCATCAGCATTACCTATCTCAGCAGATTTTTAACAGTAAATGAATGTCACATAATCATCTTTTTCAATTCCAATTCCATTTCGTAACAATTTCCAACAATCAATGTTACCATCTCTGCAAATTTCTGTTAATAAATAATGCCCTATATTCGTCCTTTTCAGCCCGAATTCCATGTTGATAACCCACTCCATCTCTGTCGATTTTTGATAATGAATGAATGACTTGTGTTCATCCTTTTCAACTTCAATTCGATTTTGATAACAATATCAAACCCGGAATGTTCCATCAGCGTCACTCATCTCCGCGGATTTTTGACAGAAATGAATGCCATATGTTCATCCTTTTCAATCCAAATTCCATTCCGGTAACAATTTCTAACCACCATATCTACAGATTTCTGTTAATAAATGATGTCTTATTTTCGTCTTTTTCAACCAAATTCTATGTTTATAGCACACTCTATCTCTGCCGACTTTTGATTATAATGAATGATTTAAGTTCAAATTCAATTCCATTAACAATTTGAATGAATGAATGATTTACCAATTCCATTAACAATTTGAATCAATGATTTAAGTTCAACTCTAATTCACTAACTATTAAATTTTCCATCAGCGTTACCCATCTCTGCGAATCTACAGGATTTAAATTAATATATCTGATATAGTATATTTATACGTTCATACGTACACAGAATGGAATCGTCCCAATTCAGAATCAGGCTGCCCCGGATGAGACGTTTGCAGATTATTTTGACAGAATTGAAACTTTAGAGTTAGAGTTGGCACTTAGAATAAGTAATTTGAATTTTAGTTAGCGTTAGCATAATTTTGGCCAAAACCACAAAATTCTCATTCGGGATAGTCCTGAATTTGAATCGGGACAATTCAAATCCGGGTCACAACATAGCTGGATGCAATATAACATAATATAGCTTTTCTAAAATATAGGTTTAATTAAATTGGTATAAATAATTTAAAATATAAATTTATATTATTTTATATACCCGAAGCAAAGTGAGGGTTAATTGCAAGTTATTTAACATTCTAAATGTAGCAATTGATTAAATAAATCGATCATTCAAATAATAGTGTTTAATATATCATATTACTATCGTGATTTGAAAAAATGTGATTAATATTAATAGAGAATTAACATCCACAATAAGCTTTAATTAGTCTTTTTAAATCCATTTTTAATGATAAAAAAATACTAATATAAAAAAAATTTTTTTACTATAAAAAAAAAAGCCGTGCGGCCGGTATACAATGCGCAATTTTTGGATAAATCATATATTAATTATTCGAATAACTATATATATTCGAATAATTATAATTATTCGAATATATATAATTATTCGAATAATTATATGTATTCGAATAATTATAATTATTCGATTATTCGAATATTCGGCGAATATTAGTCATTCGGCGAATATTCGACTAGATATTTGCTAACTCTAAGTTATTTGAATATTATTCGAATAAAGATCCGTAAGCTCTAACTGTGTAACCTATTACCCGAACTGAAAAAATTATTAATCGGATAATAGTTTTGTCAAACCAGTTGTTAATGTAATAAGTGGATGTCCAGTTAATAAACGATTATAAATAAATATTCGTTTGACCTGAATATCTGGTTAATAAATAATCAGTTGATTTAGTGATTAATACGCGATAAGTTCAAAAGTTTGAAAATTTCTCCTCCAGTTACACAGATAGGAGATGATCTATATCTATTTTTTCACATCGCTTTGCTTTTTTTTTACATATTGTTGACTAATATATTTTTTTCGATCACTTACTACATGGCGACGTTTCTAGTACTGTATTTTCACTTTCAATTGTTTTGCTGATATCGTCGTTGGTTTGCATCGTCCTTGCTGGTGTTGCCGATCAGTGGCGTTTCACTTTTGTATTGCTTGAATTCGCAGTATACCGGTACTGTTAGTGTCGTGCTGTTGTTTCGCTTAAACTAGTGCCTGAATACTAGTTGGCCTTTTTTGCTTTTTTAGTTGTTTGCTGTTGTCGTCATTCATTGGCATTGTCGTTGCTGGTATTGCTGATTAGTGGTATTTCATTTAGTGATAAAAATCAATGAAAATTTTTCAAATGATTAGTTGATAGATTATTTTATCCAACTAATCTGATTAATTGATTTTATTCAACTAATCGATTAGTTGGCAATTAATCGACTAATCGATTAATCGATTAGTTGACTAATCGATTGATCAATTGATTAATTGAATAAACGAATCTTGGTAAAATACACATAAGGTAGCAACTAAAAACAGCCGGGTTGACATTCTTATATGATCAGTTGATTAAATGACCAATTGACTAATTGATCAATTAGTCGATTAATCAATTAGTTAGCCAATCGATTAATTGATTAGTCGACTAATCGATTAATCAACTAAGTTTGGTCTGTAAAATTCAAATCGATTAGTTGTCAACTTTACAACTAATTGATTAATTCGATTTTCAATTTGTATCACTAATTTCGGTTTTCATTTCTTGCGGTGTGCTGATACTGTTGATGTCGTAATATTGTTTTTGTATACTAATTTGTTTTTTTTCTACATAACGATGTTTTTTCTGATGCCGTTGCGTTATTTACGTCGTTGGTAGTGTCGCCGATTCGTGGAGCTGCCATGTGCCGGTGCCGTGACTTGTTGATTCATTTTAACTAGTTGTTGGCTTCGTGTTAAATGAAAGAAATCCACTGATTTGCCCATCACCTTATAACACTATTTACCCACTACTATTTGCTATAATAATTTTTTTTTTTTGCAATATATTTTTACAATCTGAAATCCTAATGCAACGCAATATTAATCATACAGCTCTGGATTGCAGGTCAATGAATAGCAAGTAATTTGGTATTGGGATCACTCAAGTATTCATGTTACAATTGGTTAGGAGAGCTTGGGCCGGTTTTGTTTGATCATGAACATGAAATTGGCCGGTTTTGTTTAATCATGAACAAAAGAGTAATTAAGGTTAAATGATTTAAAACAATAAACTAACGCACATAATTACAGGTATAAGGGTTCTCTTTATTAATATGAATCAATACATTGAGTTATTACAACAATACTAAATACTACTGTATCTACAATCGTTAACTATTTGTTCACTGTTTACCCATAAAACCCTTACATATATTTTAATTCATATGTGTTTTTAATCCTTCGATTGGAGATTTAATCAATCGTGGAAATTCGATCTCCCGTTTGGAGATTTGATCTTCTGTTTGGAGATTCGATCTCCCGTTTGAAGATTCGATTACCTGACTATGCCAAAAATAAATAGCGATAAAATAATGATACTAACGAAAAAAAAACACAACACCGGGTCACCTAATTATAATCTGGTATCTGGGTCACCCGATTATAATTGGATGATCCGTTTTAATCAGATAGTCGGTTTCAGTTTCAGATAGTTAGTTGTTAACCAGTTTTTACCTAACGGGTCACGGTTGAAGATTTTAAATCAGTTTGAAACCCTAGCTATAGCACCATAATCCAAAGAGCTGCTATAGTAGCCTGAGTCTCTAAAATTCATTGCCTAGAATATCTTTTCTATCATAGCTAGAGAGTTGCTTGTGAGTGCTATTTTCAAATAGTTGTAAGCTACTTTTCATATTTCAGTACAATTTGATATTGGGTTACAAAATGTTCTATTGTTTGTTGCTTTCTAGTCTACTATCCCTTAAACTGTAATCCAGGCAAATTTGCCTGGATTTTTTTAGTAATATTACATTTTTTTAAATAAAATAAAAATTTATTAAGCATGTGGGATATACTTTATTTATAGAATATTTTCTTTAAAATATATTTTATAAACTTTATTATGAAAATTTTTTAAAATTATTAATAAACTTTAAAGCAATAAAAGTTTAAAGTTTTTATTTTAAAACTTTTACTATAAAATTTTTCTTGAATTTTATATGTTCCCGTCTATAAAAAAAAATTTTCACTTCTAATACAAGTCCTAATGTTTACAAGTAAATCACAAAAGTTGCAATAATAAAAGTTGTAATCCTTTTTATAAACTATATCATTCTATTAAATCAGAAAGCTAGAGCTAATATTTATAGAGTTCGCCAAGAAAAAGTAGATAATTTTTTTG
>QKWP01000694.1:58848-80033 GCA_003550325.1 Gigaspora rosea
TTTTTTTTTTTTTTTTTTTTGTGAACGTTTGCAAAGTTTTTTTTCTTTTTTTTTTACGATGTAAATTTTTTTTTTGGTTTCTTTATTTGTATTACTGTAATTTGCAATGTTTTTTTTTTAAATAAAAATGGCTGGCTTTGTTACGCAACGAGTTTGTAAAAAAATTTTTTTTTTTCTCTCTCTCTTCCGCAAACGTTCGCAAAGTTTTTTTCTTTTTTTTTTAAATAATATCTGTATAAAACTTAAAAAAAAAATTTGTTAGTAAAAAAAAGCTGACCACGTGATCGCTTTTGATTGGCCGATCACGGTGTCGCCATAAAATAACGGCCATATTTTTTTTACTAAAAATTTATTTTTTTTTGTTTTTTTTTTTATCTAGATATTTTCTTTGCTCCAAGGCCAGTCTAATACCATTATTGTTAGAGGATTCTGGATATCTCTAATACATGTTATATTTTTTTTAGCAAATTGATTCAAAATTAATCTAAGATTCAAATTTAAATTTTAGCAAATTGAAATTAATTTTATATTTTGTCGAATTACTAAGATTTTATACATGTTATATTTTATTTTTAGCAATTTACTCACAAATTCCTGTGAAATGTAGTATCTTTAAATTTTATATCTTTCTGCCCTGCTAAAATTGCAGTCTTAGATCTATGGTCACTCTCTTCAGACCACAGGGATTTGGAGGAAAAGAAATACAGGAAATAAAGATTGCTATAGAAAAAAGAGAAGTAAAGACCACAAAATTAATGGTCATAGGGTGCTTGCCCTACAAAGGAAAAAAAGACATATTATAATGAAAAACCAAAAAAAAATATACATAGTCGAAAAGAAGTAAACCACGAAGTAAACAAAGAAAACCAACGAAATAACAACAACAATAAACCAGCAATGGAAGCTAGACCAACAGCTGATACAAACACAAAGTCCGATCAACCACTATTAGATAAAGAACTAAGTTGTGATGAAAAGGTAGAACAGGAACTTGAAGCCTTAAAGGATGTTATGAACAAACCAAATAATATATAGAGAAGAGACACAAACTCGTTTACACCTCTGTTGCTAACAAGCAATAGTTTAACAAAGGACCAGGAAATTTTGAAGCCAACAATGAAATTGGGCAGCAGGTTTTATATATACCTTGGCTAAAGGAACCAAGAGAGTTATGATCAGAAAACACAACAAGTACTATGAGGCTCGATAACTCAAATGAACCAGCAAGTGATGGTCAGAGCAAGAGTCCTGTAGTTCAGGACCTTGTTTATAAAGAGGGCAGTCAACATACTTGATGTTCTCCCCAAGAAGAACAATTAAGACGAAGAATGACTTCGTCCTAATAATTGATATTAGTAGCATACAATCCTTATTCAACAAAATTAGACCTCACTTTTTGATTCAGCAAAATACGATATTAGTGCGGCAAAACAACACCTCGCTAAAGGGAAACACACATCTTGAGGTGACATTTATTGACAAAGAAAAACAAAAATACTATGCCGCAAAAGGTCTAACTATTCTAAACCGAACATACTTTGGCTATATTCCCATGGACAAAAGGAAACCTTTTCTACTAATAAAGTGCCATAACGTACCTCAGATGCATTACTGGAAGCATTCAAGGGAGTGGGGGCCTATCACTTCTATTAAGCTATTGCTAATCGAGGGGACACATATATGACAGACCAGTAGATTATCATCTTTGAAACTATGTACAATCCAGAATTTGAAAAAAAGATTTCGAGATTTATCCACATTTGGGATAACAAGGTCACCACCGAATAGCATATGGCAACCAAAGTGTATTACTTCTGTGCGGGTGAAGGCCATATCAAGAAAGACTGTAAGCAGTTCTGTGACTCAATTGAACTAAAAAATGCATATCGGAATATAAAAAAAAAAAGAACTGGAACTTAACGATACTTGGAGTACAGATGGCAATCAGTATGAGGTACAACCCCTGAATAAGGAAACATTCACAGAGGACAATAATCATATGTTAGTGGTACAACATGAGACACAGGCTTAGAATACAAATACCGATGATACCTAAACAGGAATGATTAACAAAGATGGGAAAGATATTATCCAAAAAGGAGATCTAAGCACAAAGGTTATGAATATGGAACAAGATAAGCAAGAAGGAGTTTCAGAAGAAGCCATACAAGTAGAAACAAACAATGATGTCACAGGAAAAATGGAATGGACCCCACACAAATTCTGACAAATGTAACGAAAGAAAACAGCACATGTTAAAGATGAGCTGTTAGTATTAGGTTTTAAAAATACAGGAAACGGTGTTATATCTTCAGAAATAGGACAGCAAATTCCAGCTTCAATTATAAATCCAATAACAGCAGAAGACGGAAATAACGAGAATAAAGATGGTTTCACCACAGTAAGCTACAGAAAACATTATATGAAAAAGAACGAAAGTGAAAGAAAACCAGGAAACTCGAGGGCATCCCCATATGGTCAAGCCCGAGGAGGGAAAACCCTCACTGAGGATAGATAGCTGACCTCAAACTCCCTTTTACTAATAAATGTCCCAATTTAGTAAGGTTAAAATAGCAACACTGAATGTAAAAGGGCTGAATGACAGGGACAAATGTAGTAATACTCTAGTTCTACTTAAATCATATAACTTAGACTTCATTATGTTACAGGAAACAAACCTAAGGAACGAAAACACTAGGAATTTTTTAAAGGCACAGGGAGCTATGACTGAAAGAGAGTTCAAAAATATAAGGATTTCACTGGAAAGAAGAATAATATCAACAACATGCACATTTAAGAAGCAGACATACAAACTGACAAATGTATATGCTCCTTTGAGGATAAATGAGCGAACAATGTTCTTGCAAAACTGGGTTCCACAAAGGGAGGAGAGTATGATTAATTAATCTGGAGGTCAATAAAATTAGCCAAGCCAACCTACAAAGTGATCCTACAAGAAAACAATTGCTAAAAAAATGGTAGAGTTTAGATATGTCAGATATAACACCATTTATTACTTTCTACCAAAATACTAGAGACAATAAATAACTCTTTGGCTACTTGCATAGACTACATTTTTGTTGATGAAAGTAACAGACAGCTTATTTTAGAAGTTGTTACACATTACGGGAACTCAGACCACTTCCTGTTGGAATGTACTTTACAAAATAAAAAGGGTCCCAAAAAAGTGGGACAATGGAGATTCGAGAAAAGCTGCTTTAAGAACTGCTTACTTACAACAGAAGTGTTAGAGGAGCTACAGGATAAAAGAGCAGCATTTGATTGGAACCTTTGTAAAAAAAAATGGGCCTTTAGGCATCCGAAATCACAAGAAAGTAAAATCGCACATCTAAATAGAAGGATTTTAGCATTGAGAGAACAAAGAGCGAAAACAGGTGTAAATAGGCAGCTAGACACTCAACTAGAAGAACTAAATGTACAAATAGAAGAAGAAACAGCTTCATTATCAAAGAAATGGTGGTTGAGGTCCAAGGCAAAATGGATAGAAAATGGCAAAACATCTACTAAATTTTTTCTTGAGGTACAAGTGCAAAAGAACACAGGATAACATGGGCAAAATTAGAATTTCCATAGGGTCAGATGTTGAAAAGGACGTCCTTAAATATATGATATATAAAATGAAAGGAATAAATAAAGAGGCAGCTGGGAAAATAACGGCATCGCTTCCCAGGTAACGGAGACAGAAGATCTCATAGGAGGAAGTCAAGAAGGTCATACAAAACTTGCCAGGGGTAAATCCCCAGGTACGGTCAGATTGACGTGTAGAACACAAATATTTAGAATTGGCCTTGAAACACAAAAAATTAACATGGTTCTGAACCTATTCAACTATCAAGAGGCGCACATAATTAAAGATGGAGAGTTTTCAGAGCCTTTCAAGGTTGGGAGGGGAGTGAGGCAAGGGGACCCACTCTCGCTACTGCCATATGTATTGGCCTTTGAACCTCAGCTAGAACTGATAGAAACAAACATCCGAGGTATACTAGTTGAACAACAGCACTTTAAATTGGTGGCCTATGCAGATAATCTGTCAATAGGGATGGGGTCCATGTCAAACTGGGAAGAAGTAGAGCGGTTGTTCAAGCTTTATGAAATGGCGCCCAATGCAAGAATAAACAGGGAGAAGACGAAACTCACCCTTTACCACAAATGCAAGGAGAGTCACATTAAGAAATGGGACTCAATACAAGAAAGTTGGTGAACAGAAAACAATAAAGATCCTAGGACATGACCTGCACATCAAAAAAGGATCTGTGGCCACAGACAATTAAAAAAATGAAGCCTTTGATAGAAAAGTTTGAAAAAAGGAACCTCTTGTATAGAGGAAAGATTTTGGTGGCAAAGACTTTAATTCTGTCCAAAAATATGGCACACAGCATACCTACACCATCTAAAAAAAACAAATGGCAGAAATTAGTGGATTAATCTCATAGTGGATTAAAGGCAAGTTGAGAATGTCACCAAGATTTGCAACTTTCCAAAAACCCATTGAGGAATTTGGATTTAAAGCACCAATTGTTAAAGATATATTGGAAGCAAGAATGGTAATGATGTGGCTAGGACTTATTACAAACAATCTTTCTGGGCAAGAGCAGAAAGAGAAAGAATTAACGAGGCCCTGAAGAATAAAAGAAATACAGATGCTCACCAGGAATTGAAAATGAATGAGATAAAATAAAGCGGCTGGCCCAGCAAGTGAAAACCATATCTGTTAGCATGAAGGTGTGTAGAAGGCAAGATAAGATCAAACAAAAATTGGCCTTGGTAGCTGCACAAGATAAGGTTGAGGAAAATAGAAGGTACAGAAATTACGGTCAAAAAGGTGGTTGAAGCATATAGAAATGGAAAGACCCCAGACCGGGTAGAGGAACCTACCAATGCCTTGAAATGATATGATTGGTTAGTACAGAAAAAGGTCTCCAACAAAACAAAAAAGTAGACATTTTGTGGCACCTGTATCATAGATCATTGCCTCTATAGTACTAGTTGAAACACTTGGACCCGGAATTAGGTGACTGTTCATAGTGCATAGGAGAAGCACAAACAATCGAGCATTTTACACTCAAATGTGGGATAGCGAGAGAGATATAGAGGATCTGGTCATCTATGGTTTAATTGACACAGCAACAATAGAAACACCCCTGCGAACATGACCTTCAAGTGGAAGGGCAGAGAAAGTGGCATTGTGGCTTCATGTAAATGCAATATATGAAATATAGTGTATATATACTACAAAGAGATGGAGTGCAGATAATGAATTGAGCCAAGTAGAGTGAAAGCTCATCTGAGACATGAGAGATGAGTGTTAAATGACATACACAAAAATAGTTCAGAAAAACAAAAAAGGTGGTATAAAGTTATTAATGAGTCTGTTATGTAAACAATGTAAGAATTTGGGTTATAAACTCTAGTTTTAATTAATAAAAGAGCACCAAATGCGCATAATAAAAAAAATTGCAGTCTTGTCTGTCCAAATTGTTTCAAATTCTCTAGTATTGACACTTCTCAAGTTTGTTTCTTGTAACATGATTAGGTTCAAACTATAGGATTTCAGTTATTCAGCCCTTTTACATTTAATGTTGCTATTTTAATTTTACATATTTGGTATGTAAAAGGGGTCTATGCCGTTATTTCTAAGGTGCATGTCCCCTGCCTTGGGAGCTAACCCTACGAGCATTTTCTACCTTATTGGGGTCACCATTCCTTTTTTTGTGGTCCCTCTTATAAGAGAATAGAGTGAAACCTTCTGTGTCATTGTTGTATAAGGGAGTAAGTAAAGTTAAATGCTTTCCATCTACTGCCTCTGGCAGGCGAACTCTCAAAGCTAATTATTGACAGTTCATCTTTATCCTGTATTTAAGCTGTTTTTGCTATTTTGGGGTTACCTGTAACTCCGAGGGTTTGAACTGCTTTCATCAGACTAAGCTCATTAGTTTGCATCATATTGTTGGATTGTTCCAACTCTTCTGTACTATGGGTCTGTATTATTCTCGTGAAGATTCAGATCTGTAGTCTGTGCATTATGTGCATCATTGGATTCATTTATTTGTCTATTGTGATCTTCCCTATTCTTATATAATTCCTCTTTTAGGCAATGCTCTTTGTTTAGCTCACTTGTTGAGTTATCATAGCTGGTGTCTTCTGACCATTTATTCTGCATATATTCATGATGGCCTTCCCTAGTTCAATTGATTCCTGCAACTGTTGGCAGTCTTTCTTAATATGGCCTAACCCTTGCAGAATTAACATACTTCTTCTGCAGAGTGTTATGATCCGTCAGGTAGAGGTCTGAACCAGATGCAAATTTATTATTCGGGTCACCCATGTAACTTTGAAATTGGGTACCTGGGTAAAAACAGGTTATATAGTACAAAGTGGAAAATGCAAAAATTCTACAGTTTTATGCTGGAAAGGATTAGTATAATGAACTTAGTACATGGTAATTTTTTGTGTTTATTAATTCTCACACTAGTAGTGTTTCCAGCCAATCTGAATATGAACTAGGATTGCATCAGTCCGGTCCGTCCGGTCCGGTCCCTAAGAGGACCATTATCATAGTGTTTACAGTTCCGGTCTGGTCCTTCATCCCATAACGGTCCTTTAATGATTACATTATCTTAATGCATAAGTTACTGTCAGATGTAAACATATATTTCTTGAAAATTTAAGAAAAGATGCTTAAGAAATTTGATTGGGTGATACAAATATCACAGTTATGTTTACAAGGACCGGTCCCAGAACCGGTCCTTTAATGGTCCCACGGTCCTTATCAGTCCCAGTTTGGGACCGGTCCTGGACCGGTCTTTTCAGGACCGACGCATCGCTAATATGAACCAATCCCAATTGTGAGGTCATCAGCATATACTACTGTTTTAAAAAAGATTGTGTACTGGAATGCCTTTAATTTTATTGTCAAGTGACATTAAGAGAGGTTCAAAAGCTAAGATATAGAGAAGGGGGGAGAGGGGGTCGCTCTGTCAAACCCCTCTCTCAACCCTGAATGGTTCTGAAAGACAACCAGACTCAAAGATGTGTTTGAGAATAATTTCCAACTAAATTTCTAAACCCCTAAATCAATTTGTAAAAAGTTGTGGTCAATGCGCTTGAATGCTTTTTGTTGATCCACAAACATCATCCAGTGCTGTTTTGCAACATCCTTTTGATTTCTCATTGTGGTAAGTATGTTTAAGGCTGTATCGAATATAGAATGTTTTGTAACAAAGCCCTGTTAGTGTGAGGGCACTATGGAATTACACATATTTCATTTAAACATGATGCTATAATCTTCATGAAGGTTTTTGCATCACAGTTTACTGGTGAAATTGGCCTCCAATTATCTAGACTGGTTAGATCTGGTAATTTTTTCAGAATTAGAGTGATTAAATTCTTATGGCATGAGTCTGGCAGGACCCCTCTTTCTAGTACTTGGTTAAAAATAACTGTTAGAACAGGTGCCACAGCATCCTCCAGGAGCTTATAAAATTCATATGTAAGCCCATCAAGCCCTGGGGACTTGTTGTTGGGAAGACTTCTAATAACGGCCACAACTTCATCTTGCTTAATGGCTCACATCAGAGCCAGGTTCTCTGATTCTGAGACCATAGGAAGGTTCCTTGTGATTGAGTTGGTGGCATCTAAATCAATTTCTTCTTTTTTATAAATTTTTGTATATTGATTCTTAATGAAGCATAGTGCTTCATCTTCTTGATCTATAGAATGTGAAGCTGGTATCTTTATTTCTTTTAAGACTGAACTGTTATGTCAGATCTTGTATCACAAAAAGAAGTATTTTGTGGATTTTTTACCCTGTTCTATCAGAATGTATTTGCCATCTTTCAGCCAATTGTGCGAGCTCATCTTGAAGTTGCGAATTGAGGTCTGGTACAAATGGGACTGATTATGGTTTTTTGCTAATGTTTCTTTTAGCTTCATTATCTTTCTGTTCAGCTTTGTTATTTTGCTTTTTGGAGCTTTGGGGTTTTTTAACATGAAATGGTGTACTTTATTCAAATCTATAAATGCATATAAAAGCTAACTATTTACAATTAGGGTAGGTTTATATATCTATATTTAAAAACTAAACTAAAAAAGGATCTACACGTACTCTATCCAGTACACATAAGTTTGGAGTGGAGTATATTTAGTTTTTATAAAAATACATGCACTTAGAAAGACAAACGAGGACACAGAAACAAGGATAAACAGGGCTTGTCCCCTCATAAGCAAGAAAAGGAACTATAGTGAGTCCGAAGACATTATAGTTTTAGAGAACATGGCACCAAAAAAACAAAAAGTTGAGAAAGAGAAAAAAAGTAATAACAACAAAAAATTAAACAAAGAGAACAGGTCGACGAGCATACAGAAAAAAATACAAACGCCTTTACAACCAACAACCGTCAAACATGATATTAGAAGTCCCTTAGAGACGAACCCAAGGTCCTTACCCTACAAGATAGTCAAGAACCTTCCTGGCACGATAAAGTAGAACAAGAAACAAGAACTCTCAAAGATATCACAAATGTTGAGACTACTGCAATGGATATGTACACAGGCTCAGAAACTGACCAACCCCTCCTGGGTCCCTCAAATGCTACGACTGAGGAATCAATGGTCTCAAACTTGGTCGCAAAACAAAAGAAAATTATTGAAGAAGGTTCACTTTTGGACGAAGATTTAGGTTTATCTCCCGAATCAATATCCAGACATACAACCATTGAACGTAAACAAGAAAAAGGAAAAGAGCCACGTCCAGTCAGTCCTGACAGGAAATGGACCTCGATGTTTCCAAAATTGAAAAGACAAAATATTAGAACTAACAACGATAATGCGCTCATAATTGACATACAAGGAATGTTGGACACATTCAATGAAATTATGTCTTCTATGTTCAACCAAGTAAAATACGACGTCAGTGCCGCTAAGCAGCTCTTTGCCAAAAGAGTTCGCACACATTTAGAAATCATGTTTATTAACGAAGAAAAGTGAAGACAATATGCCGCCGAGGGCATCACCATTTTTAACAAGACCTATTACGGATACATTCTGACAGACGGTAGAAAGTTCTTCCTACCAGTTAGATGTCGTAACATACCTTTGGGCAATAAGAGAGAGGTTTCAGAGGCCCTGCTCACAGCTTTTGAAAACTACGCCGCCATTAAGCCTCTCATGATTGAAGGCACTCCCTATCTAACTGACCAATGAATTGTAATTTTCGAAACAACTAATGACCTGGAGCTAGAAAGGCACTTACCACAATTTACACATGTTTGCGAGAATAAGGTTTCTACAGAATAGAAATCTGCCCCAAAGGTCTGTTATTTTTGCGACCAGGAAGGTCACATAAAGAAGGCCTGCATTCAATTTAGGGAATCCATTGAATCAAGACAAAATGCACATATGAATAAGACCACTTGGCACGAGAACAACAACCTAGTTAAGAAAATGGACATGGAGATTCCGGTAACTTCCTTACAAAAGGAAGACCTCACAAGCCCAGGAACCCCTTTGGAAAATGAGGTAACAATGGAGGAAGCGTCAGAGAACAACCTGACTGTTTCATTACCAGAAAAGGAAATAATGGGGCAGGTACCACCACAAGACGGGGAAACGAATCAGATGACCCTGGAGAGGTGGTACAAATTTGTTCTGAGGGTACTGATGACCCGATCCAAGATGGTGATCCGTTACATGACGAGTTAGCCAGGACATACACAGACCACCAAAGCAGCGTGGGCTCTCCGACTAGGGTTCTGCAATTTGATTTGATCTTCAAATATTTGAATCAAATATTTGATCAAATTCAAATTCAAATTTGACTATATTTGATTTGATCAAATTCAAATATGGCCAAATTTGATTTGATTTGACAAATATTTGATTAGATTTGAAAATTACTATTAAAACTTCAAATTCAAATCAAATTCAAATTCAAATATTTGAATCAAATCAAATTCAAATCAGGGTCAATTTAATTTGATCAAATTCAAATTGGTCCAATATTTGATTTGATTTGAATTTGAGGAACCCTATTTCCGACTCTGATAACCACTCAGATGGAACCCTCAGCAAAGGCTTCAGCCAAAACTAACACACTTGAAAATGATAGCTTTATTACAGTCTCCTATAAACGTCCGACTTCGCAAATCATGGCATGAATGAACAACGCCCTTTGGGAAAGTCCTCCCTTGGTAACCAAGGGGATGGATACCTCCAAACCGTCTTTGACCCAAAAGGGTACTTAACTTTTATGTTTATAGTCTGTAAATCAAAGAGTTAAATTAGCCATGCTCAACGTAAAAGGACTAATCAACACAGACAAGAGACAAAATACATTTGTTCTTCTCAAATCCTATAAATTAGATATTATTATGATACAGGAAACTAATTTGAAAGACACAAAGCTTAGAGACTTTTTAAGACATCAATGGCAATATGATTCCGTCTGGTCTAGTAAAACTGAGGAGAGGACATACAGGGTAACAAATGTGTATGCGCCTCCGAGTATAGAAAGTAGAGTAAAGTTCCTAGAGGATTGGTTTCTGCCAGAGGAGGAGGAAATAATAGAAATCGTTGCAGAATAATTTAATACTAATATCTACACGGATAAAAATAGAGTCAGCAAAATGATCTGCACGCACTCTCTCCAGTTCAAGTGAGGTGGAGGAGAGACACACACAGAATAACAATAATCCGTTACAGAAGACTAGACAAGACTCACAAAGTAGAAGGGGTAGTAAGGGCTAACGCCCTTACAAAAAGGACACGTACACAGGAAGACAAACACGAAGAAATATTCGAAAAAAACATGGCAGAAAAACAAAATAAAAAACAAAAAAAAATGAACAATACAGGGAACGACAAAGAAAACACGTTTTACAACAGCTACGACGCTTTAACTAATAGTATGGTTACAGAACATAACACCGATTTTAACTCTCTTACTTGGGGAGACAAAGTAGAACTGGAGCTCAATGCTCTAAAAGACACTACGAACATATGGAACAACACTTCCGAGGAATCCCTCAATAGGGAACAAGAAGAAACACAGCTTCCTCCAACAGAGGGTGACAACTGGAAATCCACGATAAACGAGGAAAAGCAAGAGGAACAGAAGTTAGAACAAGAATTAATGCAAGACCCGGTCGAAGAAACAGACCAAAATACCCTCTTTTTACAGGATAAAGTAACAGACAACAACTCGCATAGAAGTTGGGCGGCGGCTCTTTTCCCCAAGCTCAAACGAGGAAGGGCCACCTTCTCGACGTTCTCTCCCAGAAACGCCATCAAATCTAAAAATAACAATGCCCTAATCATAGATATCCACAATATTCAAAGTTCCTTTAATGAAATTATGGCCTCTTTATTCGAGTCAACCAAATATGATATTTCTGCCGCAAAAGCTCACTTCACAAAAGGAACCAGAACGCACCTAGAAGTCACGTTCATAGACAAAGACAAACAAAGGCATTATGCCGCGAAGGGACTAGAAATTTTACGGAAGACATACTACGGCTATATTCCTGTCGATACGAGAAAGACGTTCCTCCAGGTTAGGTGTAAAAACGTACCCCTTGGGAACAAAAACGACATCACAGAAGCGCTCCGGGAAAGCTTTGAAAGCTTCGGAAATATAGTATCGATTAAACCCATGTTAATAGAAGGCACACCATATGTATCCGACCAATGGATCATTACCTTCGAAACAACCGAGGACCCAGACCTTGAAAATAAACTCCCACGGTTCACACACGTGTGGGATAACAAAGTCTATACAGAGTGGAGATCAGCGGTCAAAGTTTGCTATTTTTGTGAAAAAGAAGGTCACATTAAACGAGAATGTGAACAATACAAAGAATCGGTAGAATTAAGGAACGCCCACAGGGAATATAAACAAAAGAAAGCGGGCCTCTTTGCTAAAAAAGGCAATGAGAAACATGAAGCACCTGAACAGGTGCCCCATCATGCACCCACCCCAGACACTATAATGGATAACATGGAAATTAGCACGAGCATTGTGGACGCACAAATACATCAATCAGGGGAGGGCCCTGTCGAAAAGGAAAACCAGACAAATACAGACTCCGGCCTGGTCACGAGAATGGAGGTAACAGAACCAACAACAAGGGGTCCAGTAACCCAGAAAGAGCACATGACAGAGGCCCCAGACAAGGGAGAAAATGTGGAAACACAACAAGACAGCCCAGAGACCCCAAGCTTACCAGAATATATGCGAGGCAATGTTAATCTGCGCGACGAACTGGACACGCTTCCCCCTTCAAGCAACACAAATGCTCACAGCAAGGAGGGGCTGGACCCTAAGCTCTCCGAAACTACTATGGAATCCACTAATCCAAACGATCCTGAACAGCCGTTAACAGATGATTTCATCACTGTGGTAAATAAGCGATCAGCAGCGTCAAGGAAAAGTAAACTAATTGACAACACAATGTCACGGGAATTGGAAAATAGAAAATCCCCCTATAGCAAAAAGGGGAGAGGCGGTAACCCTTCCCGTCATTAGTCAAGGGACCCTACCTTTTACGGATCATGACACAGAACTTTAAACTTAAGATAGCAACCCTGAACGTAAAAGGATTAAATAATAAGGACAAACAACGTACAACTCTCACGCTGCTAAAATCATATCAAATGGATATAATATTTCTACAAGAAACAAATACTACAGATAAAAGCACTAGAGACTTTCTCAAAGCCCAATGGATCTATGATTCCATATGGACAAGTAAAACCGCCATATTAGCGGGTAACAAAGAGATAGAATTCAAATCGACTAAGATAGAATTGGACAACAGAGTCATAAACACAGAATTTATATTTAAAGGCCACCTCTTCACTGCTACCAACGTATACGCTCCTCCGCAACAACCAGACAGAGTAAAGTTCCTCAATGACTGGAACCCCATACAAAAACCGGACAATATTAACATTATTGCAGGAGACTTTAATCTTAACCTAAACCCAACAATGAATAGAGTCAGCCAAGCAACTCCACAAAGAGACCCCTCTAAAGATATACTGGAAGGGAAAGTCCTAGAATTTTTCAATGCTGCTGAATGCTCAGGAACAAGACCATTCCTAACATACTTCCAGAACACCAGGGATGATAGGACAATGGGTACTTGCATAGATTACATCTTTGTAGATATGGTTCACTGTCACTTAGTATCAGAGGTGACAACAAAATTCGGAAACTCAGATCATCTGTTGGTAACATGCACACTCAACTCAAAAACTAAAACCTTTGGTACCCCCATTTGGAAAGTTGACAAAGGAAGTTTCAGTAACGATCTTCTGACCAAAGAATTGCAAGCGGAGCTAGGATCAGAGGATGCTCCAGAAAACTGGGACGGGTGCAAATTGAGAGTGCAATCGATAATAAGAGCATTTAGGAAACCTAAAAGACATGAATGCAATATAACAAAATTAAATAATAAAATCTCAAAGTTAAAGATAGAAAAGGCAAGGCGAGGACTAAGCCCAAAGAAAGACCAAGAACTTGTCGAGATGATGAACACATTACACGATGAAACTGCAGCACTAGCAGAAAAATGGCACCTGCGCTCAAAAGAAAAATGGATCGAAAAAGGAGAAAAATCAACTAAATTCTTCTTTTCACGATATAAGGCCAGAAAAGAAAGTAGTTGTGAGGAACTGATCAAAATTCCCGAGGAATATAAAGACAAATATGAGAATACATTAGACTATATAAAGGAGGAATACCAAAAAATTTATAAAAAAGAGGGATGGGATCCTCAGATGGCAGAGATCCTGATGAGGGAGCTACCCCAAGTCAACGCAGAAATGAACATGAACCTTACAAAAAGCATAACAAAGGAAGAAATAGAACGGATAATCAAATCTCTCCCAAATGGCAAATCCCCAGGCACTGATGGCCTTACGTACGAATTCTATAAGGAGTTTGCAGAAATAGTAATCCCTATTCTTGGAAAAGTATTTAATCAAGTTCTCACAACAGGCAACATGCCGATCTCCTGGCATAAAAATATGATAATGCTCATACCAAAGAAATCGGAGAACAGAGAATGCTTGGAGAACTGGCGGCCGATTTCTTTGGTGAATTCAGACACTAAGATCTTTATGAAAATAATGGCGGACAGATTAAACGAGATATGTAAAATAATTATCCCACCTCATCAATCAGGCTTTATAAAGGAGAGGGTAATTACGGACGCAGCATTAGACATAATTACCACGATGCGGAATCAGCCAGACCCATCTAAACAAAACTGGATGTTATTAGTGGATCAAAGAAAGGCCTTTGATCGTATTAACCATGAGTTTTTAAAAATGACAATGACCAGAATGAATTTTGACCTGAGTTTTATAGAGGTAGTTGACAATTTGTTCCAAAATCAGGAAGCACATATTATAGGAAGAGAGGGGTTATCGTCACCCTTCATGGTAGAAAGGGGGGTAAGACAGGGCGACCCCCTTTCACCGCTACTATATGTCCTCGCATTCGAACCTCTCTTATGTACCTTAGAAAATAGACTCAAAGGTATTCAAATAGAACAATCATTCTTCAGACTATCCGCATATGCAGATGACTTATCAGTGGGTGTGGGATCCACTGAGGATTGGGAAGCGACCCTCAAGACTTTCAAACAATATGAAGAGGCCTCGAATGCCAGTATTAATAAGAATAAAACGAAATTGATCCCGTTGACAATTATAGCAGATGGGACAAAGTTAAAGGACCAAGAGCAATTTACGAAGATTGGGGAAGGTAACACAGTACGCATACTGGGATACGAAGTCCAGGCAAATGGCCTTCCTAAAAGGGATATGTGGACGAAAATAATTAAGCAGATGGAAAAGAATCTAGAACGTCTGTCAGGAAGAAATCTAACATTCGTTGGCAAAATACTTATGGCAAATGCCCTCGTTCTCTCCAAAATCTGGTATGGGGCATATCTGGCTCCTCCTACTGGAAAACAAATAGCAACAATCAATGAGCTCCTGGCCAGGTGGATTAAAGGAAAAAGTAAAATGCTCCCACGATGGACTACATTCCAAAAGGGGCCCGAAAACCATGGCCTGAAAGCCCCGATAATTGGAAACATGCTAAAAGCAAGATTATGCATGGTCTGGAAAAGCCTGATAACGGGCAATTCTTTCTGGGCCACAGTGGAAAGGAAAAGGATCTCAGACTGTTTACGCGAAAGACGGGGAATTAATATAACCCAAGCTCTAAATAACAAGATCAGCACTAAGGCGTGGCCAAGAGAATGGAAGCCGTATCTATCCGCCTGGATGAAGATAGGAGGGAAGATAAAATCACAATCAGAATGGCCTTGGAAATTAGAAGAAATTGAAGTACAAGGAAAGGAGGGCACCAAGTTATCGGTCAAAGTAATTGTTAATATTTTAAGGGATAAAACATTTAAAACAGAAGCAGAAACGGAAGACGAAAATAAAAGGAAATACAACTGGCTAAACATAAATAAGATCGAGAACAAAAAGAAAATGACATATTGGCGGCTCTTCCATAGAGCCCTACCCCTGGGATACAGGCTGAAACATGTAGGTCCAGGAATCTCAGGTGACTGCCTCTGGTGCCCCGGGGAACAACAAACAAGAGAACACTTCATTACGGGGTGTGAAATAAGTAAGGAAATATGGGGAAAAGGGCTCAGCCACCTCAGTAGCGAAGAAGAGAGGACCCCACCTACCACCCTCGAGGAAATATACCAAGAACCACCCACAGAGAACCCAAACGGATGGTATGCCAAGATGTGGCTAAATATGAATGTTGTATATGAACTCTGGTGCAATTATACAGCTGGCAGATGGGGGAAGGATCTGTCAGATAAAAATATAATGGTAAGGAAAGCGGAAATTCGAATAAAAGCGGACATTAGAATACTTAAAGCTAGCTTAGAAAAGTGCTCAAAAAAAGTAACCAACAGATTTAGATACATAGTATAATCTTGTATGAATAGTAAATATTAATAAAAGAGGCCAAACGCCACCACTGGGAATTCCCAGGAGGAAAACAAAAAAAAAAAAAATTGAAGAAAGAAATAGACCAATATAAACTCCAGAATTTGTCTTTCAGGGGAAAGATATTGATAGCCAACTCTCTAATCCTATCGAAAGTATAGTATGCTGCATACATTTTAATGCCAAATAGAAAACAAATTTCTGAGCTCAATGACATGATATCAACTTGGATAAAGAATAAATCAAAAATGCTTCTGAGATACGCCAAATTTCAGGCGGATTATACCAAGGGCTATTATATTTATGTTCTCTTCTTTTACTGTAGGAGACCATTTATTGAAGAAGGTTACTCTATCCCCTGCAGAGTGTAAAGGTTAGATATGCTGTAAAAACGGCCTTGGTATGAAAATCTGGTTGTAATAATCCATCCATCATTTTTTGTCTCCGATTGTATGCTATGATTACTAGCTAAAATAGCTGTTCTATCTGTCCATATTGAGTCGTATGGCCATTGTTTTTCGATGAAGCACCTTTTTTTCTCGTTGTTTAAATTTGTCTCTTGCAACATTATGATATCTAATTTTTACAATTTTAACAGTGTAAAAGTTCTTTGTTGTTTACCACTATCGTTCAGCCCTTTTACGTTTAAAGTGGCTATTTTAATTTCAGACTTCCCTGTCAGTAAAAGGTTTTTGTGACCATCTCAATGATGGTTTCGGCCACCCCTACCTCTCTGGGCATTACAGAGTGCATTCCGAGTGTGATTTGATCCACCTGTAGTATTTCTTTTTTTCTTTTTCGAAGAATTCTTTTTGTGGGTCATCAGTGTGAACTCTCCTAATTCTGTTTCCTCATAGTTAGCAATATCACTAATTTTGGGCATTTGTACTTCCCCTCTGTCGGTTGGGTGGGGATATTAACCTCAGATCCATAACCTAAAACAGCTAATTCATCCTTGTGTTCTATTTCTGATTGTTTCCTATTGATCTCTACCTTATCTGGAATGGTATCCATTACTGTATTAGTCTGTTCTTTCAAGTTTAAGTCAAGAGGCTTATTTGCTTCCTGCACTTCTGTATCTAGATTGTTCATAAGGTGGGGTCCAGGGTTATGTTCTCTTCCCATGTTGTTTTATCCATCTCTATTTCATAAGCACCTGCATTTGGGCGTTCTTCTGCATTCCTTGTTCTATATGTCCTTAACTGTTGTCTCCATTCCACTGATTCTTGGGACTCGTGACAATCTTTCTTAATATGACCTTCTCTTTCACAAAAATAACATACCTTTGTGGCTGATCGCCATTCTGTAGATACTTTATTGTCCATTACATGCGTGAACCTGGGAATATTATTTTCCAGATCCGGATCGTCAGTGATTTCAAACACAATAATCCATTGGTCAGAGATGTATGGAGTTCCATCAATCATTAATGGTCTGATTGAAGCGATTTTTCCCACATCCTCGAAAGCTCCAAATAGGGCATCCGAGATTTCCATTTTATTTCCTAAGGGTACATTCCTACATTTCACCGGTAAAAAGGACTTACGACCGTCAGTAGGAATATATCCAAAATATATCTTATGATTTATAACTATTCCATTACTGGCATAGTGTTTGTGAATGTGATTTCTATGTGTGTACATAGGGCCTCCGCATGGGCTGAGTAGGGCCGGGTAATGGCTATACCCTAGCCCTACCTGTCTGTGTAAGGGCTTGACTTCTGAGCCCTTACCCTTACCCTAGGGCTCAAAATTTAATGCCCTAGCCTGGCCTGCAAAACCCGCAGGTACCTGTGGTACTTATGGGCTTATTATTATTAATAGAAAGGCTGCCCCAAATTAGGGATAGGAATCGATTTAGTCGATTAAATCGACTAAACTTAGTAATTTACATATAAATTTTTTAGTTGACTAAATCGATTCCTATTTCTACTTGCAAGTATCAGTAATGGCGGTATGGTTGGGTGGTATATTGGGTGGTAAATGATCCACAGCTGCAGTTGTAGTATAAAGTTCTTTGCAGTCAGTTTTTGGGCTCTACAGGTGCGTGTGCAGTGCAATAGCTCTTATTAGTGGATAGTTAGGCTCTAACAGTGTAAGGACCTGAAATAGATACTGCAAAATAACACCCCGATTTAGTTATATGGACAGATATTAGCTATCTTTGTTATGTTTAGGGTTTCATGTAATTGGCAGGTGCAGTTTAGGCTTTGGGTTTAGGAAATTTGGGAAGAGGTCAGTAATTTATACGTTTGACAGTTGGGAGAATTAGTTCTAGTCTAGAGACTTTTGTCATAGATATTGAAATTTAAGTATGTAACGCTAGAGCTTTGCTTATTCTGAACTTTACCCATAATTTCTTCAAATTATGTATAATCTTAAAAGTGCTCGAATTATCTAATCGAGTTTACTAATAAGTTTACATACCTGGTTTCATGTGACAGTGTTGCACAGCTACCTTATGATCCGATATTGAGTAGCTTGTATCAGTATAAATTGATAAAAATTAGCCAATAATATGAACTGAAATTCACATGAAATATAAATTATAGGTACCCGCGGGCAGTGTTGTACACGGACATTGTCCCGCCGATTTTTCAGGGACGCGGACAGTCCGGGACGGGACGTCCGGGACATGTCCGCAATAATGTCCCAACATGATGGACATGTCCGCCAGGTAAAACCAATCAAATTGCGGAATTATACGAATTTTATTGGTTGATGATCACGTGTTTAGTCGCCAAATGTCCGGGACAAAAAAAATTCTGGGCGGACATGTCCCGGACGTCCCGTCCCGGACTGTCCGCCGTCCGTGTCCGTGTCCCATAACAACACTGCCCGCGGGTATAGGAGCCAGGTAGCGGTACTACCCAAGCCCTATCCGTTTGTGTAAGGGCTTAGTTTTTGAGCCCTTATAATTACCCTAGGGCTTGGGATTTGATACCCTAGCCCAGCCCTTGTGGGCCTACCCGCAGGCAGTGTTGTACATGGGACAGTTGGGACATACGTTGGGACATTTTGGGACATTCTAGGATAATTTTATAAATTGAAATTACTTAAAATTTTATTAAGATAATCTAATTAAATTTTTTTAAAAATGTGTTCAGCACCTAAAAAAATATATAATTATATATTTTTTTAAATTAATTTATTAATTATTAAGGCTTGGGACATAGTTGGGACACTTGGGACGCTGGGACATTGGGACATTGGGACATGGCAAAAAAAGGCTGGGACAGTGAAAATGTACAACACTGCCCGCAGGTACCCATGGGTAACCCAGGCCCATGGGAGGCCTATGTGTACATGTACCCTTGGTGAAGTGCTGTTTCGCTGCACTAACATCGTATTTGACCTGGTCAAACATCGAGGTTATTATTTCATTGAAGGAACTCTGTAGGCCCTGTATATAAATAATTAATGCATTGGAGTTGTTTGTTCTGATATGTTTCCTCAGAGAAAAGGTGGAGTACATCGACTGTTTCCTTTTTAGTTTCGGAAACAATGAAGTCCAAATCTTTTGCTTTGTACGATTCTCTTTTGGTTATATATATATGAATTTTTCCGTGTCCCTGGTGCATCTGAAAGCAAGTTTCACCAATACAGTGCCTAGACACAAAATTTTATCCAAAAACGACAATGCATTGATCATTGACATACAGAGCCTGATCAATATATCCACTAATGACATAATTGCAACACTTGCATTGAAACTCAATGGATTTAATTGCAGCCAAGACTCATTTAACAAAGGGAAAAAGAGCCTCTCTTGAGCTAGTTTTCAAAAGCAAAGAAAGGGCACAGTTCTATGCCTCTGAAGGGATCACTATCTTTAAACAAACATTTTTTGGTTACATCCCTATTAATCTCAAGCGTTCTTTTCTTACGGTGAAACTCAGGAACACACCAATGGGAGATTTAGAAAATACTACAGAACTCATTCTGGAAGCATTTCAAGATGTTGGCCAGATTGCCGCAATAAAGCCGCTCTTGTATGAAGGAACAACGATCTGTTCAGATCAATGGTTGGTTACTTTTGAAATAACAGATGACCCGGACCTACAATCTAGAATCCCAAGATGCACTCACGTAGGTGACCATAAAGTAACAACTGAATGGAAGGAACCCAAGGTTTGCTACTACTGCGAAAAAGAGGGCCACATCAAAAAAGAATGTAATGAGCTTAAAGCCTCTATAGAAGCATGGCACTTACTTAAAGAAGCTAAACTCCAAAAAGAAGGAGCGGACACTTATAAAACTCACACTCAAGGTCCTATTTTCAGCCCAAACAACTCCTACATTCAAAATTCCTCAACGAATACAGAGGGTAAAATACAAACTGAAAGAGGAGAGATAACTGATGCCCCAACACCAAACAATACAGGTTTGGTACCACAAAAAATGGAAATTGAATTAGCAACTGAGGAATTGGACAAACCTACTCCAATTGTCTCAGAAATGGAAATCCTAACGGATTCAAAAAAACCAAGCTCAACCCAAAGTATCTTACAAGAAGAACCATTTACAGTGGTTTCCTACAAGAAATCAAACAATAAAAATGGAAAAAGGAAAGAAGAGGAGGAAAAGAAATTTACACATCTGGGTCAACAGCATAGAGTCCATGGGATCACCCCTCGGGGTGTGCCAGGACTAAAGAACCAACACTAAGACCTTTGGCCTAGGAAACGCAAATTTGTTGCACTAGAAAACAACTATCAGCTCTCGAATACAAAGGCTTCAGAACAACTTGAGGTCAAAACTACTACCACAAGTTGGGCAGCTCAAACAGAAGAAGAACTTAAAGCTGAAGAAAAAAAACACAAAAACACTGACGCGAGAACTGTGAGCAAAGATCAAAACAAACCACGTGATATCCTGACTGACACAACAATTCACGTGTCCCAGGTAAACAACAAACAGGATGAAAAACACGTGCACCAAACAGACAAAATAAACAAAAACGAACACGTGAATCAAACAGATAACGATCATCTAGACAAAGAAATTATTGATCCAATTACTTCGGGTACAGCCCAAGCATCTACAAGTGCATCTGCACTTTCAGCCAGGGAAGTTAAAACAAAACAATGGACAGACTTCTTTCCTAAACTCAAGGGAGGAAAAGCAAGTTTCACCAACACAGTGCCCAAACACAAAATTCTCTCTAAAAATGACAATGCT
>QKWP01000694.1:85476-100073 GCA_003550325.1 Gigaspora rosea
AAAGAACTTCAAGAGACCCAAAACATCTCCAACTGGGACTTTTGCAAATGCTCAATTCAATCTATAGTAAGAGCCCATAAACCCAGTTCTCCTCCAGAAAAAAACATCCAGAGGCTTCACAAAAGACTTTGTAATTTGAACAATAAGATAGCCCAAAACCCTGTCTTAACTGATCTCAAACTCATTATCGAAGACCTTAACTTAAAGCTACAAGAGGAACTGGCATCTCTTTCAGAAAGGTGGCGTATCAGGTTGAGTGCCAAGTGGATAGAAGAAGGAGAGAAGTCAACAAAATACTTCTTTGTTCTCTATAAGAAAAAACACTCTACAACAAGCTGCTCAAAAGTAAAGAATCCGAATGACGTAAATGGGACGTCCCAGGTACAAGCACTCAACTACATTAAAGAATTCTACCAAGAAGTCTACAAAAAAAAAACAATTGATAAAGAAATAGCTTTTCAACTTACGGAAAACCTGGCACAGGTCTCTTTGGAACAAAATCATGCACTAATCAAACCCATCACAGAGGAGGAAATTCGCCAAACAATTGTCAAACTCCCAAACAATAAGGCCCCGGGCTCTGACGGTCTTACATATGAATTTTACAAAGATACCAGAGAGGCCGTCGTTCCAATACTAGTCAAACTCTTTAATGAGGTCCTCTTACAAGGCCAAATTCCCAAGTCTTGGAGCAAAAGCTTGGTCACTTTGATCCCCAAAAAGGACAATGATTTAGAGAGCATCAATAGCTGGAGACCAATCTCGCTCGTCAATGCTGATGTAAAGATTTTCATGAAAATACTAGCAAATAGAATCAACCCAATCTGCAATGAAATCATAGGTCCAGCTCAACAGGCGTTCATAGCCAACAGGTCGATCACAGATTCAGCTCTAGATATCCTCACAGTAGTGAAAAATCAAAAGGACCAAACGAGACAGCACTGGCTTCTTTTGCTAGACCAACAGAAGGCATTTGACAGGATTAGCCATGACTTTATACGTATAGTATTGGAAAGAATGAACTTCGACCACAACTTTATTAGGGTCGTCAATGCCTTGTTTTCCTCACAAGTTGCACACATAGTTGACTCAGATCAAATATCAGAACCAATTAGAGTGGAGAGAGAGGTAAGACAAGGAGACCCGCTCTCTCCTCTCCTCTATGTTCTGGCTATTAACCCTCTAATAGAGACCATCATTCAGAACATTAGAGGCATCCCGGTCAGTGATACAAACTTCAAAATTGCAGCATATGCAGACGATCTATCAATTGGGATTAGCTCTCCGTTGGACTGGTCAACACTTCTCAAAATTTTCAGTGACTATGAAAAAGCCTCAAATGCAGTCATCAACAAACATCAACAAACATAAGTCAATCCTTATACCAATAACAAACAATGCCAGCAGAGTCGAACTCTCAGAGCAACATAATTTTAAAACCCCAACCAACGACCAGGAATACTTTACATTCCTTGGATACAGTGTAGACACCAAGGGTAACCCTAGCAAAACCCTCTGGAGTGAAATGACAAAAAAAATCAAGAACAAGATCGAAGAGCTCTCCAAAAGAAACTTGTCATTTAGAGGAAAGATTCTTGCAGCCAAAACACTTCTTATTTCCAAGATCTGGTACCTGGCCTATCTTCTCCCGCCATCAAGAGGACAACTTAAAGAAATCAACTCACTTATAATAAAATGGGTTAAGAATAATTCACGTATGCTCCCCAATACTCAACATTCCAACTTGGGTATGAAAAGGGTGGTCTATCAGCTCCAATTCTCAAGGACATGCTCGATGCCAGAATCCTCTCAATCTGGATCAAGTTACTATCTAGCAGCGCTTTATGGGCAAGAACAGAAAGAAAGATAATCACAGCAGAAATCCGTAACAGAAGGAATATTACAGTCAGGGAGGCACTATCACAAATTCCTTGCAAGACCAAAGGTTGGCCGGAAAGATGGAGGCCATACCTAAATGCCTGGAAAAGATTTAAGGGTAAAATCGAAACAACAGGTACCTGGCCATGGGAACCTAGTAATCTCAAAATAGGTGAAATAGAGGGTCAACAATTTACTGTTCGCATGGCCCTAAAAAGTCTTTACAAACCATCGGTTCCCTCAAGCAACACCGATCAAAACCATTCTCAATTTAAATAGATCAAATCCAAATGGAGTCTTAACAAGAAGAAGGACACTTTTTGGTGCCTTATGCACAGGGCCTTACCTCTAGGGTACCGATTAGTGCACATCGATCCCAATGGCATTGGGGACTGCCCTAATTGCCCTTACCATATGCAAACCATCGAACATTTTGCTTTAAAGTGTCCTCTAAGCAAAGTTGTCTGGGAAACCGCCTACAAAGTCCTGAAGACATCGGAAGAGGACTCAATTCCTCGAACATTAGACGATATCTTCAAAGCTACCAATATTAAAGAAAGCAAGAAGCGCAAAACTGCAATCTGGTTACACATTATCTGCATCTACGAGATCTGGTGCTGGTATACGCAAGCCAAATGGGGTGATAATGTTATCCCTCAAACGGCAATTGCTAATATAATTAGGATCAAGTTAAAATTTGAAATTAACCTTTTATATAGAATCCTTGGCCGTAAAGGCTGCAAAAAGCCGGGTAGTGGCAAAAACATACTTGACTTCATAGAACTTTCTGTATAATTTTGTAAATTAATATGTATATAAATAAAGTATGCTTAGATGCGTTTTGAAAAATAAAAAAATCGCTACACTTAATGTAAAAGGTCTAAACAATAGACCTAATATGTATATAAATAAAGTATGCTTAAATGCGTTTTGAAAAAAAAAAAATTTCGCTACACTTAATGTAAAAGGTCTAAACAATAGAACTAAGGCGCAAAAAACACTCACACTTTTAAATTCTTATAATATCAATATCATTTTAATTCAAGAAACTAACCTAAAAAACACTAAAACAAGAAACTTCTTAGCACAACAATAGGGATTCAGCTAAATTTGGTCCTCAAAAACTGCAATATTAGCAGGCAAAAGAAACATTGAGCTCACTACAGTTAGAGAATCACAAGATGGTCGCATTATCACAGTCAATACAGAAATCAAACAACAACTATTTCAAATCACAAACATCTATGCTCCACCCAAAAGCAAAGACAGAGTTCGTTTCTTTGAAAACTGGACTCCACCCGTAGCAGAGAGAAGAATTTGCATCATTGCTGGCGATTTTAACACAAATTTAGATCCACAAAATGATAGAATAAGTAGCGCACCAGCACAACCTGACCGCTCAGGTGCAAACCCTCCTGATCGAATATACCGACACAGTTCTGTTTGCAAAAGAGAGCCCATTTCTCACATTTTATCAATCCACACATAATGGTCAAAGAATGGCAACACTCCTGGATTACATCTTTATAGAGGAAAGCCACAGCCACCTCTGTAGAAATACTAGTACAAAATTTGAGAACTCTGACCACTTACTAGTGGAATCAGAATTTAACTTTAAGCTATCGCATACCAACAGAACACAATGGAGGTTTGATAGAAAACCTGGGACATTCCAGAATTTAAAATTGGTATAATGAAAGAACTTCAAGAGACCCAAAACATCTCTGACTGGGATTTCTGTAAATGTTCAATTAAGAGCCCATAAACCTGGTTCTCCTCCAGAAAGAAACATTCAAAGGCTCCATAAAAGACTTTGTAATCTGAACAATAAGATAGCCCAAAACCCTGTCTTAACTGATCTCAAATTGATCACAGAAGACCTTAACCTAAAGCTACAGGAGGAACTGGCATCTCTTTCAGAAAGGTGGCGTATTAGGTCGAGTGCCAAGTGGATAAAAAGGAGAGAAGTCAACAAAATACTTCTTTGCCCTCTACAAAAAAAAGCACTCTACAACAAGCTGCTCAAAAGTAAAGAACCCTAACGATACAAATGGAACATCCAGATACAAACACTTAATTACATCAAGGAATTCTACCAAGAGGTCTACAAAAAAGAACCAATTGATGAGGGAACGGCCTTTCAACTTACGGAAAACCTGGCACAGGTCTCTTTGGAACAAAATCATGCACTAATCAAACCCATCACAGAGGAGGAAATCTACCAAACAATCAACAAACTTCCAAACAATAAGGCCCCAGGTATACATGGGGACGAAATTATTTTGGGTTTGAAACCCCGAAATTAAAATTTGAAGCCGAAATTGTTTTTGACCTATTTTACTTGAAAGAAGAAATTATTTGATACTTTTTTTAAATAGACGAAATTATAAAGAACATATCTATATAAATTTTATTTGCTCTTCTTATAAAAAATTTTAATTTTCTCTAATGAAGACGAAATAGGCCTTTTTCAAAAATCAATTTCGGTGGCATTACTAGCCCCAGGCTCTGATGGTCTTACATATGAATTCTACAAAGATACCAAAGAGGCTGTAGTTCCAATACTAGCCAAACTCTTTAACGAGGTCCTCTCACAAGCCAAATTCCCAAGTCTTGGAGCAGAAGCTTGATCACTTTGATCCCCAAGAAGAACAATGATCTAGATGTAAAGATTTTCATGAAAATACTAGCAAACAGAATTAACCCAATCTGCAATGAAATTATAGGCCCAGCTCAACAGGCATTTATAGCCAACAGGTCTATCACAGATTCAGCACTAGATATTCTCACAGTACTAAGAAATCAAAAGAACCAAACGAAGCAGCACTGGCTTCTTTTGCTAGACCAACAGAAGGCATTTGACAGGATCAGCCATGATTTCATATGTATAGTATTAGAAAGAATGAACTTTGATCACAACTTTATTAAAGTCATCAATGCCTTGTTTTCCTCACAAGTTGCACACATAGTTGACTCAGGCCAAATATCAGAACCAATCAGAGTGGAAAGAGGGGTAAGACAAGGAGACCCTCTCTCCTCTACGTTCTGGCTATTAATCCTCTAATAAAGACCATTATTCAGAACATTAGGGGCATCCTGATTAGTGATACAAACTTCAAAATTGCCGCATATGCAGACGATCTATCAATCGGAATTAGCTCTACCTCAGACTGGTCAACACTTTTCAAAATTTTTAGGGACTATGAAAAAGCCTCAAACACAGTCATCAACAAATAACAAACAATGCCAGCAGAGTTGAACTCTCAGAGCAACATAACTTTAAAACCCCAACCAATGACCAGGAATACTTTACGTTTCTTGGGTACAGTGTGAACATCAAGGGTAACCCTAGCAAAACCCTTTGGAGTGAAATGACAAAAAAAATAAAGAACAAAATTGAAAGATCCTTGTAGCCAAAACACTTCTTATTTCCAAGATCTGGTACCTGGCCTATCTTCTCCCACCGTCAAGAGGACAACTTAAAGAAATCGATTCACTTATAATGAAATGGGTTAAGAACAATTCACAAATGCTCCCACAATACTCAACATTCCAACTTGGGTATGAAAAGGGTGGTCTATCAGCTCCAATTCTCAAGGACATGCTTGATGCAAGAATCCTCTCAATTTGGATTAAGTTGTTGTCTAGCAGCTCTTTATGGGCAAGGACAGAAAGTAAGATAATTACAGCAGAAATTTGTAATAGAAGAAATATTACAGTCATGGAGGCACTATCACAAACTTCCTGCAAGACCAAAGGTTGGCCGGAGAGGTGGAGGCCGTACCTAACTGCCTGGAAGAGATTTAAGGCAAAATCGAAATAACAGGTGCCTGGCCATGAGAACCTAGTAATTTCAAAATAGGGGAAATAGAGGGTCAACATTTTACAGTTCGCAAGGCTTTAAAAAGCATTGTATCTTGATTTCCCGAAAGCCAGTTACCCGCCAGCTCATTTTACCGACCCCATATCACCGACAGAATGTTTCACCTACAGCATTTTTTGTTGACAGAATCTTTCCTTGACATACCATGTTTTCGACCTCTCCTTTTCTTGACAGGACATATTTTCGAAAAGACATTTTACTGACATGACGTATTTCAGAAAGAACATTTTTCTGGATCTTTCCCCGATTAGAATTTCGTTTAAATAGGTAGAGTGATATATTCGTGTTTATCACATCACATGATTAAGCATTCGGCCTAAATTAGGGTTAGGGTTGATAGTGCTAGTAAGCAAAGACGTAGCTGTATGATTTCACGTGATGTGATGATCACTGGGTTTATCGTTCTTGTCAGAAAAAGTGCATTCAATAAAACTTAGTGTCGGAGAAAAGTCAAATTAGAAATATGTCATGTCAGATAAATGTCTTGTCGAAAATATGAGATTTCTAGGAAAGGGGATGTCGAAAACATGGTATGTCGAGGAAAGATTCTGTCAACAAAAAGTGCTGAGGTGAAACATTCTGGGGTCGGTAAAATGAGCTGGTAGGTAACTAACTTTCGGGGAATCATACCAGAATCCTAAAAAGCCTATACAAACCATCAGCTCCTTCAAGCGGCACAGATCAAAACCACTCTCAATTTAAATGGATCAAATCCAAATGGAGTCTTAACAAGAAGAAGGACACTTTCTGGCGCCTCATGCACAGAACCGCACCAGGGGTCTAGACACTTTTGCAGTAACATGACGTGGCGCATAAGAATGAACCAATCGGAGAATGTAAATTTTGATCGTCCCGGATCAGTCCGACATCAAAACAAAACACGTATACAAGAAGAAAAAAAGAGAAAAGAGCGAAAATACTCGAAAACTAGTGTTTAAATCGGCCTTAAAAACCATATAAAAATGTCTGGAATGCGATTTTACACATATATAGGGACCTTCTAAGGCTATATACACGAACCCTAACCCTACCTTAACAATAAAGCCAAAAAGTTAATCCAATGACGCTACACCACGTGATGGTCACGTTACTGCAAAAGTGTCTAGACTCCTGGTGGGGCCTCATGCACAGGGCCTTACCTCTAGGGTACCGATTAGTGCATGTTGATCCTAATGGCATTGGGGACTGCCCAATTGTCCCTACCATACACAAACCATTGAACATTTTGCTATAAAATGTCCTCTAAGTAGAACTATTTGGGAAACTGCCTACAAAGTCTTGAAGACATCGGAAGAGGATTTAATTCCCCAAACATTAGACGAAATCTTCAAAGCAACCAATATTAAAGAAATCAGGAAACACAAAACTGCAATCTGGTTACACATCATCTGTATCTACGAGATTTGGTGCTGGTATACGCAAGCCAAGTGGGGTGACAAAGTTACCCCCCAAATGGCAATTGCAAATATAACTACTATAGAATCAAGATAAAATTTGAAATTAACCTTTTACATAGAATTCTTGGCCGTAAAGGCCACAAAAAGCCAAATAGCGGCAAAAACATTCTTGACTTCATAGAACTTTCTGTATAATTTTGTAACTTAATATGTATATAAATAAAGTACACTTAGATGCATTTTGAAAAAAAACTAACAGACCTAACTAGTCTAGATAATTGGAGGCCAATTTCACTAGTAAACTGTGATGCAAAAATCTTTATAAAGGTCATAGCATCACGTTTAAATGAAACTTGCAACTCTTTAGTGCCCCTACACCAACAGGGCTTGGTCACATGACGCTCTATCTTTGATGCAGCCTTAAATATACTTAATACAATGAGAAATCAGAAGGACGTTGCAAAACAGCATTGGATGTTGTTCATGGTTCAACAAAAAGCATTTGATCGCATTGACCACAACTTTTTACAAATTGTTTTAGGGAAAATGAAGTTTTGTAAAGGTTTTAGAAATCTAGTTGAAATCTATTCTTAAACCAAGAAGCACACATCTTCGAATCTGGTTGCCTCTTGGAACCATTTAGGGTCAAGAGAGGGGTCCAGCAGGGTGACCCTCTCTCTCCTCTTCTTTATATTCTAGCTTTTGAACCTCTCCTAATGCATGCGCAAGGATTAATAAACATAAAACCAAGTTAGTACCGCTGACTGACCTAGCTAGAAGAGCCAATCTTCTGGGGACTAATCTCTTTAATATAGTAGGGGAACAGGAGTCCCTAATGGTATTAGGTTACAACATTTTTCCGAATGGTTCTCCCAAAAAGGATCCGTGGACCTCAACAATTTCTAGGTTACAATCCTCACTAGACAAGGTTGCACAAAGGAACCTCTCCTTTAAAGGTAGAATAGCCAAATCTCTGGTCCTATCAAAAATATGGTACATGGCATGCATACCTTTTGCCACCAAGCAAAAAACATATAGGGGAAATAAATAGAATAATAACATTCTGGATTAAGTATAATTCAAAAATGCTTCCCAGATATTCAACATACCAACAATCATATGATTAAGGTGGTCTTCCGGCTCCGATTATTGGCAACATGCTCGAGGCTCAGATGTTATCAGTATGGCTAAAACTGTCAACAGACAACACATTATGGGCACAAATAGAATGGAGAATAATTAGTCTAGTCTTAAGATCCAAGAGAGATGTCTCAGTCTTACAAGCTTTAACTACAAAACCAATACGGACCAAAGCGTGGCCTACTGAAATGGAAGCCATATTTACTAGCATAGAAAAAGGTTGAAGGGTTGATCTTAGCTCTTTCAAACTGGCCTTGGAATACAGAGTCTGTCCTTTTAGGAGGTGAAAGGGGAAATGAATTGCAAGTTAAAAACGTTATAGAATTCCTGGGAAAAACAACAATGGCACCTTCCCTGATGCAACAAACACTTTCCAAACCAGGATCCTTTTCAAGGCAATGGACAATAAAAAGAAGGACATTATGTGGTGGCTCTTTTACAGAGCCTTACCATTAGAATACCATCTCCAACATGTATCACCAACAGAAACAGGTCTCTGCTTGTGGTGCAATAACACACGTTATACTTTAGATCACTTTGCCTTTGAATGTGCATTAGCAAACAGATATGGTCAGAAACTTACAAGTCCCTAAACATGGAAAAGATTCCCACTATCCCAAACTCTATAGAAGAAGTCTTCACCACTTCCAATTTTGCAAAAGAAACATACTACAAAACTGCATTATGGATACGCATAAACACAATATACAAAATCTAGTGCTGGTTCACTGCCGCGAAATAGGGTAATAGCAGCCACCTGGAAACATCCCTTTCCCATATAGTTAGAAACCATACTGTCAATGTCGCATATAAATCTGTAAATAAGAAAATATGTAAATGTCTCCATTGTAAATAATTATTTATATAGTACTTAATAAAGAGTGCCACACGTGCCTCAGATGCAATTGGCTTCCTGAGATAGCCTAAAAAAAAAGATCTGACCATTCATTGGAAATGAGTGAGCATGTTAATGCTCAGCTGCAGGAAATCTACCAAATTTTTCTTTTCGCATTACAAAACCAGAAATAGTACCTCCGCAAATGACAAGATTCAGATACTGGGACATAATCAGGCAAATAGCCCTGTTGATAAACTGCAATACATGAAAAATATCTATCAAGACATATATAAGGCAGAAAATAATAGCGGAATTCTTCGTCCAAGGTTTACTGCAGCCTTCACTGCTCCAGAACCAAAGGCTAGTAGGTCCTATCTCTGAAGAGAAAGTTGGTAATATCATAAAACCAACTCCCAAACAATAAATCTCCTGGATCAGATGGTCTCACATATGAATTCTATAAAGGAATCAAAGAGGAAATAGTCCTATACTTACAGGTCTCTTTAATTATCAGTTGGGAAGTGGCTTGGTACCTAGGTTGTGGACCAAGAGCATCATTACCTTGATTCCAAAAAAGTCAGACAATCTTGAAAATATAGACAACTGGCAACCAATATCTCTTACGAACTGCGATGTTAAGATTTTTATGAAGATTCTGGCCAATAGTATTAATATGATTTGCGAATTGATTATCGAACCATCACAACAGGCATATAAAAGGAAGGTCAATCACAGATGCCCACATTAGACATTATTACTACAATGAGGAATCAAGTAGATCAATTAGCTAGCTACTGGTTGTTGCTGTTTGATCAGCAAAAAGCCTTTGACCGAATAAGTCATGACTTTATCCTGATGGTACTTGAGAGAATGGGATTTGATTAATATTATTAAAAATCTTTTAAGCTTCAAACAGCACATATTGCAGATTCCAACCTTATTTTAGAGCCAATTAGAGTAGAAAGAGGGGTTCGACAAGGGGACCCTCTGTCACCTCTTTTGTATATTTTAGCATTGAACCCACTTATCCTTAAAATTCAAGAAGAACTAAATGGAATAAAGGCAGTAGGACAATTCTTTAAAGTCACAGCATATGCTGATGACTTGACAGTAGGAATTGGATCCCCATTGGACTGGAAAAAGCTTGTGTTACTCCTTCAAAAATATGAGCTAGCCTCCAATGCAAAGATCAACCAAAAGAAATCAATTTTAGTACCACTTACCAACATGGCCAAAGCAACAAATCTACTGGATTAAAATCTTTTCAAAGTGGCTGAGGATGGTGCCTTGTTCAGAATTATGAGATTGACTCTAGGGGCACTCCTAAAAAACAATTGTGGGAAAACTTAACCCAAAGCATCAAACAAAAAATTGAGAAAATCTCTGGTAGAAATTTGTCATTTAAAGGAAAAAATTCTACTTACAAAGGCCCTTCTTATTTCTAAAATCTGGTATCTAGCATATTTGCTTCTACCTAAAAGAAAACAACTTGACAAAATTAATAATCTGATTTCCAATTGGATCAAGAACAAATCAAAACTACTTCTATGATACTAGCTTTTTAGCTGGATTACAACAGGGGAGGGTTAAATGCCCCTGCTCTTAAGGATACGCTTGATGCTAGGCTTTGTTCAATTTGGATAAAGCTTCTGACAGCTAATAGCTTTTTGGGCCAGAGTTGAATGAACACTACTTTCACAAAGAATACAAGATAAAAGAAAATCTCAATAGGAACAGCTTTAACAACACTTCCAATTAAGCTTAAAGGGTGGCCAGATGCTTGGCAACCTTACCTAACAGCCTGGAAATGACTTAAAAGCACAATAGAATCTTCTAATAACTGGCTGTGGAAAATTACACAAATAAAGCTATGTGATCAACTAGGGGATCAGTTCAAGGTCAGGAAAGCAACTGAATTTCTAAGACAGTACTCAATAAAGCCTACAGTAGTACAAACCCCAATAGATTCACAAAACAATCCTCTAAACCACTATGGTTGGATGGAAAGTAAGGAAGTATTAAATAAAAGGAAAGATATTTTTTGGCGGTTGCAGAATAGAGCACTTTCACTGGGTTACTGACTTATGCACATAGATAAAGATATAGATGGAAGCTGCCCAAGCTGCCCAGAGGAAAAACAAACCAGATCATTTTGCATTGAAATGTAATATCAGTTAAACAATTTGGAGGATGGGTTACTTCTTTATGAAGAATTCGTCATTATACTTGATCCCACAAAACATGTTTACTGCTCAAAATATACAAAATAGTGGAAAAAGAAGAGTTACATATTAACATTATGTACGAGATATGGTATTGGTACACACAAGCTTGGTGGGGAAATAACAATATGAGAGAAGTTGTAAAAAAGGTAGCCAAAGCTAGGTTAAAGAAAAGCCTTACAGTCTTAAACAAAACCTGTAAGAGCAAATCAAAAAAAATTTCAGTTTTTTTTTTTTTTTAAATTTCTCAGCATCAAGACTGAGGCGCAGTTGGCGTTCTTTATTAATAATCAAGTGAATTAACTACTTCTAATTACATTAAACTTTAAGACATTATAATGCTGTTTTATTTTAGGGGATTTCTCTCTCAAATTGAATTGTAGCTGCCGGAGTTCCTTTTTGAGCTGGAACTCAGCTTGCCGTATGGCCCTAATTCTAGTTATTACCTCTTCGCCCCATTTGGCTTTTGCAAATGAACACCATATTGTGTATATTGCCTGAATATGCAGCCACTGATCAGCTCTTTGTTTCGATCTACTTTTTATGTTACTGGCTTCGAGTGCTTTTTGTGTGGAGGACAGGAGGGATGTGTCCGCCGTACAATCTATCAGATCATAGGCTGAACGCCATATTTCTTTACTCATGTTACAGTTCATTGCGAAATGTTCAATGGTTTGTCTGGCTCCCACACACCATATGCAGTCACCGTTGTTTGCTGGATCTAGGTGCCATGTTCGGTATCCAAGTGGTAAGGCCCCATGTTGAAGCCATCAGCAGATATCTAATTTTTTATTAGTATGTTCTTTCACTTTTAACCAGCTAAAGTTGTCTGTCAAATTGTTATCTACCCTTGTATTACCCCGCCTCTCAATGCATTTAGTCATCGCACTATCCATTTAACTGTCAGCTCAGGGCCGCAGGTCTTGTCAACATTCACTTCTTCAAGCAACCATGGCCAATTTCTTGTAGTTGAAATATCGCTGCCTAATTTGATCCACGTACGTATGTGACCCCTCCATTCTTTTGGCCAAGCTTTTGCACTAATTGGGGTTGACTTTAGTACTTGTATGATGCTGAGATTCCTTTTAGCTCTAGTTTTCTCTGGGATTGATCCCCTTTCAAAGCAGGCCCAGGTGGCACCACTCGTACATAAGCATTTCCATATCATTATAAGTCGCGCACTCAACATATTTTGAATGACAGGGGCTCCCAGTCCGCCTTCTTCTGGGTTCTTTTGGAATGTGGCGTATTTGGGATTTATATTTTATCTAATTTGAGATTAGGTCGTTGATTATAGATATGTGTTTTCTTTTGGGAGGGAGAATGTAGGCCGCGTACCACATTCTGGAGAGAACTAGGGACTTAGCCAATATTATTCTTCATTTTGTTAGTAATTTCCTCCCACAGGACTTTTTTTGGGTGAACCGTCTCTCAGGATTTCAAAGCCTAATATTTTAAACGAGGTCTGTTCAGGGACTTTCTCATAGAGTTCCTCTCCTGGTAGGTTTACATTTTCCGCAGAAGGTGTAAGTGGGATTAGTTTGGACTTTTTCTTGTTTATTCTAGCGTTTGAAGCTTTCTCATATTCTTCTAGCATCTTCGTTAAGGTCTCCCAGTCTGAACGGGAGCCCACTCCCAATGAAAGATCATCGGCATATGCCATAAGTTTGAAGAAACAGTGAGAGCCCAAGGGTATACCCCTAACTTTTTTGTCAATCTGTAATAATAGTGGCTCGAACGAGAGTACGTAAAGCAGGGGGAGAGAGGGTCCCCTTGTTGCACCCCGCCCCACATTGAAAGGGGACGATATAGACCCGCCCCCAATGATGTGTGCTACTTGATTTTTGAAGAGATTTTTTATTAATTCTATAATTTTCCTGTCGAATTTCATCCTTTCCATTATAAGGGCCAGGAATTCATGATTAACTCTGTTGAAAACCTTCGCCTGGTCGAGTAGGAGGATCCAGTGTTGCTCATTTAATTCATGAGTATTTCGCAGTGTGGTAATTATATCCATGGCAGCATCGACTATGAACCTGCCCTTAATGAAGCCCTGCTGGTGTTCCGGTATAACTGCACCACAAACTTTATTTATTCTATTTGCAATTATTTTCATAAATATCTTTGCGTCCCCATTCACCATTGAAATAGGGCGCCAGTTTTTAACTTGAGATAGGTCTTCACCCTTTTTTGGTATTAGCGTGATCAGACTTTTGTGCCAAGATATTGGCATACGGCCCCCTTCCAAGACCTTATTGAATGCCTTTTCAAGGACAGGTACTAATGCTTCACTCGTAAGTTTGTAGAACTCATAGGAGAGCCCATCAGTTCCTGGTAATTTATTATTAGGGAGAGAGCTGATAACCCGTGAAATTTCCTCAGTGGTTATTGGTTTTAGCATGTTATTGTTCAATCGTGTCTGAAACCTCAGGTAGGTCCTTTGTAAATTTTCCTGCCTCCGATTCATCCATGGGTTCTGGGGCATAAATCTGCCTGAAGAATTGTTGTATGTGCTGCAGAATGTCTACTTTTTCCGAATTTCCATTATTGGGGACTATAATCTCCTCAAGGTTATTAAAGCTTTGTCTCATCTTGTATTTGGCGAAAAAATATTTGGTTGATTTTTCCCTTTCTCAATCCATCTAGCCTTGGATCTGAGAAGCCATTTATCCGTGAGGTCAGTATTTTCATCTTCAATGAGGTTCGACAGATTTGCTATTTGTTCGTCTAGATGAGTCCATTCAGGGTTCTTAGCTCAGGCTATTTTTAGTCGAATCAGTTTTTTGTAAAAGGCCCTAATTATTGACTGGATATTCAATTTACAACCGTCACAGTCCTGTACAGATGAAGGGTCATTAATTTTATCTATAACTTCTTGATTCAATCTTTCATTCCGGAAGCAGTTTTTATCAAACCGCCATTGCGCCTTCTGTCTCTTGGTCGGCCCAAACAAGAGCGAGCATTCAACCAGGAGGTTATCAGAATTGCCAAGCCGGGTTTAACATTCGAGATGTTATGTCTGAAGTTATTATCTATGAATATGTAATCTATACAGGTTCCCATTCTGCCATTGTTCCTAGTGTTTTGGAAGTATGTTAGAAATGGGTTTCGTCTGAATGGTCAGATGCATTGTGAAAATTTTCCATCTTCTTTTGCAGCATTTTCCTTGTGGGATCATGGTGTTTTGGCGCTTGGCTGACTCTATTTTTTTTTTTTTTTTTTTTTTTTTTCCTCCTGGG
>QKWP01000694.1:117483-195248 GCA_003550325.1 Gigaspora rosea
GAATATAATGAATTATTCGAATATAATAAATTATTCGAATATGATGAATTATTCGAATAATTCGAATATGATAGATTGTTCGAATACAATAGATTATTCGAATTATTCGAATATAATTAATTATTCGAATATAATTAATTATTCGAATATAATTAATTATTCGAATTATTCATCGAATAAATATTTAGAAAACTTTATTCGAATATTTGCCGAATACGAATATTATTCGAATAACAAATATAAATCTGAAGCTCTAATTCAGCTACATTAAAAAATTCTGAAACTTTTTCTTCGAGAATTCCTCTAGAGGTGTCTCATTGTGGTTCTGCCTGACTAACTCTATTTAGTACTGGGTTCAAGTTTACCTTAAAGTCTCCTGCTATAATATTAATACTGTCTGGTTTCTGTGCTAGGGCCCAGTCACTGAAGAATTTAATCCTATCCTGTTGGTGTGGAGGAGCGTATATGTTGGTGATAGCGAAGGTGTGGCCTCTGAATATAAATTCTGTTGATATAACTCTATCGCCCTTGTCTATTTTAGTCATTTTAAATTCTATTATTTTATTACCAGCTAATATAGCTGTTTTGTTTGTCCAAATGGAATCATAAATCCATTGTGCCTTAAGGAAGTCTCTTGTGTTTTTATTCGTAGTGTTAGCCATTTTGTAGGATTTTAGCAGTGTAAGAGTGACATGTTGTTTGTCCTTGTTATTAAGTCCTTTTACATTCAAGGTTGCTATCTTAAGTCTGAAGTTTTGTGACATGATCCGTAAAAGGAAGGGGCACCCTATCTATTGGCGGTGAGGGTTACCGCCCTCCCCTTTTTGCCATATGGGAAGGGTCTCTTCTCGGATTCTTGTATCTTTGATTTGTCAGTTTGTTTGTTCTTTTTTAGTGTTGTTGATCTTTTGTTAATGACAGGTTTGAAGCCCTCTGAGTATAACCAATCTGTGTCTTCTGGTTGAGTAGCTTTAGTTGCTGTTTCCATGGAATGAAACTCTGAATGTGCACTGCTTCGATCTACTGTTTTACTTGAGGAGCTAAGAGTGTCTAATTTGTCCCTCAGATCCTTATTTCCACGTGTGTAAGTTGGGGTATTTGGAGCCCCTGAATTACCCTGTTGTGCTAACATATTGTTTTTAGTGTCTAGGACGTCTGTCATTAGTATTTCTGAGGGTATTAGTTCATTAACTGTTGAGTTGATCATTTCCACTTCGGTGCTATTTGTGTTCGGGCTAGAGAACTTCCCCAGGATCGCCACCAAATTACTAATAAAATTTTTTCGATCACGTGAAAATATCCAATAATAAATCATGCCTTGGTGTAACGTAACACGATCATGAAGATCAAAACAAAACGTTCGTCTTCAAAAAATCTCTCTTTACTCAAAATTTTGCTTAAGAAACCGCTTTTCATATTCTAACAAAAAAATTCCTTAGGTAATTTTACAATATGCCAAACCTAAAAAAGATCTACACACTCTCTCTCCTGGTCACGGTAGGTAGAGGGGGTAAATTTTAAAATACGAAATAACTTCACAACAAGAGAAGGAGAAGGACACAGAAAATAAAGGTAGAGGGGCCTGGCCCCAGTTAATTAAAAAACGAAAGCTCGAAGAACCTGTACTCTTAGAAAACCCGCAAAACACGAAACACAAAAATAACAAGATGACGACTCTGTCGGCCCAAGAAAACAAAGAAAACAGAGAAAAACAGACACGTGAACAGGAAAACAAAACCGCGGAACCACTACTCAGATGGGACGAACAGGTCAACAAAGAAATCACTACACTTAGCAACATCACAAATACAACAAATATAGAACAGTCAGAACATATAGAGAGCAACCCTGAAGCAAAGAATACACAAGTAATAGATGCAGAGTGCAGCAACACTACAAACAAGATTAATGCAGACAATGTTCTAGATAGTGAAGACTTTATTGAAGACCCGGACTTTATGGAAAGATACGTAACTGCAGCCTCCTCTAAACACAAAAATATAGAAAAGGACACAAGGCAAAGTGAAAACGAACACACTCAGACAGATTACAGACGAGAAAGCGAACATCATACAACATCAAAAAAATCATGGTCCTCGTTATTTCCCAAACTATCACGAGGGAAAACTACTTTCTCCTCCTTTTCCCCTAGAAACATACTCAAAACCAAAAATGACAACGCATTGATCATAGCAACCAGCAGTCTACAATGCCCATTTAATGAAATTATGGAAGATTTATTCAAAACAGCAGGCTACGATATTAACGCCGCCAAACAACATCTCAATAGAGGCCAAAGATCACACATAGAAATCATATTCAAGGATAAAGCTACACTACAAAAATATGCCGCAAAAGGATTAATGATCAAGGGGAGAACGTATTTTGGTTATATTCCTACAGACGCTAGAAGATCATATTTCTCAATTAAATGTAGAAATATCCCACTAGGAGACAAGAATGAAATTTCAGAAGCACTGCTAGAGGCATTTACAGATATAGGAAATGTGTCTTCAATTAGACCGCTATTGATTGAGGGCACACCATACCTCTCCGACCAATGGGTCGTGGTCTTTGATACAACTGACGACTCGTCCTTAGAAGGAAGAATCCCCAGATTCACACATATATGGGACAACAAGGTTACTACGGAATGGAGATCAGCACCTAAAGTATGTTACTTCTGTGAAGAGGAAGGTCACATCAAAAAAGACTGTCAGCAACTTAAGTCTTCAATCGAAGCTAGAGAAAGGGCTCGTAGAGAATGGAACATACAATCTCTCGACACATCTATAGAAAACAAAGGGCAGGAAGACCCCACACCTATAGATGATCACATGACAGACTCAGAACCCACTGAAGTCCAATCAGAACCAACTGAGGTCGCAGAAACTGGCAATGATATGCAAATAGATGGATCCAGTGTTAAGTCCGAAGAAAGGATAAATAATGCAGGTGCACCTGTCACACCTCAAATTCCAATCAAAGGCTCAGTAGATGAATTGTCAGCTGCCTACAAGGATGAAAAACCTGCAGCAGACTCTATGGCTGTAACAGAGACAACATTTCCAAACACATCACCAGACAGTACTTCCCCAGAAAAGGGGACAGAAGAGAACGATTCTTTCACACTAGTGAAACGTGCCAGTAACAAAAAAAGGAAATCAACCAACAGTATGATAGATAAAAAGGAAAAATCGAGGCCTGCCCCTTACACCACTAAAGGGGAAGGAACCAATCCCAAGCACTAGCTGGGCCACCAAAACCTATCACGTAATATGCCTCACAATATAAATTTGAAAATAGCAACGCTAAACGTGAAAGGTCTAAATAACAGAGGCAAACAAGCAAACACTATTACATTACTAAAATCATACAAGTTAGACATAATCACGCTACAGGAAACCAACATGAACAGCGAAAAAGCAATTGAACAAATTAAATTTCAATGGGGGTTTCCCTCAATATGGACAAATAAAAGTGCTATCCTCGCAGGAAAAAAAGACATTGAATTTACTAATATAGTAACATCCATGGATGGGAGAGTAATAGAAGCAGAGTTCAGACATAAGGGCCAAGAATTTCACATTACCAATATCTATGCTCCCCCTAACTTACCGGATAGAACAAAATTCTTTGAAAAGTGGGAGCCTTCAATAAAAAGAGGATCCATTAATATAATAACAGGAGATTTTAATACCAACTTAAACCCGGAGTCCAATCGAATAAGTCAATCAGCATATCAACAAGACCCATCTCGTAAACAATTATTGGAGCTGACTAAGGACTTCATAGACGCCTCGGAGGTAGCAGGAGAATCTCCCTTCCTCACTTACTTCCAAAATACACGGATGGGAAGAAGCATGGCCACATGCATAGATTACATCTTCATAGAAGCGGAATATAGCCATTTGATCAAGCAAGTGTCACTACGACATGGAAACTCTGACCATATGCTTTTAGAATGCACACTCCGCTCAGCCAAACCACACGAATCCAATGCCCTTTGGAGATTCGACGAGCGATGTTTACGTAATGACAAATTGGCAAAGGAGGTAATAGAAGAACTAACTGATAAAGAAGCCCCAATTGACTGGGATTTGTGTAAGTTAAGGATTCAATCCATAATAAGAGCATTCAAGAAACCGAAAGCCACAGAAGGGAAAATTGCTCAATTGAACAAGAAACTTTTGAGACTCAAAAAATGTGCGGCTAGACAGGATGTTAATAGCTTCATGACTCAAAAGATAGAAGAAACACAGATGGCACTAAAGGATGAATTAAGTCAGCTCTCTGAAACATGGCGTAGAAAATCAAAAACCCGCTGGATAGAAAAAGGTGAACGCTCAACTAAATACTTCTATGCCAGATTTAAATCTAGAACAATGACAAGTTGTCAAGAAAGGATTAAGATCCCAGGGGATCCAGGTGCAGGACAGGACCCGCTACATTATATAAAAACTTTCTATGAAACCTTATATAAAGCAGAGACCCCTGATAATAATGCAATTTCAGACATTACCAAGGACCTGCCTCATGTTCAACAGGAGGAGAACACAAGCCTAGAAAAAGAGATCAGTGAAGAAGAAATTGAGGGTACAATCCGGTCACTGGCATACAATAAATCTCCAGGCACGGATGGCCTGACACATGAATTCTATAGACTGCTAATAGACAGGGTCACCCCAGTCCTAAAAACTGTGTTCAACAGGGTTATAAAAACAGGGGTAATGCCGATGTCATGGCATAAGAACATTCTGGTTTTAATACCAAAAAAAGAGGAAAATCTGGAAGAGCTCGGTAGCTGGAGACCGATATCATTGGTCAACAGCGACGCCAAGATATTTATGAAAATATTGGCAGACAGGCTTAACGGCATTTGTGGAAAACTCATAACTAAAGGCCAACAAGGCTTTATTAAAGGAAGACAAATCACCGACGCAGTTTTAGATATTCTTACAACCCTCAGGAATAAAAAGAATGCCACGGATCTAGGCTGGCTAGTCCTAATCGATCAGGCAAAAGCCTTCGATAGAGTCAACCACACCTACCTGGAGGCGGTATTAAGGCAAATGAAGTTCGGGAATGGCTTCATTAGGATAATAAACAATCTCTTCACTAACCAAGAAGCTCATATTCTCGGCAAAGATGGCATCTCAGAACCGTTTAGAGTAGAAAGAGGGGTGCGTCAGGGAGACCCTCTCTCACCACTGTTATATATTATCGCATTTGAACCCCTATTGAGACGGATTGAAAAAAATATTAGAGGCATACCCCTCGGTAATTTCTTCTTCAAGGCAGCAGCATATGCTGATGATCTCTCAGTAGGAATTGGGTTAAGATCAGACTGGGAGGAACTACAAAAAATTATAAAAACGTACGAAAGCGCCTCCAACGCTAAAATAAATAAAAGGAAAACAAAGCTGCTACCCCTGACACAGACATCGGAAAGAGTCGAGTTAGAGAATGAAAAGGACTTTAACAAAATTACAGAGGAAGAGACCGTACAAATCTTGGGATATGAGGTATCTGGGAATGGCCTCGCTCCCAAAAACTTCTGGCCAAGACATATAACCAAGATTAAGAAATTAATAGAACAGTACAGCGGCAGAAACCTCTCTCTGAGAGGGAAAATCCTCGTGGCAAACTCATTGATTCTATCTCGAATCTGGTATGCCTCATATATATGTCCACCTAATAGAAAACAGATCCTAGAAATTAACGACAACATCGCCTATTGGGTTAAGCGAAAATCTAAGTTGCTACCAAAGTACTCCACCTTTCAAAAGGCTTACAATGATTTCGGGCTTCAAGCCCCTATAATAAACAATCTGCTAGATGCACGGCTAGTGACTGTCTGGAAAAGACTCATGACTGGTAACACCTTGTGGGCTTTATTTCAGAGAGATACTATAACCCGATTATTAAGAACTAAAAGGAACATTGAAGTGGTCACAGCAATAAAAGAGAATCCCATAAAATTGAAATCATGGCCAGACGAGTGGAAACCCTATCTAAAAGCTTGGCGAAAGGCGACCGGCACAGTCCTGGCAAGCTCAAGCTGGCCATGGGAAGACTCAATGATTCAAATAGGACTATGGACAGGGGCACAAATTACAGTTAAAAGGGTAGTAAGCCTTTTGAGAGATGCGCTTACAACTAACAACACTGAGGTAGAATCGTCCAAGGGAAAAGCGATTTGGCTTCACCAAAAGGAGATGCTTAACAAGAAAAAAGACATAATGTGGAGGTTATACCACAAATCTCTACCTCTCGGATACAGAATCAGACATATAAATGATCAAGAAACTGGAGACTGCCCATGGTGTCCGGGGAGAAGACAAAACATTGAGCATTTTGCGGTAGAATGCGGAATAGGCAAGGAAATATGGCTCGCAGCCTATAAGCTCATTCAGCTAGAAGGGATCCAGCCACCCTCGAAAGTTGAAGAAGTCTTCACACCTACGATCAATGCAGTAAGAGGAGATATGGAGGCCATAATATGGATGAATACAACCGTTATATATGAACTTTGGTGTATATACACCTCCTATAAGTGGGGAAAGGAATCACTATCGAATGAAGTGGCCATTGCGAGGGCAACGTCACGGATAAGAAAGGAAGTCTCCGACCTACAATGCCGTCTGGGGAAAAGCTCTAAGAGAAGAGCAAAAAGGTTTAGAAGCATAAAGTGTTAAAGTTTAGTGTATAGATAACATAGCATAAAATCATATCACATGTACATAGGTTAATCTTACATATTTTACGTCAATAAAAAGTGCGCCACTTGCGCCCAGGGGGTAAATAACCCATCCTGGTTTTTTAAAAAAAAAAAAAAAAAATATGCCAAACCTTTCTAACCCTAATTATAACCCTAATCCTAACATAAACGAACTCTAAAGAATTTTGTCGATATCACGTGATCGAAAAAAAAATTGGTAGCGATGCTGGAGAAGATGGGCTAGAGCCCATAGTCACCTGCTTCCTTTCCTTATCGGGTATTTGTTCTTCTGTATTGTTTATATTTGTTCCCACACTGTCAGCTGCAATATCTGGGGCAGTTGCGGTTTGGTCTATTGTTTCGTGTTCCCTATTTCCTTTAGCAGAATTAAGATCTGCTTTTCTTTGTTTGTACTCCTTATGGGCTTTCCTTAATTCGACCGATTCTTTGTATTGCGTGCACTCTCTTTTGATGTGACCTTCTTTTTCGCAGAAATAACAAACTTTTATCACAGATCTCCACTCCGTATAGACTTTATTGTCCCACACGTGTGTAAATCTTGGAAGCCTGTTCTCTAAGTCTGGATCTTCCGTCGTTTCAAAAGTAACTATCCATTGGTCAGATATATATAGGGTACCTTCTATTACCAGTGGTTTGATCGATACTATATTTCTGAAGTTTTCGAAGCTTTCCCAGAGTGCTTCCGTGACATTATTTTTGTTTCCGAGGGGTATGTTCCTGCATCTAACTGTAAGAAAGGTTTTCCTCGTATCTACTGGAATATAGCCATAGTACGTTCTTCGTAAAATCTCTAGCCCTTTCGCGGCTTAGTACTTTTGTTTGTCCTCATCTATGAAGGTGAGTAAAGTGAGCTTTCGCGGCAGAAATATCATATTTAGTAGTCTCAAATAAAGAGCCCATTATCTCGTTAAACGAGCATTGAATATTGTGGATATCTATGATCAAGGCGTTGTTATTTTTTGATTTGATAGAGTTCCTAGGAGAGAAGGTCGAGAATGTGGCCTTTCCTCGTTTAAGTTTTGGAAAGAGAGCTGCCCAGGTTTTACGTGAGGTATCACTATTTGCTCCTCCCTGTAGGGAGTCGGTACCTTGGGTTTCCCCCACTATAGGTTCCTGGGTTGTTTTTTGTTCTATTGCTTGTTTTACTCGCGTCAGTGTATCTAGCTTGTGTTCTGATTCGATTGCGGTTGTGGGTGATTCCTGTATTGTATGTTCGTAGTGTCTTTCAGAGCTTTAAGTTCAAATTCCACTTTTTCATCCCAAAAGAGGGAGTTGTCATTATTCAAGTACTCTAGAAATGAGCTATTATCCAGTATGTTGTAGCTATTATGAAACGTGTTTTCTTTGTTGTCCCCTATGTCATTAAGTTTTTGTTTTTTTTGTCGTTTTGCCATAACTTGTTCAAGTGTAGCGTTATATTCACTTTCCTGCGTTCTTTTTCTTTTTGTAAGGGCGTTAGCCCTTACTATCCTTTCGTATTTGTGAGTTCTAACTAGTCTCTTACACGACGTTATTATTATTCTCAGTGTTAACTCTCCCCCACTTCACCTGAATTGGAGAGAGTGCATGTAGATCCTTATGAAATCACTTTTCAAAATTTTAGCAATTGATCTCTAAAAGCTTGTATGTTTTTGAATTTAAATTACGCCTAATCTTGTGATTTGACTGTGATAAGTATAATACTCCTGCTCAATTTTAATCTCAACTTTCCTTTGATGCCAGTATTTGGCTTTATCTAGATCTTTCGTTATTCCAATTCTATTCGATAAACATAAATATGAGGGATTGCTCTCATTCGGCTCTTCCATTCCTCATAGGATTTTACTCAGGGGTTGATTCTTTCCTCAACATATGGAAGCTTGGAAGCTACCCATTACTCATTCAGTCAGTGGTATTTACAGCAGGATACATAACATTCTACAACTGATTGTATTCTGACAGTATAACCATTTCTGCAGATTTTGTACAATATTCAAATGTCTTATGTTTATCCTTTTACATGATATTTTACACTAGCGAGACCTATCGCTGCAGATTTTTTATAATATTCGAATGCCTTATGTTTATCCTTTCCAACTTGAATTCCACAATATCAAATATTATATGTTCCAAAAGCATGACCAATCTCTGCTCCTTTTCAACTCCAAGTCTTTTATCATTTGTCACTCGATCACCTGTATGGCTCAAACAACTACAGAATAACTAAACGGGAAATCTCGCCTCTGGTCTAGGATGGCAACTTAACAATTCTTAGGTTATGTTTGATATCAAACCTGTTCGATNTATGTTCCAAAAGCATGACCAATCTCTGCTCCTTTTCAACTCCAAGTCTTTTATCATTTGTCACTCGATCACCTGTATGGCTCAAACAACTACAGGGAATCTCGCCTCTCGGTCTAAAGATGTTCCTAGGACGGCAACTTAACAATTCTTAGGTTATGTTTGATATCAAACCTGTTCGATCAGGCTATCGATTGGATCTGATTATCTAACTATATATATAGTTAATTAATATTCTCTAGTGCCGTGGATACTAGAAATAAAGTTCAATTAACTTTAGTGTTCTGACTCGGGTCATATGGGCAATTAACAATGCAAAAAAAATTTTTATTTTATTTTATACAATACTGACCGTGACCTGTCGGCCATACAGGCGCCCGTCCCGGGTCAGAACACTAATTAACTCTACTCAGGTACATCAGGTAGAATTTTATATCTGGATAACTACCTGGGTATATCGGGTAGAATTTTATATCCGGATATATCATTGATCATCCAGGTTATCCAAAAGGTTATTCGTCGGGTAACCCAGATAGCATATTTTTGATTGGGTACAATCACTAGTTCAGGGTCCTGCCGGGGGTAACTTCTAAAAAAAAAAAAAAAAAGCAAACAAGAACAAAGAAATAAAAGCAAATGGGGCTAGTCTCCTTAAGAACAAGAAAAGAATCATCTTGGCATGACAAAGTAGAACAGGAAGCTAGCGCACTTAAAGACATCATGAATACCCAAACTTTCACTACGGAATCACAAAATGCTCCAGGAACTGAACAACCTATACCAGGTCCCTCAACAACCACGTCCAGTATGGAAGTAGTCACAGACTTGGCCTTAGAACAAAAGAAAATTATAGAAGAAGGTGCACTTTCGGATAGTGACATTGGTCTTGAACCTATTTCAAAAATGGACATCCTTATTTCCAAAGCTGAAGAGAGGGCCATCAACCTACTCCACTTTTTCACCAAGACAAAATATCAGAACTAGTAATGACAATGCTTTAATAATTGATATAGGGTTCCTTCAATGAAATTATGGCCTCTATGTTTAATCAGGTAAAATTCAACATCAGTGCTGCCAAATAACACTTTACTAAAGGGGTTCATATGCACTTGGGGATTACCTTTATCAACAAAGATAAACGAAAGCAATATGCTGCTGAAGGCATCAACATATTCAACAAGACCTACTACAGATACATCCCAACGGACGGAAGAAAATCCTGCCTACCGGTTAGATGCCACACATTTGGGAAAATAAGGTTTCAACAATTCAATTTTTAAATTAGTTGCGGGCTGCAACTAAATAAAAAAAAATAGTTGTGGATTATAAGAATTTATATAAATTTAGTTACGCGTATAAGCATTTAATCAAAATTTATTAGTAAAATTTGCAAATTTATGTGCAGAATTTGCTCATGTACTTCAGATTTTGGTTGTGGAAATTTAAAATTTGTTGCGGTCTGCAGACTCCACAACCCAATTTCAGACACTGATCTAGACAAAATGCACATTTGTATAAGGCGGAACACTTGACAACCTCCTTGCAGAAGGAAGATATTACAAGTTCAAGTTCCTTGTTAGAAGATAAGGTAACAATGGAGAAAGCGACAGAAATTAACCCAGTCGGTTCTTTACCAAAAAAGGAAATGATAGAACAAGTATCCATACAAAACAGGGAAATAAGTCAAGTGACTATGGAAGATACAATAATATCTAATGGGAATGAAGGGAGCACATATCTTTCGGAACAAATTCCCCTAAAGGGCATTGATGATCCAGTTCAAATTAGTAAACCAACACGTGACGAACTTGCCAGTGCATATACAAATCATCACAATAATATATACTCTACAGCACTGCTGGACGTTCAGATGAAATCTCCGACGAAAGCTGTAGAGGTCACCGCTTCGCCTGAAGCTAACAATTTTATTACAGTTTCCTACAAATGTCCAACTTCTACTAAAAAGTTAAATAATAGCACTATTGAACAGAATCTCCTGCGAAAACCCTCTTATGGCAATCCAAGAGGATGGGTACCCCGAATTGTATCTGACCCCAAAGGGTACTTGCCTTTTATGTATTCATGTCTGTAGAACAAAGATAAAACTAGCTACCCTTAACGTAAAAGGATTAATTAACGCAAACAATTCTTAAATCTTATAACTTGGATATAATTATGATACAGGAAACTAATTTGAAAGATGCGAAACTTAGGGACTTTTTACAGCAACAATGGCAATACGAATTTGAATGGTCCAATAAAGCAGCCATCTTAGCTGGAAATAAGAAAGTTAAGTTATAGATGCACTAATCTCTCAAAGTTATATTGGTTAAATTGCAATATCAGGGGAGAAAGTATAGAATAACAAACGTATATGCACCCCAGTCACAGAAAATAGAGTCAAATTCCTTGAGTATTGGTTTTTGCCAGGAGAAGAGGATTTAATAGAAATTGTAGCAGGAGACTTCAATATTAGCAAAGCAGTACAACAACACGATCCCATGAGAAAAACACTACAAAATAAGATGAAAAACTTCCACAATGCAGCAGATTACTCGAACGAAAACCCATTTTTGTCATACTTTCAGAACACCAGGAATAATAGTTGTATGGGAACCTGCATAAACTACATTTTCATAGACAAGAATTGTGGACATAACATATCTGGGGTTAGAATTTGCTTTGGCAACTCTGATCATCTCCTGGTTGAATGCTCACTATTATTTAGACCAATTAATTGACACAAACTGCTTCTGGAACAAAAAATTGAGCCAAAAAGTCTTAGCCGAAATTAAAGATCCCATGTCTGCGAATGATTGGGATAGTTGCAAATTGAACATTTAGTCAATAATCAGGGCTTTCCGGAAGCCTAAATCTACAGAAACCAAATTAGAAGGACTCCACAAAAAACTCACTTACCTCAAAATAGTTCGGGCCAGGAAACTAGAGTGGACGCACCTGTATAAACAAATAACAAACCTGGCCAACCTTATTGAGGAAGAAAATACTAACCTTGTGGACAAATAGCTTCTTAGATCCAATGCCAGATGGGTAGAGAAAGGGTAAAATTGACTAAATACTTCTTTGCTAAATATAAGACAAGACAAAGTCACAACAACCTCGATGAAATCCAAGTTCCTGATAACGGAAACTCGAAAGACACAGATGTTCTACAATACATACAACAATTTTATACAAAAATTTATTTTCCAGAGTTCATGGATAAATTGAAAGCAGAAAATTTCGTAAACGGTCTACCAGAAGTCTCAGATTCAATGAATAACAACATACTCAAACCGATATCAGCAGAGGAAATTGCACAGGTCATTAGCTTTCTCCCAAATAACAAATCGCCAGGAGCAAACAAACTTACTTACGAATTCTACAAACTTACAAGTGAAGCAAATAACACCGGGCCTAGAAAAGGTGTTTAATGAGGTTCTAGTCAGGGGATCCATGCCGATTACCTGGCACAAGAGTCTGATAACATTAATACCCAAAAAAGGAGAAAATTTAACTTTAGTAGAAAACTGGTGCCCTATTTCAATGGTCAATGGGGACGTTAAGATATTCATGAAAATTCTTGCAGACAGAATGAATGAAATCTGTAGTACAATTATACCAGAACACCAACAGGGTTTCATCAAGGGAAGGTTTATTGTAGACACCGCCATGGATATAATGACTACACTGCGGAACACACATGACCCAACTGAACAGTACTGGATTCTTCTAATCGACCAAGCCAAAGCTTTTGATAGAGTTAATCATGAATTCCTAGCCCTTATAATGGAAAAAATGAAATTCGACAAGAAAATAATAAAATTAATAAAAGACCTCTTCAAAAGCAAGTGGCTCATATAATCAGGGGCAGGTCCATATCTTCCCATTCAAGGTGGGCATGGGGTAAGACAGGGTAATCCTCTCTCTTCCCTGCTTTACATACTAGCATTTGAACCACTACTACTAAATATTGGCAAGAAGATCGGGTAATACTTCTAGGCTCTTATTGTTTCTTTAAACTTACAGCCTATGCCGATGATCTTTCCTTAGGTGTCAGCACAAATGCTAAAATAAACAAAAAAAAGTCCAAACTGGTCCCATTAACGCCTTCTGTGGAAAATGTAAACCTGCTAGGAAAAGTTCAATACAAAAAGATCTCTGAACAAACCCCATTTTAAATACTAGGCTTTGAAGTTTTAAGGGATGGTTCGCCTAAACAAAGACTGTGAGAGGAAACTATCATCAAAATAAAGGCCCAAATAGAGAAACTAAATGCGAGAAACCTATCATTCAGAGGGAAAATAATGCTGGCCAAGTCCCTAGTTCTTTCTAGAATGTGGTATACTGCCTACATTCTGCCTCCCAAAAGAAAACACATTTCAGCAATCAATGACCTTATTTCAAGTTGGATTAAGCAAAAATCTAAGTTCCTGGACGAAGGGGACTGGGTGCTCCCATCTTCCAGAACATGTTGAATGCAAGTCTCATTATGATATGGAAACGCTTATGTACAGGCAGTTCTACCTGGGCCTGTTTTGAAAGAGAAGTAATTTCAGGGAAAATTAGAGCCAAAAGGAATCTTAGCATTCTACAAGCGTTAAAATCAACCCTAGTTAGTATGAAAGCCTGGGCAAAGGAATGAAGAGTCAAGTGCGCACCTGGATTAAACTAAAGGGCGATATCGCATCCACAAAAAACTGGTCTTGGTCGTTGAAGGAAATGGTAATCGATAAAACTAACGACCTTGGGATGATAGTCAATGGATCGTACGAAGACTGAACATAGTTAGAAATGGAGACAACACAAATTCAGACAATCACTTATTAGACAACTTCAGTTGGCTAAAAATAAAGGAGCACATTAAAAAAAAACTTGATACCAGCTGGAGAGTGCAACATAGCGCCTTACTACCTGAATACCGAACACAACATCTAGACCAGGGAACAGTAGTGACTGCATATGGTGTACTGAAGTTAGACAGACCATCGAGCACTTTGTGATAGAATGTGACTTAAGTAAAGAAATATGGCACTTAGCATACAATCTAATAGATACTACAGTGGACACAAGCCCCCCAGCTACTATACAAGAACCACTTGAAGCAAGTAACATATAGAATAAATTAAAGAAACAAGCTCCATATTCAGATAATATATACAATATGGTGCTTATTCGCAAAAGCCAAATGGGGCGAAGAAGAAATAACTAAAACCAGGGCCATACAGCAAGCAGAGTTTCAGCTCAAAAAGGAACTCTGGCAGTTACTTTTCATTATTAGAGAGAAATCTCTTAAAATAAAACAGATATATAGTTCTTTAAAATTTAATGTAGTTAAAAGCATGTAATATTATTTGGTATAAATAAAGAGCACCAATTGCACCTCAGTCACATGGCTGAGAAATTTTTTTTAAAAAAAAGATCCATTTTGAAAAATTTTAAGCATTGTGCTTATATGCATATTAACAATTTATATACCTAGGGGCATGCCCCAGAGCATGATAAGAGCATGCCTCATGGGCATGCCAGGACCCCGAATAATCTATGTGAGGTCATAATTGAAAAATAGCTAATAGAGAGCCGTTTTTCAAAAAAGGTTATATTTGAAAAGTAGGTATTGGAGAAAAAGGCTATATTTGATTATTCTCAATGGAGCAATGGAGTGATGCCAATGGAGTTGTTCTCCATTCACTTCAATGGATAAATGTGCCAACCCTGCCTGTGGAGTAAACTAGCTTAAAAGATTTTGAAGTTTTTAAATTTTTTTTTTTGTTTTTTTTTTTTTTTTTTTTTTTNAGTGTGTTTTTTTTTTTTTTTTTTAGTGAGTGTAAAGTTGTTTTTTTTAGAGACGTTGTATTTCAAAAAAAGTTAAAACCAGGTAAAAGTTTGATCTAATATGTGAAATGTAACTTAATATACCAAACCAAAAGTGCTAACCAAAAAAATTTTTACTGCAAACTTTAAAAGCTAATAACTTATGATCTAAAAAAGATATTTTAAAAAGAAAAATCAAATTATTACAACTTAACGACCTTATTTTTTAAAAAGGTATAATAACTTTTTTTAAATTTCTCGGTCATATGACCGAGGCGTAGTTGGCGCTCTTTATTAAGACTATCACAATTTTACATGTTCTTAACTACATTAAATTTTAAGGCACTATAAACTCGTAGGATTTCTCTCCCAGATTGAAATGTAACTGCTGGAGTTCTTTTTTGAGCTGGAATTCAGCTTGCCGTATGGCTCTGGTTCTAGATATTATCTCCCCACCCCATTTGGCTTTAGCGAATAAGCACCATATTGTGTATATTACCTGAATATGAAGCCACTGTGCAGCTTGCTGTTTCGACTTCTCTTTTACATTACCGGCTTCAAGTGCTTCTTGGGTGGTGGATAGGGGATCGTACCCGCTGTAATATCCATTAATTTATAGGCTACTTGTCATATTTCTTTACTCATGTCACATTCGATTGCGAAATGCTCGATGGTTTGTCTGGTTTCGGCACACCATATGCAATCGCCCTGTGTTCTGCGTCTAGGTATCGTGTTCGGTACCCGAGAGGTAAGACCCATGGTGCAGCCGCCAGCACATGTCTAGTTTTTTGTTAATGTGTTCCTTTGTTTTTAGCCAACTAAAATTGTCCGGTTGGTTATTATCCAAGGTTACGTTGATCCCACATCTTATTGCATTTAATCACTGCACTATCCATTTGACTATTATCTCCTGACTGTTTGTGTTGCCAATTTTCAAGTCCTCCAGAGCCCACGGACAGTTGCCTGTCAATGAGATATCCCCACCTAAATTTATCCAAGTGTGTATGTGTCCCTTCCATTCTTTCGGCCAGGCCTTCTTACTGACTGGGGTTGCCTTTAGCACTTGTATGACACTGAGATTCCTTTTGGACCTAATTTTCCTGAGATTACGTTTCTCTCGTGACAGGCCCAAGTAGTGCTGCTTGTGCACAAACGCTTCCAAATCATTATGAGTCGTGCATTTAACATGTTCTGGATGACTGGAGTGCCCAATCCGCCTTCGTCAGTGTTCTTTTGGAATGTGGCATATTTGGGGAGGAACTTGGATTTGTGTTTTATCCAGTTTGAAATAAGGTCATTAATCGTGAATATGTGTTTTCTTTTAGGGGGAAGAATGTAAGCAGCGTACCATATTCTAGAGAGGACCAGGGACTTGGCCAACATTATCTTCTCTTTGAACGAGAGATTCCTCACGTTTAATTTTTCTATCTGAGTCTTTATTTTGTTATAATTTCCTCCCACAGTCCTTTCTTTGGAGAGCCATCTCTCAAAACTTCAAAGCCTAGAATTTTGAAGGAGGTTTGTTCAGGAACCTTCTCGTAAAGTTCTTTCCCTGGCAAGTTTACAACTTCTGCAGAGAGTGTAAGTGGGACTAGTTTAGTTTTTTTCTTGTTTATTCTGGCATTTGAAGCATTCTCGTAGTCTTCAAGCATTTTGATTGAGGTTTCCCAGTCTGAACGAGAGCCAATTCCCAAGAAGAGGTCATCGGCGTATGCTGTAAGTTTGAAAGAACAATGTGGTCCCAGAGTATACCCCTGATCTTCTTATTGATCGGGTTCAAACGCAAGTATGTAGAGCAAGAGAAAGAGGGGATTCCTTGTCTCACCTCCTGCCCCACTGTGAATGGAGAGAATATAGAGCCACCTTCAATGATATGGGCCTTTTGGTTTTTAAAGAGGTTTTTTATTAATTCTATAATTCTCTTGTCGAATTTCATCTTCTCCATTACGAGGGCCAAGAATTCATGATTAACTCTGTCGAAAGCTTTAGCCTGGTCGATCAGTAGGATCCAATGTTGAACAGTTGAGTCACATGAGTTTCGTAGTGTGGTCATTATATCCATGGCGGCGTCGACTATGAACCTGCCCTTAATAAAACCCTGTTGGTGTTCAGGTATAACTGTCCTACATATTTCATTCATTCTGTCTGCGAGAATTTTCATAAAGATTTTAGTGTCCCCGTTAACCATTGAGATGGGGCGCCAATTTTTAACGAGAGATAGATTCTCCCCCTTTTTAGGTATTAGTGTAATTAGGCTCTTATGCCAGGATGTTGACATGGAGCCTCCTTCTAAGACCTTGTTGAATACCTTCACTAAGACCGGGGATACTGTTTCATTTGTGAGCTTGTAGAACTCGTAGGTGAGCCCGTCTGTTTCGGGAGATTTATTATTAGAAACAGAACAAATAACCTGTGAGACTTCCTCTGCAGTTATGGGTTTATGCATGTCATTGTTCATTGTATCTGTGATCACAGGGAAATCATTTAGAAACTTTTCTGCCTCCGATCTATCATCTAGTTTGTTTTGGTTTTGTCTCGACTTGTAAAATGCTTTGTCGACTTTTTACCTTTTTTGATCCATCTGGCCTTGGGCCTAAGAAGCCATTTGTCTGTGAGATCAGAATTTTCTTCCTCAATGAGATTCGTCAAGTTTGTTATTTGTTCGTCTAAGTGTGTCCATCCTGGATTTTTGGACCGGGCTATTTTTAAGTGCGTCAACTTTTTGTGGAGTCCTTCTAGCTTTATCTCCATAGACTTTGATTTGCGGAAAGCTCTAATTATTGACTGAATGTTCAGTTTTCAACCGTCCCAGTCTTGTATAGATCCGGGGTCCTCAATTTCCTCTATAACTTCTTGACTCAACCTGACATTCCAGAAGCAATTTTGTCAAACCACCACTGCACACTGTGTCTCTTGATTGGTTCGAAAGAAAGCGAACACTCTACCAATAGGTGGTCCGAGTTGCCAAAGTGAGTTTTAACATTAGAGATATTATGTCTGAAGTTCCTGTCTATGAAGATGTAGTCTATGCAGGTTCCCATTTTGCCGTTGTTTCTGGTATTTTGGAAGTAGGTCAGAAATGGGTTTTCTTCTGAAAAATCATTTGCATTGTGGAAATTTTCATCCTTTTTTGTAAAGTCTTTCTAGTGGGGTCGTGCTGTTGTGGAGCTTGGCTGATTCTATTTTTGTCAGGGGTGATATTGGTATTGAAGTCACCTCCAATGATTTCTATTAGTTCTTCCTCTCTTGGTAATGACCAATCCTCAAAGAATTTGATTCTATTTTCTGGGCACGGAGGTGCATACACATTTGTTATCCTATATGTCCTCCCCTGGTAATGTATTTTAACCGTTGTCACTCTGTCATCGTGAGAAATTTGAGAATCTATAAATTCGATTTTTTTGTTTCCTGCTAAGATGGCAGTCTTGCTAGGCCAAATGGATGCGTACTGCCATTGATGATTTAAAAAGTCTCTGAGCTTTGCGTCTTTCAAATTCGTTTCTTGCAACATAATAATGTCTAAATTATATGATTTTAGGAGAATGAATGTATTGTCTCTTATTTGCATTAATTAGTCCTTTTACGTTGAGCATAGCTACTTTTATTTTTTGGTTAACAGACATATGTACATAAAAGTATGAACCCTTTTGGGTCAGATACGGTTCGGGAGAACCTGTCCTCTTATATCGCTATAGGAGGACATTCTTACGTGGAACTGCTTAGTTGTACCACTGTTGTACCATTAATTATGTTTCTTGTGGAAGTCGGACGTTTATAGGTGACTATGGTGAAACCATCGTTTTCAGGTGGATTAGTGCTAATTGTAGCCTCCGCTGACGGTTTCGATAAGGTGGTTATTAGTGTTAGGGAGCCCGAGTTGTCCAGGAGTCGGTGTATGCTCCAGCTAATTCGTCACGTAGCGGTTCCTTGATTTGGGCCAGATCGCCCACACTCTTAGAGGGGGTCGCACCGGTCGAAGAACTGCTTCCTCTGGTGTCACCTGGTTTTTTTTCCAGCCTGCAGTGATACCTGTCCTGCTGTTTTCTTTTCTGGCAAAACGCCATCTGTGATGGTCTTTGCCACTTCCTCCATTGTTACCTCATTTTCCAAAAAAGGTGTTAGGCTTATGGTATTTTCATTCTGGGAAGGGGTTACTAAAAGCTCCGTGTCCATTTCCTCTACTGGGCTGTTGTTCACATTCCCAAAATCCTTATTCATACGTGCATTTTGTCTAGATTCAATAGATTCCCTAAATTGAATGCAGTTTTTTTTATGTGACCTTCCTAGTCACAGAAGTAGCAAACTTTTGGTGCAGATTTCCATTCAGTAGAAACCTTATTTTCCCAAACATAGGTGAATCGTGGTAGTGCCTTTCTAGTTCCGGGTCATCGGTGGTTTCAAAAATGACTACCCATTGATCCATCAGGTAGGGAGTGCCTTCGATCATGAAAGGTTTGATGGCAGCAATTTTCCCGAAATTTTCAAAGGCTACAGGCAGAGCTTCTGAGACCTCACTTTTGTTACCTAAGGGTACATTGCGGCATTTAACAAGTAGAAAGGATTTTCTGTCGTGAGTCTTATTAAATATAACAATGCCCTCAGCAGCATACTGTTTTCGTTTTTCCTCGTTAATAAAGGTGATTTCCAAGTGCGTACGGACTCCTTTAGTGAAGTGCTGCTTAGCGGAGCTAATGTCATATTTTACCTAATTAAACATGGAAAATATAATCTTGTTGAATGAGCCCAACATTCCTTGAATATCTATTATCAGTGCATTATCATTATTTGTTCTAATATTTTGTCTTGGGGAGAAGGTCGAATAGGTTGATTGTCCTCTTTTCAGTTTGGGAAAAAACAAAGTCCATTTTCTGTCCGAACTTATTGAAGGAGGTTCCTTTCTCTTTTCCGGTTTATATTCAGCGAGTGCTTGTTTTGGTTTTGGTTCTAGGCCTAAGTCCTCATCCGAAAGTGAACATTCTTCCATGAGTTTCTTTTGTTCTAAGATCAAGTCTTTAGCTACCACCTCCATCGAAGCAGCGTTTGAAGGGCCCGGGACAGTTGTTCGATCTCAGTAGACATTTGTGTGTCCATGGAGGTAGTTTGTACGTTCGTAATGTCTTTGAGAGCACTGAGTTCTTGTTCGGTTTTGTTGTACCAGGAAGGTTCCTGGGTTTCTTGTGGGAAGGTGCCTTCTGTGTTCATTTCCATTAAAGCCTTAGCATCATTTTTTGCTGTAGCTTGTTGTAATGGAACTTGTATTTTCTTAGCTGTATTTGTTGATCTGTTTTCTTTGTTTGTTTTTTTGTTGTTGTTGTTTTTATTTTCTTTTTCCACTTTACATCTTTTTGGTGCCATTTTTTCTGAGAATATAGCGTCGTCAAACACACTGCAGTCTCTTTTTTTACTTCTGAGGGGACTAGCCCCGCTTACTCTTGTTTCTGAGACCTCGTTTGTTCTTCTAGTCATATGTATTTTTAATAAACTGAAATTACTCTGCTCCAAACTTACGTGTACTGGAGAGAGTACATGTAGATCTTGTTTTATAATAACTTTTCAAAATATATAGCTTTAAAAATATAGTATTTTTATATGATACATAGAAATTTAACCAAAAATGGGACAAGTTACATGTTTTGGTTTCTTGTTATTGGCTAATTTTAAAATTATTTTAAAATATTTTTGAGTTTATTTATATGTACCCTAAGGTACATGTACCCCATCATGTGACCTATAAGATTGCCATAAAATTTAAGATCAGGTGTAATATTACACGATCAGAAAATTCAAAACAAATGTTTGTTTCGCTTATTTCGCAAGAAATTGCACACTAAACCATCTTCTGTGCATTAATAAAAAGTTTTTCTTGTGCGATTTTACTAAATAATAGCCAAACCCAAACCCTAACCTTAAAATAGATCTCACCCTAACCCTAACCTATATTAGTATTACGGGTTTTGTAATATTGTATGATTAAAATAAAGGGTACAAAAAATTTAATGTACCCGTAGGGTACATTTACATTAATTCTTTTTTATTAATTTATTTTTGACCAATCAGAATACAAGAAATCAAAAAAATATCAAATTTCAATATGAAATTTTTGAAAATGGGACAAATTACGAGAATGTAGTCTTTAAGTATCTTGCACTGTATGATGCTCAAATATAACCTCATATAGATTATTCAGGGTCCTAGCATGCCCTAAAATTTTATCATGCCCCTACCCTACAAAAAAGTTGGTCACATTTTACATCAATGTCAAAGTACCATAATACTTTTCAATTTTTTTTTTAACCTTCTGACTCGTGGTCATCAGGGCGCAGCTGGCACTTTTTTATTAATTAAGGTCTTAAACTATCCTGTACTAGCGAGTACATGATTTTGTTAAGTCCATTACTTGATGTTCCGGGTCTCTAGTCCCGCAGTGTAGGATCTCATTATCAGGTCCGCAGTTCCTTAACTCACATGATCTGCTAGCCAGATCATCCTAAATTTTTTATTCCTAAAACTGAGGACCGTTAAATCCAGGTGCCTTTATATGTTTTTTTATTATTTCATCAGCAAATTTATAATAGCGTAATCTTACGTAAGATCTTACAAACCGTAATATAAGCAAAATATTACGTAATATATTGCGAAATATTTCGAAATATCAAATTTTCGAAATATTACGAAAGTAATTTCGAAATATTTCGAAATATATTACGTAATATTGCGAACCCTTTCAAAATATTTTAGGACTAGAAAACCAAGCTGGATCAGTAGATCTGTAACCTGAATTGCGCATTAGACTGATTTTTCGAAATAGTTCGAAATAGTTTAATGATATTCAAATTCTGTACTACAAGATCAGATTAGACTTTTGTTTTATAATTAAATCTTCTATTTTTGATTTTTTTCACTTTTTGTTTTTCAATTTTGTTTTCGTTCGTTTTTTTGTTTTTTTTTTTTTTTTTCATTTTTTTTATTTATTTATTTTTTAATTTTTTAATTTTATTTTTATTTCGACACTTTACAAGAAAAACAACCAACTTTTCGAAATCTTGCGCACACCAACTACAACTTCCAACACTTTCAAGAACATACCCCAGCAATTTCTAAACTTTCAAGAACGCTTTTTTAAAGAAATGGATACAAGTTTTTGCAAGTTTTTGCAAGTTCTTGCAAGGTTTCGCTTTATTTATTTTTCATTTCATGTTTTTGTTTTTGTTTTTTTAGTTTATTTTTTAATTATTTTATTTATTTTTATTTTGGCACTTTGCGAGAAAAACTAAAACTTTTCGAAACCTTGCGCATGCCAACTACGACTTTCGACACTTTCAAGAACATATACCAGCAATTTTTAAATTTTCAAGAACGCTTTTTTAGAGAAATGGGCGCAAGTTTTCGCAAGTTTTCACAAGTTTTTGCAAGTTCTTGCAAAGTTTCGTTTCATTTATTTTTTCGTTTCGTGTTTTTTGTTTTTGTTTTTTTGGTTTATTTTTAAAATTTTTTTATTAATTTATTTTATTTCGGCACTTTGGAGAAAACAAACCTTTTCGAAACCTTGCGCATTCCAACGACAGCTTCCGACACTTTCAAGAACACACCTCCAACAATTTTTAAATTTTCAAGAACGCTTCTTTAGAGAAATGGCTCAAGTTTTCGCAAGTTTTTGCTAATTTTTGCAAGTTTTTGCAAGTTCTTGCAAGGTTTCGCTTTATTTTTTTTTGTTTCGTGTTTTTTGGTTTTGTTTTTTTGGTTATTTTTAAATTTTTTTATTAATTTATTTTATTTTGGCACATTGCGAGAAAAACAACAACTTTTTGAAACCTTGCGCATTCCAACGACGACTTTCGACACTTTCAAAAATGATAGAAAACAAAGAAGCGAGATAATAGATAACTGTAGAGTGAGCGAAAATAAGTATATAGGGCTAGTTTTTTGTATATAGTAATAGAATTAGATGCGACGAAATGCGGAAGTAGTTTAAAATATTTGTAATAATGTAAAAATAATATGTAATATATAATAAAGTATGTAATATTAATTAAAAATGTATATTTAATAAATATAAAATATAATATATAATAATAACTTATTATTATATATTATATTTTATATTTTGTTTATTTAAATAAAGTTTATTTATTTTACTTTTTTTCGAATTAATTCGAAAATATCTAATAAATCAGATAATAATTTCGTTTAAATATATTTCCTATTATTCATATTTAATTTATTTCGAATTAATTTGAAATTCACCGAAATATTTCGAATCGAATTTGATAAATTTGAATTGATTATCTTTACTTACTTATTAGTAGCTATCTTTTAGTTTTAAATATTTTGCTGTTTGAACCATTTACGTCTATTCGAATTGTTTCGAATTAATTCGAAATATTGCGCAATATATAACGTAATATTACGCTATAATTTTCGTAATTTTGCGTAATATATTTCATAATATTACGTTATTTATTGCGCAATATTTCGCAATTATTTGCGCAATATTTCGTCTAGACCGTAATTATTGCGCAATATTTCGGGCCGTAATAACTTACGCAAGTTTACGTTATTATATTTCGCTGATGTTAATTAAAATTAGAGTTGCTCCAAAACAGGTTTAGACACTTGTTTCTTGTATTTTTGGTGTTTTCACTTTTTTTCTTTGTTTTTGTCTCGTCGGGCTGATCTGTGACAATCAAAATTTACAATTTGATTGGCTGTCAGTCACATGATGGCACCTGGCTTTAACAGATCCCTAAAACTGTTTACAACTGACATATATTTGGTTGATCTCTATTATTTCCATTCATCTGGAATTCTACCGAAAGTATTCTCTTTATGCATTCAGAATTCCACCAACCAGAATTCCACCGGAAGTGTTCAACCTGTATTTGATCAGATTTCTACCGGAGGTATTTGTACTTCTTTTAAGGACCTTCCGCACGAATTTTCTAAATGTGGCTGTGTGTGGCTATACCGCCAAGCATGGTCCTATCATTCTAGTTCAGCGCATCCATCTTATGACTTCATATAGTTACTTGAACTGGTGACCTTACGACTGGCCTGCAGATCAATACTTTTTATTTTCTTTAAAGGTAAGAATTTCTAAAATTAAATTTGGCTTTTTTTTATTTAAATATCAATTAAATTGTTTATTACCTACCCATTAGTAAGTATATATGGATTCCAAATTAAATTAAACCCGGATACACAGTAAAGATTTTGAGTTTTTTTTTTTGCTTGCTTAATGTTTTAAGAAGTAAAAATAAGTTAATGCTAATAAAATAAATATGATTGTGAGAGAAAAACTGAAAGTATACTATTAGCTATTAGCCAGCTACTTAGCCAATATTTTGGTTAGCTGGCTTAGTCAGCTGACCAAAATTATGCAGCTTAAATTACTAGGTCAGCATCTGTTAGCCTTACAATCATGGTATATGTAATATAGGTTGCCAAGAGATGTTTTTAATAGGCCAGTTAAAGAAAAGTAATTTCATCCATTTAGCACTTTTCCATATGTTCTGAGCTCTTTTTTCCTTTTGGGTTTTCTCAATTATTGATTAAATATCTTCAAGATAATAGTAAGCTTTGAGCAGATTGTTTTGGTCTTGTTAATTCATTTGAGAATTTTCTGCAATTTCTCTTAATATGTAATTCCAGTATACAGAAGAATAGATAAGTTAAAGGTCTACAGGGTTGGTACATTTTTCAAATAATGGAATTTCTATAGTGGTAATGATTTCTTTATGGCTAGTAATTGGCAATATTCATTAACTTGTACAGTTTTTAATTCAAAGTTTGGATATACTTTTTCTGAGTTATTTACTTCTAGCTGATTAATTTTTAATTGTTTTAAGCGTCCAGAAAATTATTTGAGTCTGGCTCAAGAAAAGAAGTAACTAAATTAGTAAGATCAATAGTTTGAGCAATGTCATTATTATTACATAACTACATGCATTGTAGTGTAATCCATAAAATATTATTTTGGGCAGCATTAGTGTTGTCTTGTTTTCAGATTTGAAGTTTGGGTTGCTATACAAGTTAAATTGTGTGTTTTATTCTTTTGTAGATCAAATTTCTTTTAGAAATTTTTAGGAGAATCAATAACAACTACTGGTTTTTATGTTTGTGGCTCATAATATTTAGCAGGACGATCACTATTATAGTATTTTTGTTAACCAACTAATCGACTAGTTGACTAATTAACTAATCGACTAGTCAACTAATCAACTAATCAACTAGTCTAGAGATAGTACTGGTAGTTGAATCTGGATATATATTTATATCCGGATTAAGGGGTCGTCTAAAGCGGAATCAAATCACGTGATAAACTGCCAATCAAATTATAGAATTTTGACAATCGCTGGAGAAGCAAAACAAGAAATAAAAACAAAAACCTGAATATACAAAAAACGGCAGTCTAAACCTACCTCAGATAGGTTAATCAAAAATGTCGGGAAGGTAATTTTGCCTATATATAACTACCTAAAACCTAACCTAACCCTAACATAGGATGACCCTAACCCTAAAGTTAATCGAGAAAATTATTAAATATGAGTTGACTCCGCTTTAGATGTCCCCCTGGATTAATCCGGATTTTAAATAAATCCGGATTCAATTTTTTGAATAACTGTATCCGGATATAATATAAATCCGGATATAATAAATAAATCCGAATAGAAAATATATCCGGATAGAAAATATATCCGGATAGAAAATATATCCGGATATATATTTATATCCAGATTTGTATACAATATTGGGCAAAAATTGTCGAATAACAGTAATTTGACGAATGATCACATGCCGCTATGCGGCATATGTAGCCAATTATTTGCCAAATTACAGTATTCGACAATTGGTGTTATCTGGCAATTTATAATCATAATTGGTAGGGATTCGGCTGCTGAGTCTTAATTTAAATAAACATATTTACATCGTAATGCATGAAAAAAATAACAAGAAGAAATCATTTCATGATCATATGAGTTAGCCGGATAAATATTTATATCCGGATTTATATTTATATCCGGATAGAAAAATAAATTCGGATATAAATATATATCCAGATATAAATAAATATCCGGATATAAATTTATATCCGGATAAATTTATGTCCGGATATATATTTATATCCGGATACATTCGGATATATTTATATCCAGATTTAAAATAGATTAATCTGGATATATTTTTTGATTTTATTTATATCTGGATAGTAAAAATATATCCGAATTGCTTATGAAACTACCTTTGGGCATCGAAAAAGATCGACAGTAACTCTCTCCAGACCACGTTGATTTGGAGGTGAGTAAAAACAAAAGGACTAAAATTTATAGAAAACACAGACGCGAAAGGACTTCAGATAACAAAGAGCCGAGGGCCTGTGCCCTCTCAGTTAAAAGAAAAAACGCCGAAGGTGAAAGTGAAACAATGGAGACAGGAAAAATGAACAAAAAACACAAAACAAAAGTTGATAGTTCGAAACAAAAACAAACAAAAAATGACACGTACAAGGAAAACTTAAACATGTTAGAAGCTACGGAGCTAGTCGACAAAGAACTAACCTGGGATGAAAAAGTAGAACAAGAGCTAGAGGCTTTAAAAGATGTTATGAATAAAATTTCAGTCCCTCAAGAAACAGGTGTCAACCAGCAACCCGTGCATTAAAGCATAGAAATCACTACTACAAAGGCCCCAGAACCTGCAGGTGAAGTTATGAGTGAGAAAACTCAGGAGAATTCAAATATCATGGAACCTACAGAGAATGCTTGGGCCATGGACAATGACATAACGATGAAAACAGACCACAACAACACAGAAAAATCAATAGTTAACAATAAGCCCGAAAGCGTGGCATCAAAAGATAGGCAATGATCATCTTTCTTCCTCCGGTTAAGAAGAGGACGCCCAACATTCTCGGCCTTTTCCCACGCGATGCAATTAAAACCAAAAACGAATTTGCTTTCATAATCGATATCAGTAATAACCATGCACCATTTAATGAAATAATGGCATCTTTATTTTTATTTTTATTTTTTTTAACCCGTCAGCTCACAAGGCTGTTGGGGTGCGTTTGGCGCTCTTTATTTTAATTCAATGTTTATACATATCGATTACAGTGTACTAGCTATTCTAACTATCCATTCTAATGCAAGCGAATTTCAATCTTCGCTTGTTTGGGCCATTTATTAGTCCTGTCTTCAGGACCTTAAATTCATATGTCAGCCTGTAACTCATGCGCCGAATCGCTGCATCCCAGGACAAGGCTTCCTTTTCCCACTTATACGCTGCGAACATATACCAGAGTTCGTAGATGACCGTCATGTTCTTGCTGGAGTTTTGAATGTTGTCTGCAGAAAGACGTCTTCTATCGTTTTTGGTGGTGTATCCCCTTCTTCCAAATCCAAACTATCATATGCTTTCTCCCAGAAGATCTTACTGACCCTACATGTGATTCCAAAATGTTCTCTGCTCTGTGTACTGCCCTCGCACTATGGACAGTTTCCATTTTCATTTTCTCCCATGTGTTTGGTGCGGTAACCTAGTGGGAGAGCCTCGTGGTGTAGCCTCCACATAATGTCCTTTTTTATGTTTGCAATTCCGTTCAGACTCAACCAGTTCGGAACGTGGTTTTTCGTTTCTTTTGTGCTATCGGTACCTGGTTTCTTGTTGCTTCTAAGCAGTTCAATAACACGCTTGGTTGAAATCTGCTTGCCTATCCATTGGTCTATCATAATTTTAGGTTCTTCCCACGGCCAGTTGGATCTAGCTAGGATTTTTCCTTTGACTCTTCCCCAAGCTCTTATATATGGCTTCCATTCATTCGGCCAAGTTTTTAGTTTGACTGGGTTTGCATTCAGGGCCTGTAGAGATGAGATATCCCTCTTCTTCCTTAGCTCCTTTGCAATTGTATCTCTTAGTGCTACTGCCCATGTGCAGTTCTTCATAACTAGGCTCTTCCAGACCATGATGAGTCTGGCATCAAGAAGGTCCCTTAGAATTGGGGCCCTCAGTCCTAGATTCTCGAGTAACTTTTGGAATGTAGAGTACTTAGGCAACATCCTTGATTTCTGCTTAATCCAGAATGAGAGTTGGTTGTTGACTTCTGCCAGTTGCTTCCTGTTTGGGGGCATATATATGCCGACTACCAGATCCGTGACAATATCAGGGAGTTGATTACTAATATTTTCCCCCTGAAGGAGAGATTCCTTTTACCATACTTTTCCAATAACCTCTTAATCTCTTCAATTTTTTTGGCCCAGAATCCTTTCACCGGAGAGCCATATATACGCCGACTACCAGATCCGTGACAATATCAGGGAGTTGATTACTAATATTTTCCCCCTGAAGAAGAGATTCCTTTTACCATACTTTTCTAATAACCTCTTAATCTCTTCAATTTTTTTGGCCCAGAATCCTTTCACCGGAGAGCCATCTCTTTTTAGTTTGTGGCCTAAGATTTCCAGGGAGTCGTCTTCCCCACACTTGGCAAGCTCTTCCTCCCTTTCTAGCTCCACTCTCTCCGCTGTTGGTGTCAACGGTATCAGCTTAGTCTTCCTTTTATTTACCTTCGCATTTGAAGCGGCTTCATAAGTATGTAGGAGATCTTTTAATCTCGTCCAATCTGAGCTCGAGCCCAGCCCGACAGTGAGATCGTCAGTGTAAGCCGCCAGTTTGAAGTATGAGTTTCCTAGTGGCAAACCCCTGGTTTGGTCTCTGATCTGAATTAGCAGTGGTTCAAAAGCGATTATATAAAGTAACGGCGATAGAGGGTCGCCCTGGCGTACCCCCCTGCTGACTCTAAATGACTTTGAGATCTCATTGCTTCTTACGATATGAGCCTCTTGGTTCGCAAAGAGGTTATTTACTACCTTTATGAATGTGCTACTAAAGTTTATTTTCTTTAGGACCTTACTTAGATATGTATAATTGACCCTATCAAAAGCTTTCGCTTGATCAATTAGCACTAGCCAATGATCATCTGAAGTTTTCCTACTGGCCCTCATGGTGGTGATAATATCCAGCACCGAGTCTGTAATTAGTCTACCGGCTATAAAGCAATTTTGATGGTTGGCAATGATTTCATTACATATCGTATTTAATCTTCCTGCCAAAATTTTCATAAAAATTTTTGCGTTGCTGTTGACCAGAGAAATTGGTCGCCAGTTACCAACATCCTCCAGGTTTTCCTCTTTTTTAGGTATCAGGATTAAAATGTTTTTGTGCCATGACGAAGGCATCCTGCCTTTTTTGATTACATTGTTAAACACCACCTCCAGTATTGGTGCCAGATTTTCCGCCAGTGTTTTATAAAATTCATAGGTTAGACCATCCGTTCCTGGTGATTTATTTCCCGGCAGTTCTTGTATTGTCTGAAGTATTTCTTCTTTTTCTATTGGACGTATCAAGGTGCGGTTCCATTCTTCACCGACCTGTGGGAGGTTGTTTGTAATTTTGTTCACTGCCGCCATGTCGATCTCTTCGGTTTCATAGAGCTTTTCATAGAAATCCCTGATGTGGCGCAGGGTATCCCTTTCATGCCAACCGTTTTCCGGAGGTTTAATTTTATCCTGACAGCTTATTGATTTCCTGGCTTTGTATAGGGCATAGAAGTATTTGGTGGAGCGTTTCCCTTCTTCTATCCATTTCGCTTTCGATCTTCTGCACCAATTTTCTGACATTTTTTCCAGTTCTTCCTTTAACTGGATTCTGAAAGATTCTAGTTTATGACTGGCTATTTCGTCTGAGGGGTTTTTAGCCACTCTTATTGCACAATTCGTGATCTTCTTATGCAATGTCTCAATCTTTTTCTCTGGTGGTTTCGGTCTTCTGAAAGCTCTGATAATTGACTGGATATTTAACTTACAAAGGTCCCAGTCCTGTGTGGAACTCTCCTCCTCTAGTTCCTTTATTACCTCCTCCAGGATCCTTTCATTTTTGAGACTTTCTTTATCAAGCTTCCATAGCGGGCTATGCCTGCCTTTACTTGAGGACATGAAAGAACATTCTAGAAGCATAAGATCTGAGTTGCCAAAGCGTAAAGCAACCTCATTGACTAGGTGCCCATATCCTTCCTCCACAAAAATATAATCTATACAGGTGGCCATTGTATGTCCTTCTTGAGTATTTTGGAAATATGTTAAAAAAGGTTTCTCCTCAGAGCAATCTGCCACATTGATAAAGTCACGTGTTAGTTCTGCCAGCAGCTTTCTTGAAGGATCGTGTTGCGGAGAGGCTTGACTGATCCGGTTGTTTAGTGGGTCTAGGTTAATGTTCAGATCTCCTGCCATAATATTTATTGTTCCTTGTTTTATCTCCGGGGTCCAAGATTTGAGAAACTCTACTCTGTCTGGGGAGTTTGGCGGCGCATAGATATTGGTGATATGATATTCTTGTCCTTTAAAGGTAAATTCTGTTTCGATAATTCTCCCCTCGTGGGTTATTTTAATGTTTGAGAATTCTATATCCTTGTTGCCTGCCAGGATTGCTGCCTTATTAGACCAAATTGACTCGTGTATCCACTGTTTTTTTAAGAAGATCTCCATGTTCTTATTATTTAAGTTGGTTTCTTGCAGACAAATAATGTCCAGTTTATCAAGGTAAACGTATTTCCTCTGTCATTTATCCCTTTCACGTTCAAGGTTGCTAATTTGAGCTTGATAATTTGAGGCATGCATATTAACGTAAAAGGTTTGTGTTCCCAAACTAGTGTTGGGATTGGTTCACTGTCCCCTTATGGATATAAGGGGCAGATCACCTGCTGTCTTTTTTCTTACTAATTCCTCCATTTTTGGTAACAGATTCCTTATACGTAACTATTGTGAACCCATCCTCCTTCAGGTCTAGAGCATTTTCTTTTTCGGCATCTACCATAGGGAGGTCCGCCTTAATTGGTTCTGTGTTCTCATTCGGGTCCTTGAAGTTCCAGGGTTGTCGTACATTTCTAACAACTCATCACGAGTGGCTTCCTTTTCATCCCGATTTGTTGCTATAGCTGCCTCTTTGTTTACGAGGGATTGTGTTTCAGTTTGAGACTTTCCTTCAGTTACCTTTTCTGTAGCTATCGCGCCTGATTCTAGTTGAATGACTTGTTCATGTACTTCTGTTTGTATGTTATCTGATGTAGAAGAAGTGGAGGTCTCCTCCCCTTGCATGTTATCAGATTCTTCAACTGCTGCAATGATATTTTTCTGGTTGTAAAGCCTGCTTCTTGCTGCAACGGATGCCTGGAACTGTTGGCAATCTTTCCTAATGTGTCCCTCCTTCTCACAGAAGTAACAGACTTTGGATGCTGATTTCCATTTTGTCGTAACCTTATTGTCCCAGACATGAGTAAACCTGGGTATTCTAGCCTCAAGGTCGTAGTCTTCCGTAGTTTCAAAAACAACGATCTATTGGTCGGTGGTCTAGGGTGTTCCATCGATTAGCAACAGCTTAATCGACGTGACTTTCCCGACCCTGTCAAAAGCTTCCAGTAGAGCTTCCGAGACCTTTTCCTTCTTGCCAAGTGGGACGTTTCTGCATCTAACTGACAGGAAGGTCTTTCTCGTGTCCATTGGAATGTACCCAAAGTATGTTCTATTCAATATCTCAATGCCTTTCGATGCGTACTGTTTCAGGGTATCCTTATCATTGAAAGTAATTTCTAGGTGTGTTCTGCGTCCTCTCGTGAAGTGTTGCTTTGCTGCACAAATATCGAAACCTGCTGTTTTGAATAACGATTCCTTAATTTCATTGAATGAGCAGAGTAGATTGCTTATTTCAACTATTAATGCATTTTCATTCATAGACTTGATAGTCCTTTGGGGCGAGAAAACGGAAAAGTTGATTTGCCTCTTTTTAATTTCGAGAACAGAGAGGTCCATTGCTTATCCTGCGTAGGACCTTTTTCTTTGGGATTTCCATCTTTACGAACTTCCTCACGTGGAGGTTCCAACGAGGTTCCTGCGTTACATTCTGTGCCCGTGGTTTCTTCCAAGTCAAAAATTCTACGTCTTCGTTGAAAAATTCCTCTCTTAATTTTTCATTTGCTGCTTCCGTGTTTGATGACCTAATTTTATTTACTGCAGTATCGATGTCCTTTGTTGCTTGCTCTTCTGAGAGAGGGGGTATAACATTTGTAATATCTTTCAGACTATTTGTATCTTCTATCATCATGTCGTCCCAGCTTTCTTTCTGTGTTTCAATCTCACTACGTGCATCAGTGGACGTATTTTTCGATGACGAGTTGACGTGTACTGTTTGTTTTGCTGTGTATTCGTTTGGGTTGTTGTTTTCTTTGTTTGTCCCATTTGACGTGTTCAGTTGGTTTGTTTTTCTTCTTTTACCCATTTTTTCCACTTTGTCCATACTATAAGTCACCTCTAGTCTACGTTTCTTGTTCCTACGGGGACAAGCCCCTTTTCCAATATGATTTGTAAACTTTACTGTTAATATGTGTGCTTGTATCTTTGAAAAATAAAATACCTGTCTCCTGCTTTATGTGGTCAGGAGAGAGTGTATGTAGATCCCTGATTATCTGGCATCTTTATTTACAACGGCAAAATATGATATTAGTGCTGCCAAGCAGCATTTTATAAAAGGCATCAGAACACATTTGGAAGTAACCTTTATTGATAAAGAGAAACAACAATTCTATGCTACCAAAGGCTTATCTATTTTGAACCGTACATACTTTGGATACATCCCTATGGATGCTAGAAGATCTTTTTTATCGGTAAAGTGCCGTAATATTTCTTTGCGTAGTGATTTGAACCGGTTGGGCTATAATCAGGTAACCGATCCAAACTGAATAAATTTCAGGTAACCGGTTGAGTAAATACTTAATCGGTTGACCTGTACAACCAATTGAGAATCAGTTGACATAATGTAAATGACATCATAAAAGAGCAAAGGTCCCGAAAAGTTCCGAAATGAAATGAATAAACATAGTAGATGAGACAAAAATTTGAATAAAGGTCCGAGAATTCCCGAAAGTAAACATGAAGTAATCTTATTCGGTTAAATCGGTTGACAGCATATATTTCAGTTCGGTTAACCGATTAAGGAAAATTTTCCCAGTTCAAATCACTACCTTTGCGAACCAGAGAGGAGATTTCAGGCGCTCTCTTGGAGGCCTTTATGGTAGTCAGAAAGATCGCTTCAATAAAACCGCTATTAATCGAAGGTACTCCATATTTGACGGATTAATAGGTAGTTACTTTTGAAACCACAGAGGACCCGAACCTGGAAAAGAATATTCCCAGGTTCACCCATGTATGGGATAACAAGGTCATGACTGAATGGCGCTCTGCAGAAAAAGTTTGCTACTTTTGCGAGGAGTAGGCCATATTAAGAAAGACTGCAGACAGTTGCAGGAATCAATTGAATTAAAAAAGGCACATCGTGAATATATGCAGAATAAATGGTCAAAGGATACCAACTATGATAATTCAACAAACGAAACACATGAAGAGCATTACCAAAAAGAGGAACTGCGTGAAATTAAGGAAGATCACACTGGACAGATAAACGACTCCGACATTACACACGATACACAGAGCACAGACCTGGACCTCTATGAGAACAGTACAGACCCTGAGGCTGCTTCTCAAAAAGGAAATGAGGCTGAAAGCTCAGGAAAATCAGAGCAATCTAACATTATGATGCAAACAGATGAGCTTAGCTCGATGAAAACAACCCAAAACATCGTAGGAGATGCTGAGATGGTAATCTCAGTGCCACAGATAACTCCTGAAATAGTAAAGGCATCTGAAATGCAGGACAGAGATGAACTGTCAATACTGGGTTATGGGAACCCAACAGGAAATGTTCTTTTAGAGGCAACAGGAGGAACACATCTTGCCCTGCTGATCCCCGTATACGACAATGACACTGAAGGATTCACTCTAGTTTCCTACAGGAGGCATCATGAAAAAAGGCACAGTAATCCTAATAAGGCGAAAAATTCTCGCAAGGTCCCATATGGAAGCTCCCAGGGCAGGGGACATGCGCCTCGGAAATAATGAGATGTCCCCTTTTATACACTGATTATGCCTTCTAATTATAAAATCAAAATAGCTACACTAAATGTAAAAGGGTTGAACAACAGACATAAACAAAGTAGCACATTAACACTATTGAAATCTTATAATTTAAATCTAATCATGTTACAGGAAACAAACTTGAGAAGTACTAATACTAGAGAATTTTTAAAGGCACAATGGAACTTCGACTCTATTTGGACAGACAAGACTGCAGTTCTAGCAGGACAGAAGGATATAAAATTCAAAGATACTACTATCTCACAGGAAGGAAGGGTTATAACAACGTACTGCACAATTAACAAAAAAACTTACAAATTGACAAACGTTTATGCACCACCATCACTAAGAGAAAGGGAGGCTTTCTTCCAGTCATGGACTCCACAAAGGGAAGAAGGCATAATTTGTATTCTTGCTGGAGATTTCAACACTAACATACAACCCGAACTTAATAGGATTAGCCAAGCTGCGCCACAAAGTGACCCTACAAGGAAAATGTTAATAGAAAAAACTGCAGAATACACAAATGTAGCCACAACATTAACCAAGAACCTTTTCTGACATATTATCAGAACACAAAAAACAATAGCTCCATAGCCACTTGCATCAACTACATTTTCATTGATGAAGACAATGGACATTTAATTTCAGGTGTCAATACCAGGTTTGGGGGCTCAGATCACCTTCTAGTAGAATGTATGCTACAAAATAGAAGAAATCATAGTTGTACAACACAATGGCGCTTTGAAGAACGCTGCTTTACAAACGGCCGATTAAAAAAGGAAGTCCTAAATGAAATCAGAAGGGAAGATGCAACGATGAATTGGGATCTCTGTAAAACCAACATACAATCTATTATCAGGGCATTCAGGAAGCCTAAACCACCAGAAAGCAGGATTGATCAGTTTAACAAGAAAACCTCGGCTTTAAGAGAAAGAATTGCCAAATAGGGCCCAAATGAAGTTATGACCATACAACTAGAAGAAGCCAAGGTTCAATTGGAGATAGAAACAAAATTATTAGCCGACAGGTGGTGTATGCGTTCAAAAACAAATATTTCTTCGCAAAATATAAGACTAAACAGGCAGGTAAAGATTTAAATCATATTATGATGCCCGCAGAATCAAACATAAACAGCGACATTCTACAATACATTCGAGATTGCTATGCCAATCTGTACAAAGCGGAAAGAATAGACATGGCAGCAGCTGAGAAAATAACAGCAGCTCTTCCTCAAGTAACAAACAGCATGAATAAGGGACTAGTCAAGAGAATTACTCAAGACAACATAAGGGAGGTACTATGTGCTTTACCAAAAGGAAAGTCACCAGGCATGGACGGTCTGACTTATGAATTTTATAAAATTACCGAGATAGAAATTCTACCAGTTCTGGAGTCGATTTTTAACAGGGGGCAACATGCCAGAGTCCTGGCACAAAAGCCTTATAACCCTTATCCCCAAAAAGTCATCTAATCTAGAAGAACTGAACAATTGGCAACCTATCTCTCTTGTAAACTGCGACGCAAAAATTTCATGAAATATTAGCTGACAGAGTAAATGAAGTATATAGAAAAATCATTCCTCACCACCAACAAGGATTTGTCAAAAACTGACTAATTTCAGACGCTGCACTGGATGTCATCACTACTTTAAGATCTCCAAGGGAAGTCAATCAACAACACTGGATGCTCTTTGTAGACCAAGCGAAAGTGTTTGACAGAGTCAGTCATGAATATTTGGGTCTGGTACTACAGAAAATGAATTTTGATCAACAAGTGGTAAAGTTAGTTTTAAACCTGTTTGGTAGTCAGGAGGCTCACATAGTTAAGGACGGGGAACTATCGACTGCTTTCAAGGTGGAAAGAGGGGTCAGACAAGGGGACCCGCTCTTTCCCCTTTTATACGTACTTGCTATTGAGCCTTTATTGGGTCAACTAGCAGCAAACATTCAAGGGATTCCAGTTGGCAGCCAGTATTTCAAATTGACAGCTTATGCCGACGATCTAATGATCGGCATTGAAAGGATTTCTGATGGAGAGAAGGTTGAGGAGCTCTTTGACCTTTATAAAGCAGCCTTAAATGCCCAGATTAACAAAGACAAAACAAAGTTATGTCCCCTCACCCCCAATGCGGAAAGGGCCACATGGTTCAACAGGTTTCACTACAGAAAAGTCAAAGAACAGGAACTGATTATATTCTTGGGCATGAACTCCAAAGGAATGGATTCCTCTAAAAGGAGTTATGGAATGAAACAATCAAAGAAATAAAGGGTTCGCTAGAGAAACTTGAAAAAAGAAACTTATCACTTAAGGGCCACATCTTGGTAGGGAACACCTTAATATTGTCCAATATCTGGTACATTTCGTATCTGCACCCCCTAAAAAAAAACAAATATCAGAAATAGACCAGTTAATATCAAACTGGGTCATAAACAAATCGAAAATGCTCCCTAAATTTACAGTTTTTCAGAAACCGGTTAAAAAAATGGGACTAAAAGCACCAGTCATCAGAAACATGCTAGAAGCACGAATGCTAATGGTCTGGGTTGGTCTGATCTCAAAAGATACTTTCTGGGCTAAAGCGGAAAGAGACCAAATTTTTACGGCTCTACGCAAGCTAGAAGCTGTTAACATAACAACGAGCGCTTGGTCTAACGAATGGAAAGCATACCTGCTGGCTTGGAAATGAGCTGGAGGCATCTTGAGGTCGGAGAGTAGTTGGCCATGCGACCCGAAGGACCTCCAGATAAAAGGCGTAAGTAGTTTGGAGTTCACGGTTAAAAAACTAATTGAGTTACTCAGGCGCCGATCTGAGATGGTAGAAATGAGTACATCAGCAAACTTGCGGTCTTATGCCTGGCTATGACAGAAAAACACACTCAATAAGAAAATAGATATAATGTGGCGCCTGTGGCACAGAGCCCTCCCGCTGGGGTACCGGCTGAAGTATGTGAATCCGGAACTAAACGACTGCCCGTGGTGCAAAGAGGTGCCACAAACAATTGAACACTTTGTCTTTAACTGTCAAATAAGCAAAGAAATCTGGGCCCAAACATACAACTTCTTAAACATAGACAACAAGGGGTCCCCCCAACGAACATAGATGAAATATTCATGATAAGAAACTCACATATGAAAGAACATTCAGCTGCGGTTCTTTGCCTCCACATGAATGCCGTTTACGAGACCTGGTGTCTATACACTAGTGTTCTGCAGATCTGATCCGAGGACCCGGATCTGATCCGGATCCGGTGTTCGGATCGGATTCGGATCCATGATTTATAAGTTCTACTGAATCCGGATCCATATTGGGATCCGATCCGGTAGATCCGTTTGGATCCGAATAATAAACGATAATTGGCTAGAAATATTATATTTTGATTGGCTTATATTAATTATATTGTCTAAAAAAAAGCGTTCTCTTAACTTCTAAGCCATTTTATTTCTAAACTATTAAATAAAAACTTGAACGCTTATGTTTTTCTTCTATTATAAAGATAAGATCAATCTTAAGTTTTCTAAGCCTTCTAAGTTTTTTAAAACTGCTAAGTTTTTTATCCCTTCTAAGTTATCTAAGCTTTCTAAATTTCCTAAACCTTCTAAGTCTAACGATTAGGGACGTTATGATAATAATTATTAAATTTTAGATTTTTTTTTTTTTGAAATTTTTTTTTTTGATATAAAGAATTTGCGTTACACATTATGATGTTGGATGTGAGACTTTTTTTTCTAATATCGAAGAACTTTTGAACTTTTATCAAGACAATGTCAACTTTAAGCTGAAGTCGAAGCTGAAGTCGAAGCCGAAGTTGAAGCTGAAGTCGAAGCTGAAGCTGAAGTCGAAGCTGAAGCTGAAGTCGAAGCTGAAGTTAGTAAATTATCTCCAACCCAATCAGAAGGTGGTAGTAGCAGTAAAACTGTGCATTCCAGGTAGGAAGCTTTACAGTACTAAGCAATCTAATATATACTGTGTTTATTTACTGGTTGTTTTACATATAGATCTTTCGTGTGGAACTACTTCAAAAAAAAAGGTGACAAGGCGACCTGCGATTTCTGTGGCACGAATTTAGTATATCAAGACGGGACCACGCAGTGATTATTTTTCACTGTGTGCACTGTGCGCACTGTGCGCAGCGCACAGAAACAAAAATTTGCACACATCTTTTTTCAATAGATGTGCGGATGCTGCACAGAAATAATTGTCATTTTATAAGTAGTGCGCACAGTTGCAAGCATTTTCTCAGTATTTGCCGCACAGAAAAGTTTATGAATTGTGCGGTATCCACACAGTAGATTTTAATTGAAAAATTAACACTGGGACCACATCAAATCTTAAGAAACATCTTAAAAAACACAAAAATAAAGTACCTGAATTAAAAAAGCCAAATATAAAACAAAAAGGTATTTTAGTTATTAATATGCTGAATAATAAAACAGGCGTATGTTTTTAAAATATATATAGTTAGAAGGAATATTTATGTGATTTTAAAATATATAATTTTATTTATTAGATCAATAACCATTTTTGCGAACCATTTAATAAAAATAAATTTGATAATCTTATTATTAAACGTAATCGGCCTTTTTTAATTACTAAAGATGAAGAACTTGTGTCGATTTTTAAATTTTTAGATCCTTGCGCGACAGGTATGATATTTATTAGAATAGTGCTCGAGGATAAAACGATAAGTACTTAGTTTTTTTTTTTTTTAATAGCACCTTCAGCCAATACGGTAAAAAGACATACAGCATGTGATTTTGAAATAGAATGAAGAAGGCTTCGAAGAAAGTTGCAAGAAATTCCCGGAGGTATAGCCGTAACTACTGATATATGGACGAACGATACTGGCGACAAGTCATTTATGGCAGTAACCATCCACTACCTAAACATTTCATAGAAACTTCAAAATATTTTGTTAGATTTTGTTAGTATGAAAGGTTCACACACGGGTGCCGCAATTTCAAATGCAATGGAAACGTGTCTTCACGAAATGGGAATTATCTCAAAGTTAGTTGCAATTACGCGTGACAATACATCGTCTAATAATAGGTTTTTGCAAGATTTTGCATATTCCTTGTCACAAGTTGGTATCGAATTTGATAGTGCTCAACAATCGGTACGATGCTTTGGACATATTTTAAACCTTGCAGTGCAAAGCAAGTTAGATATTGTAGGAACCGAGTTGGAAAGGGTTAGTATTTTTTATTAATTAAATTGGTTCTATTTGTGTTTTATTATTATTAATTATTTTATATTTATTTTTTTTTAGCTACGATCATTAATTAAAAGCGTAAGAGGAACACCAAAACGTTGCGAAAGGTTACAAAAGGCATGTCAAATTCACAATATGAGGCAATTGAAACCAATTTTCGATGTAAGCACGAGGTGGAATTCTACCTTCGAAATGTGTAATCGGGCTATAGAATTGCGAATAGTATTAGATAGCGTCGCTCTAGCTGAATCGGATTCGCGGTCATATATTCTTAGTGAGGATGAATGGGATAAAATAAAACTCGTAGTTGAAGTTTTAAAACCATTTAAAGATGGTTAGTAAACTTTATTATAATATAATTTATTAGGGTTATATTAATAACGTATTACATTAAATATTTGTTTAGTAACAACCATTATATCGGCATCTGAATATCCAACATTATCGATGGTAGTTCCCCTTTATCACATGTTGCTCGAAATGCTTGGTGAAACTTAAAGAAAAAGTAATACACCGCAATGGCTCGTACAAGGATGTCAAGCTGCGACTGCTAAACTTTTAGGGTATTGTCAAAAGACAAATATATGGCATATTTCGGCAATAGTGTTAGATCCACAGCTTAAATTTCAGTATTTTGAGGAGCTCAGATGGTTATTGCAACTTATTAATCAAATCAAAGACATGTTAGTTTATAATTCGTATTGTAAAAATATGTAACCAATATAACTGATAATGTATTGATTAATACTATATGTATTATTTTATAGTATTAAAAATAAATATGAAAATCAATATGCACCTGTTCCTGGTCAAGATGTAAACTCAATTGCTGAAGCATCTACAACAAATATAATATCACAAATTTACAAACGATCCCGTATTGAGCGTCAGAGTGAGCTTGATATATACTCAAACGCACCATTAGTAGACCCAGTTATAGATATTCTAGAATGGTGGCAAACAAATGAAGCTAATTATCCAAATCTTTCAAGATTTGCTAGAGACTGCCTTCCGATACCTGCTACAAGTGTTCCTAGTAACAAGTTTTTAGTGTTAGTGGTGATATGATAAGTGAAAAGTGGAGTCGATTAAATGAAAAAACAGTATGCATGGCGATGTGTCTAAGGTCATGGAGAAGGGTGCTGGATGAACTGTATGTATAAAACTTAAATATTATTTTTAATAGTTTTAAATCATGCAATTATTTTAACTAATTAATATTTAAGTCGTATATAATAAGTCGCTTGCTGATTTAAATTGAACCGGATAATACATTTGTATTAAGAAGTCGTGAAAACGCCTTTTTATAATGGGATATAAAAAAAAAAAGTCTTTGAAATTAAACCAAACAAGGAACTTGCATTGATCATTCATGCGAACGGAACAATGTTGTATAATGGCAAATATGATTAATCAGATAATCTGTCACTCATAAAGTACTTATAGTACACATATGCATGAATTCAAAATAAATAAAGTCGATATATCCGGAAATATTAAATTTTTTTATTTAAATTATAAATTGGTTAAAGCGATTATGCAGATAAGTGCATATTTTAAAAATATGCATTATCTATTATCGGATCCGGATCTGGATTCGGATCTTTCTTATTTGAATCCAAATCTGGACCTGGATTCGATCTGTTTTTCGGATCAGATCCGGATCTTTAAGAATATCCGTCTGATCCGATCCGTGCGGAACACTACTATACACTGCACAAAGGTAGGGAGAAGGCACTGAACGCAGAATGACAAGGCTGACTGGCATTAGGGCCAAGGTGATAACTAGATTAAAGAACGAATTAAAAGTCTTATTCAACCTTCTTAAAAACAAATCAGATAAAATTAAGAAAAATTTTTAGCCATTAGGCACATATTATTTAAGCTTGATGGACATTAGTACAGGTTGGTTAACTGGTAGTGGATCGATTAGTATAGTGAGTTTAGAATAATAAGACCTTTCAAATGTATCTTATTTTATGTCTTAAATAAATAAGCGCCTCTAGCAATAGAACTAGGGTTCAAAAAAAAAATATATATAGATATCCGGATTCTAACTCTAAACTAGCCGACTAATTGACTAATCAACTAATTAACTAAGTGTGCTGACATTTATTAGGTAATATTTTTAGGAGGTGGGGGTCAAAAAATATCTCATATAAAAATTTAGCCACAAGAATATTACCTGGGAGTGGGAGGGTAAGCCTCTATAGTAAATAGATATTAGATAATAAATGTCAGTGCCCTAATCAATCAACTAAATATGAAAAAATTTAGTCAATTAGTTGTCTAATAGTCAACTAGTTGACTAATAATTATATGATTCCTATCCTTATCTAACAGTGCCTCTAAGCTTTCTGTTTATTCTCCAACAACTAGTAAAAAGAACTTTCTTCCATCTTATTTCTTGGGTGTCATAATATCTTTGTTTTTTCGAGTCTATAAAGGTGATTTTTAGATATGTACATAAGCCTTTTGTAAAGTGCTTTTGGTAGCACTGACATCATATTTTACCTGGTGAACCCAATATACCCTAAATATTGATGATAAGAGCATTATCATTGTTGGTCTTAATGTTTTGCCAGGGAAAATATAAAGTATGTTGATTGCAGTGAAGAATTTCTCAAAAAATTTTTTTGTTCTTTGAGAATATAAATTTTTAATTTTATATTCTCAAAAAAAATTTAATGTGCACTATAATATTTTTTAAAAATAAAAATTTTCAAATTATATAATATTCATAATAAATTTATTTATTATAATTTTTAAAACAAAAATACTATATTTACTTAAATATCTATAATAATCTTGTTTAAAAAATTGAAAGATAAAAAACTCTTTCCGGTTCACTTCCGGAAAATTAACAAATACAAATTTTCTAGTCAAAACCCTATAGTTTACTTTCAAAACTCTCATAAGACAAAGGCCCTTTGGCCTAGGAAACGCAAATTTGTTGCATTAGACATGGGTAAGCAACAAAAAAACAAAAAAATCAGGCTCTCAACTAAAGTTGAAAAAGAAAACAAGGAAAAAATTTTCCACTTTGTAAAGAACGAAGAGAACAAGGAAAACTCAAGTTCAGTAAATGTAGAACTAAACAACCATCAGCTCTCGAATACAAAGGCTTCAGAACAACTTGAGGACAAAACTACTACTACAAGTTGGGCAGCTTAAACAGAAGAAGAACTTAAAACTGAAGAAAAAAACACGAAAATGCTGACGCAAGAACCGTGAGCAAAGATCAAAACAAATCACATGATATCCGTGTCCCAGGTAAACAACAAACAGGATGAAAAACACGTGCACCAAACAGACAAAATAAACAAAAACGAACACGTGAATCAAACAGATAACGATCATCTAGACAAAGAAATTATTGATCCAATTACTTCGGGTACAGCCCAAGCATCTACAAGTGCATCTGCACTTTCAGCCAGGGAAGTTAAAACAAAACAATGGACAGACTTCTTTACTAAACTCAAGGGAGGAAAAGCAAGTTTCACCAACACAGTGCCCAAACACAAAATTCTCTCTAAAAATGACAATGCTTTGATCATTGACATACAGAGCTTGATCAATATATCCACTAATAACATAATTGCAACACTTGTACTGAAACTTAATGGAGACTTATTGGCAGCCAAGCCTCACTTAACAAGAGGAAAAAGGGTCTCTCTTGAGCTATTTTTCAAAAGCAAAGAAAAGGCACAGTTCTACATCTCAGAAGGAATTACTATCTTTAAGCAAACATTCTTTGGTTATATTCCTATCAATCTCAAGCGTTCTTTTCTCACAGTGAAACTCAGGAATACACCAATGGGGGATTTAGAAAATACTACAGCACTCATTCTGGAAGCATTTCAAGATGTTGGCCAGATCGCTACAGTAAAGCCCCTCTTATACGAAGGAACAACGATCTGTTCAGATCAATGGTTGGTGACTTTTGAAATTACAGAGGACCCAGACTTACACTCCAGAATACCAAGATGCACCCATGTAGGTGATTATAAAGTAACAACCGAATGGAAGGAAGCTCCCAAGGTCTGCTATTACTGCGAAAAAGAGGGCCATATCAAAAAAGAATATAACGAACCTAAAGCCTCGATTGAAACAAGACGATTACTAAGAGAAGCTAAACTCCAAAAAAAAGGAGGAGCAGACACTCATAAAAATTCCACTCCAAGCCCTATCTTCAGCCCAAATAACCCCTATATTCAAGACTCCTCAACGAATACAGAGGGTGAAGCACAAACTGAAGTGGCAGAGACAACTAATATTTCAACACCAAACAATACAGGTTTGGTACCACAAAAAATGGAAATCGAAATAGCAGCTGAGAAATCGGACAAACCTACTCCAACTACCTCAGAAATGGAAATCCTAACGGATTCAAAAGAACCAAGCTCAACCCAAAGTACACTGCAAGAAATACCATTTACAGTAGTCTCCTACAAGAAATCAAGTAATAAAAATGGAAAAAGAAAAGAAGAAGAGGGAAAGAATTTTACACATCTGGGTCAACAGCATAGAGTCCATGGGATCGTCTCACAGGGCGTACCAGGGCTAAAGAACCAACACTAAGACTACTTCCTCTTAGTGTAGCCTAACCCTCTTATTTTCTTTCATGTTTAAAATAGCTACACTTAACGTAAAAGGTCTAAACAATAGATAGACCTAAGGCACAGAGAACACTCACACTTTTAAAGTCTTATAACCTCGATATCATTTTAATTCAAGAAACCAATCTAAGAGACACTAAAACAAGAAACTTTTTAGCACAACAATGGGGATTCAGCTCAATCTGGTCCTCAAAAACTGCAATATTAGCAGGTAGAAGAAACATTAAGTTAGAGAATCACAAGATGGTCGCATCATCACAGTCAATACAAAAATTAAACAACAACCATTTCAAATCACAAACATCTATGCTCTACCCAGAGGCGAAGACAGAGTTTGTTTCTTTGAAAATTGGACTCCACCTGTAGCAGAGGGAAGAATTTGCATTATTGCTAGTGATTTTAACACAAATCTGGACCCAAAAAATGATAGAATAAGCAGCGCACTAGCACAACCCGATCGCTCAAGGGACCTTGTACAAAATCTTTTAGTTGATTATACTGATACAGTTCTGTTTGCAAAAGAGAACCCATTTCTCACATTTTACCAATCCACACACAATGGTCAAAGAATGGCAACACGCCTTGATTATATTTTTATAGAAGCAAGTCACAGTCATCTTTGTAGAAATACCAATACAAAATTTGGGAATTCTGACAACTTACTAGTGGAATCGGAATTTAACTTCAAGCCATCACACATCAACAGAGCTCAATGGAGGTTTAATAGAAAATCCTGGGGCAGAAATTAGGAGAAGATCTACACGTACTCTCTCCAGTACACGTTAGTTTGGAGCAGAGTAATTTTAGTTTATTAAAATACACACGACTAGAAGAACAAGTGAGGCCACAGAAACAAGAGTAAACGGGGCTAGTCCCCTCAGAAGTAAGAAAAGAGACTGTAGTACGTTTGACGACGCTATATTCTCAGAAGAAATGGTACCAAAACGACGTAAAGTGGAAAAAGAAAATAAAAACAACAACAAAAAAACAAACAAAGTAAACAAGTCAACGAATACAGCAAAGAAAATACAAGTCCTATCACAACAGGCTACAGCAAAAAGCAATGCTAAGGTTTTAATAGAAACGAACACCGAAGGCACCCTCCCACAAGAGACTCAGGAACCTTCCTGGTATGATAAAACCGAACAAGAATTCAGTGTTCTCAAAGACATTACGAACGTGCAAACTACTTCCATGGACACACAAATATCTACAGAGATAGAACTACCTGTCCCGGGCCCTTCTAATGCTGCGCCGACTGAGGCGGTAGCTGAAGACTTGATCGTAGAACAAAAGAAACTCAGAAGAATGCTCACTTTCGGATGAGGATTTAGGCCTAGAACCAAAACCAAAACGAGATATCTCTAAACGTAAACCAGAAAAGGGGAAGGAACCTTCCTCAATAAGTCCTGACAGAAAATGGACTTTGTTTTTTCCCAAGCTGAAAAGAGGTCAATCAACCTATTCAACTTTCTCCCCAAGACAAAATATTAGAACAAATAACGATAATGCACTAATATTCAATATCAAAGGAATGCTAGGTTCATTCAACGAGATTATGTCCTCCATGTTCAATCAGGTTAAATATGACGTTAGTGCTGCCAAGCAGCACTTCACTAAAGGGGTCCGTACGCACTTAGAAATCACCTTTATCAACGATGAAAAACGAAAACAGTATGCCGCCGAGAGCATCGTTATATTTAACAAGTCTTACTACGGATACATTCCGACCGACGGCAGAAAATCCTTTCTACCAGTCAAGTACCGCAATGTACACTTAGGTAACAAAAGTGAGGTTTCAGAGGCTTTACTGGTGGCCTTTGAAAATTTCGAAAAAATTGCCGCCATCAAACCTCTCATGATCAAAGGCACTCCCTACCTGACAGATCAATGGGTGGTTATCTTTGAAACAACTGATGACCCAGACCTAGAAAAGCACCTACTACGATTCACCCATGTTTGGGAAAATAAGGTTTCTACTGAATGGAAATCTGCCCCAAAAGTTTGCTACTTTTGCAACCAGGAAGGTCACATAAAAAAAGACTGCATCCAATTTAAGGAATCTATTGAATCTAGACAAAACGCACGCATGAATAGGGACCTGGGAAGTGTGGACAACAGCCCAGTTGAGGAAATGGACACGGAGCTTTTAATAACTCCTTTCCAGAACGAAAACACCACAAGCCAGACACCTTCTTTGGAAAATGAGATAACAATGGAGGAAGCAACAAAGACCAACACAGATGGCGTTTTATCGGAAAAGGAAACAGCAGGACAGGTATCTCCACAGGTGGGGAAAAAAAACCAGGTGATACCAGAGGAGGCAGTTCCTGGGTCGGTGCGACCCCCTCTAGGGGCGCAGGCGATCTGGCCCAAACCAGGGAACCACCACGTGACGAATTAGCCGGGCATACACTGACCCCCAGAACAACTCGGGCTCCTTAACACAAATAACCACATTATCAGATCCGTTAGCGAAGGCTACAATTAACACTAACTCACCCGAAAATGATGGCTTCACCATAGTCACCTACAAACGTCCAACTCCCACAAAGAGTATAATCAACAGTACAACAAAGCAGTTCCAAGTAAGAATGTCCTCCTATAGAGATATAAGAGAACGGGTCCTCCCGAACCATATCTAACCCAAAAGGGTTCATACCTTTTACGTAAATATGTCTGTTAACCAAAGAATAAAAGTAGCTACGCTCAACGTAAAAGGACTAATTAATGCAAATAAGAAACAAAATACAATCATTCTCCTAAAATCATATAATCTAGACATTTTCATGTTACAAGAAACGAATTTGAAAGACGCAAAACTTAGAAACTTTTTAAGTCAGCAATGGCAGTATGCATCCATTTGGTCTAGTAAGACTGCCATTTTAGCAGGAAACAAAAAAATCGAATTTATAGATTCTCAAATTTCTCACGATGACAGAGTGATAACGGTTAAGATATATTACCAGGGGAGGACATTTAGAATAACAAACGTGTATGCACCTCCGTGCCCAGAAGATTGAATCAAATTCTTTGAGGATTGGTCACTACCAAGAGAGGAAGAATTAATTGAAATCGTCGGAGGTGACTTCAATACCAACATCTCCCTGGACAAAAATAGAGTCAGCCAAGCTCCACAACAGCATGACCCCACTAGAAAGACTTTACAAAAAAAGATGGAAAATTTTCACAACGCAAATGATTTTTCAGATGAAGTCCCATTTCTTGACTTACTTTCAAAATACCAGAAACAACGGCAGAATGGGAACCTGCATAGACTACATCTTCATAGATAGAAACTTCAGACATAATACTTCCGGGGTTAAAACTAGCTTTGGCAACTCTGACCACCTATTAGTAGAATGTTCGCTTTCCTTCGGACCAATCAAAAGACACAGTGTGCAGTGGCGGTTTGACAAAAATTGCTTCCGGAATGTCAGGTTGAGTCAAGAAGTCATAGAGGAAATCGAGGACCTGGATCCATACAAGATTGGGACGGATGCAAACTGAACATCCAGTCAATAATCAGAGCCTTCCGCAAACCAAAGTCTAAGGAGACAAAGCTAGAAGGACTCTACAAAAAGTTGACGCACTTAAAAATAGCCCGGTCCAAAAATTCAAAATGGACACACCTAGATGAACAAATAACAAACCTGACGAATCTCATTGAGGAAGAAAACTCTGATCTCACAAATAAATGGCTTCTCAGGTCCAAGGCCAGATGGATCGAAAAGGTGAAAAGTCGACAAAGTATTTTTTTGCAAGATACAAGTCAAAACAAAACCAAAACAAACTAGATGAGATCAAGGTTTCTGATAACGGAAATTCAGAAAACATAGACGTCCTGCAGCATATACAACAGTTCTTTTCACAAATCTACACTCCAGAGCTCATGGATAGATTGGAAGCAGAAAAGTTTGTAAAGGATCTCCCTGTGGTCACAGATGTAATGAACAATGATATGCTTAAACCCATAACCACAGAGGAAGTTTCACAGGTTATTTGTTCTCTTCCTAATAATAAATCACCCGGAACAGACGGGCTCACTTACGAGTTCTACAAGCTCACAAATGAAACAATAACCCCAGTCTTAGTGAAGGTTTTCAACAAGGTCTTAGAAGGAGGCTCCATGCCAATATCTTGGCACAAGAGCCTAAATACGCTAATACCAAAAAAGGGGAGGATCTATCGCTTGTGAAAAATTGGCATCCTATCTCAATGGTCAACGGGGACACTAAAATCTTTATAAAAATTCTGGCAGATAGAATGAACGAAATATGCAGGGCAGTGATACCGGAACACCAACAAGGTTTTATTAAGGGCAGGTTCATAGTCGACGCCGCCATGGATATAATGACCACCCTACGAAAGTCACGTGACCCAACCGTACAGCATTGGATTCTACTGATCGACCAGGCTAAAGCTTTCGACAGAGTCAATCATGATTTTTTGGCCCTCATAATGGAGAATATGAAATTTGACAAGAGAATTATAGAATTGGTAAAAGGCCTCTTTAAAAACCAAATGGCCCACATCATTGGAGGGGGCTCTATATTTTCTCTGTTCACAGTGGGGCGGGGGGTGAGACAAGGGGATCCCCTCTCTCTCTTGCTTTACATACTTGCATTCGAACCGCTTCTCCTGCAAATAGACAAGAAGATCAGGGGTATACCCTTGGGACCAAATTGTTCATTTAAACTTACAGCTTACGCCGATGATCTTTCCCTAGGAATCGGTTCTCATTCAGACTGGGAAACTTCTGTTAAAATGCTTGAGGACTATGAGAAAGCCTCAAATGCCAGAATAAACAAGAAAAAAACCAAACTAGTCTCTCTTGCGCCCTTAGCAGAAGTTGTAAACTTACCAGGAGAAGAACTTTATGAGAAGGTCCCTGAACAAACCTCCTTCAAAATTCTAGGCTTCGAAGTTTTGAGAGATGGCTCTCCAAAGAAAGGACTTTGCGAGGAAATTATTAACAAAATAAAGGCTCAAATAGAAAAATTAAACGCGAGGAATCTCTCATTTAAAGGGAAGATAATGTTGGCCAAGTCCCTGGTTCTTTCTAGAATGTGGTATGCCACCTACATTCTTCCCCCTAAAAGAAAACACATATTCGCGATTAATGACCTCATCTCTAACTGGATAAAACACAAATCCAAGTTTCTCCCCAAATATGCCACATTCCAAAAGAACACTGACGAAGGCGGATTGGGTGCTCCGGTCATCCAGAACATGTTAAATGCACGAATCATAATGATTTGGAAGCGCTTATGCACAAGTAGTGCCACTTGGGCCTGTCATGAAAGAAACGTAATTTCAGGGGAGATTAGGTCCAAAAGGAATCTTAGTGTTTTACAAGCACTAAAGTCAACCCCAATCAGTAAGAAGGCTTGGCCGAAAGAATGGAGGGACACATACACACTTGGATTAAATTAGGTGGGGATATTTCATCGATGTGCAACTGGCCGTGGACACTGGAAGCTTTGACAATTGGCAAAACAAACGGTCAGGAGATGACAGTCAAATAGATAGTACGGCGATTAAATACAATAAGATGCGGAACTAGCGTAACATCAGACAATAACCAACCGGACAATTTTAGTTGGCTAAAAACAAAAGAGCACATTAACAAAAAACTGGATATTTGCTAGTGGATGTACCACGGGGCATTACCTCTCGGGTACCGAACACGACACCTTGACTCAGAACACAGGGCGATTGCATATGGTGTGTCGACACCAGACAAACCATCGAGCATTTCGTAATCGAATATGACCTGAGTAAAGAAATATGGCAAGTTGCCTACAAGATGATGGAAAGTACAGTGGGTACGTCCTCTCTATCCACCTCCCAAGAAGCTCTTGAAGCCGGTAACATAAATGAGAAAACGAAACAGCAAGCTGCACAGTGGCTTCATATTCAGGTAATATACACAATATGGTGCTTATTCGCGAAAGCCAAATGGGGCGAAGAAGTAATATCTAGAACTGGAGCCATATGGCAGGCTGAGTTCCAGCTCAAAAAAGAACTCCAGCAGTTATATTTCAATTTGGGAGAGAAATCCCCCAAAATAAAATGAGTTTATAGTTCTTTAAAAAACTTTATATAGTCAAGAGCATGTAAAATTGTAATAGTCTTAATAAAGAGCGCCAACTGCGCCTCAGTCATATGACTGAGAAATTTAAAAAAAAAAAAATCCTGTGACATTCCAGAACTAAAAATTGGTATAATAAAAGAACTTCAAGAGACCCAAAACATCTCCAACTAGGACTTTTGCAAATGCTCAATTCAATCTATAGTAAGAGCCCATAAACCCAGTTCTCCTCCAGAAAAAAACATCCAGAGGCTTCACAAAAGACTTTGTAATTTGAACAATAAGATAGCCCAAAACCCTGTCTTAACTGATCTCAAACTCATTATCGAAGACCTTAACTTAAAGCTACAAGAGGAACTGGCATCTTTTTCAGAAAGGTGGCGTATCAGGTCGAGTGCCAAGTGGGTAGAAGAAGGAGAGAAGTCAACAAATACTTCTTTGCTCTCTATAAAAAAAACACACTACAACAAGCTGCTCAAAAGTAAGAATCTGAATGATGCAAATGAGACGTCCCAGGTACAAACACTCAACTACATTAAAGGATTCTACCAAGAAGTCTAAAAAAAAAGAAACAATTGATAAAGAAGTAGCTTTTCAACTTACGAAAAACCTGGTACAGGTCTCTTCAGAACAAAATCATGCACTAATCAAACCCATCACAGAGGAGGAAATTCGCCAAACAATTGACAAACTCCCAAACAATAAGGCCCGGGCTCTGACGGTCTTACATATGAATTTTACAAAGACACCAGAGAGGCCGTCATTCCAATACTAGTCAAACTCTTTAATGAGGTCCTCTTACAAGGCCAAATTCCCAAGTCTTGGAGCAAAAGCTTGGTCACTTTGATCCCCAAAAAGAACAATGATTTAGAGAGTATCAATAGCTGAAGACCAATCTCGCTTGTCAATGCTAATGTAAAGATTTTCATGAAAATACTAGCAAATAGAATCAACACAATCTGCAATGAAATCATAGGTCCAGCTCAACAGGTGTTCATAGCCAACAGGTCGATCACAGATTCAGCTCTGGATATCCTCACAGTATTGAGAAATCAAAAGGACCAAACGAAACAGCACTGGCTTCTTTTGCTAGACCAACAGAAAGCATTTGACAGGATTAGCCATGACTTTATATGTATAGTATTGGAAAGAATGAACTTCGATCACAACTTTATTAGGGTCGTCAATGCCTTGTTTTCCTCACAAGTTGCACACATAGTTGACTCAGGTCAAATATCAGAACCAATTAGAGTGGAGAGAGGGGTAAGACAAGGAGACCTACTCTCTCCTCTCCTCTATGTTCTGGCTATTAACCCTCTAATAGAGACCATCATTCAGAACATTAGGAGCATACAAGTCAGTGATACAAACTTCAAAATTGCAGCATATGCAGACGATCTATCAATTGGGATTAGCTTTCCGTTGGACTGGTCAACACTTCTCAAAATTTTCAGTGACTATGAAAAAGCCTCAAATGCAGTCATAAGTCAATCCTTATACCAATAACAAACAATGCCAGCAGAGTCGAACTCTCAGAGCAACATAATTTTAAAACCCTAACCAATAACCAGGAATACTTTACATTCCTTGGATACAGTGTAGACATCAAGGGTAACCCTAGCAAAACCCTCTGGAGTGAAATGACAAAAAAAATCAAGAACAAGATCGAAGAGCTCTCCAAAAGAAACTTGTCATTTAGAGGAAAGATTCTTGCAGCCAAAACACTTCTTATTTCCAAGATCTGGTACCTGGCCTATCTTCTCCCGCCATCAAGAGGACAACTTAAAGAAATCGACTCACTTATAATAAAATGGATTAAGAATAATTCATGTATGCTCCCCCAATACTCAACATTCCAACTTGGGTATGAAAAGGGTGGTCTATTAGCTCCAATTCTCAAGGACATGCTCGATGCCAGAATCCTCTCAATCTGGATCAAGTTACTATCTAGTAGCGCTTTATGGGCAAGAACAGAAAGAAAGATAATCACAGCAGAAATCCATAACAGAAGGAATATTACAGTCAGGAAGGCACTATCACAAATTCCTTGCAAGACCAAAGGTTGGCCGGAAAGATGGAGGCCATACCTAAATGTCTGGAAAAGATTTAAGAGTAAAATCGAAACAACAGGTACCTGGCCATGGGAACCTAGTAATCTCAAAATAGGTGAAATAGAGGGTCAACAATTTACTGTTCGCATGGCCCTAAAAAGTCTTTACGAACCATCGGTTCCCTCAAGCAACACCGATCAAAACCATTCTCAATTTAAATGGATCAAATCCAAATGGAGTCTTAACAAGAAGAAGGACACTTTTTGGTGCCTTATGCACAGGGCCTTATCTCTAGGGTACCGATTAGTGCACATCGATCCCAATGGCATTAGGGACTGCCCTAATTGCCCTTACCATATGCAAACCATCGAACATTTTGCTTTAAAGTGTCCTCTAAGCAAAGTTGTCTGGGAAACTGCCTACAAAGTCCTGAAGACATCGAAAGAGGACTCAATTCCTCGAACGTTAGACGATATCTTCAAAGCTACTAATATTAAAGAAAACAAGAAGCGCAAAACTGCAATCTGGTTACACATTATCTGCATCTACGAGATCTGGTGCTGGTATACGCAAGCCAAATGGGATGATAATATTATCCCTCAAATGGCAATTGCTAATATAATTAGGATCAAGTTAATATTTGAAATTAACCTTTTATATAGAATCCTTGGCCGTAAAGGCTGCAAAAAGCCAGGTAGCGGCAAAAACGTTCTTGACTTCATAGAACTTTCTGTATAATTTTGTAAATTAATATGTATATAAATAAAGTACGCTTAGATGCATTTTGAAAAAAAAAATCTATAATTGAAAATGGGAAGAACTAGTTCAAAAATCATAAGCTTTTTTGATTATTAAAAGATAATTAAGAGTATCAATTCATATTTTACTACGAACTTTTGTCTTAATTAAATTTTGTTGTAAAAAAATTTACTCAGTAAGGGAAGTACAATAAATTACGTGATTAGGGTTTACATAGGTCCTAACCCTCTCCCTAGTGATAGGACTATTGACCAATTAAATTTTATAATATTTAAAAAAAACTCAAAACCGTCTTTGATCTATACTTTACAATCGACAAAAATCGCTACATAGTAAAGTCTAAATTTTACTAAGCAAATCGATTAAAATCGTTTAAGTAAACTTATGCAGCAGGTCAAAATACACCTACTATAAAATTTTTTATAAGTATTGGAGAACTTTTTATTCCAATACTTATGAAAATTTTGTAGTAAGTTTATTTAAGTAATTTTAATCGATTTGTTTAGTAAAATTTAGACTTTACTATATAGCAACTATCTGTGATTAACTAAAAATCGATTTTACTTTAATATTATTGACTATTTATACTATATATATATAGGATGTGATAGGTGGTGGATCCCACTAGAAAATTATGTAATTTATTGCACTTCCCTTATTATTATTAATTTTATATATGGAAATTTCTAATTTTCACTGAGGGGAAATCACCGGTTACACAACACCTTTAAACGGTAGTGTTACAAGCCGATTGGTTTTTATCAGCTGGCTTAGCCAGCTGATGAAAATATCGGCTAAGTGGCTAACTAATGGCTAATATAATAACTATATAATATACAATATATTATTACTATATATATATAATTTTCATAAATAATTTTTATAATACTTAATATAATACAAGATTAATTTTATTCAAAATCTACTAAAGTAATTCTAAATTCAATTATTTATCTCTAAATTTGCATATATACTTTTTGCACATTTATAACTTTAAGAAACTAACTTCAGGAATTGATTAGAGTTCCAACCCGGATAAATCTATACTCCGCCCGCTTCGCGGCTATTATACTTGGTTACTGTTGCTCTTGGTTACTCTGCCCTTTAGCACTTCCCCACCCGAGGATCCATATCTAATTATCTGAATAATTCAGATCGCTTAAATATCCAGATAATCTGACAAGTATCCAGATATTGATAATAAATAGAAAGTAAATGGGATATATCTGAATAAATTCAGATCCGGATATCTGATAGTTATCTGAATACATGCATAATAGATTGAAACTCTAGAATTGATCAACTTAGAATTAATCGTAGTCCTGAACCATAACAATAATGAAATCATCAGTATAAAAAATCAACATCCCAAATTCAAGTTGTTAGAATCGTACTCATTTTTGAGAAATTAACAATAAGTAAAATAAATCAAAATATATATATAAAAAAAAAAAAAATACAGCCAATTATTAATTATTCTGTTCAAAGACCAAGAACCAAATTCTTTTACTTTCTCAAGTAGAGTTCCAACCCGGATAAATCTGTCATCCATTTATCCATACCTGATTATTCGAATATCCGTTTACTATTGATATCCAGATAATCTGACAGATATTTCAGATATCAATAGTAAATAATAGTAAATGGATATCCGAATATCTGATAATTATTCAGATAAATGCAACCTGGATTGGAACTCTAATCTCAAGTTCCTGTATACTCAAGCTAACGATGGGAATTTTTAATTATTAATTGTTAATAACATGAAATTGTTAATCATTTTTAACAATTAATAAATGGGTCAGTCCGTACCGTTATGAGTATTCGGGCAAAATTCCTTAAATTGAAATATCGATATTCAATCAATTTTAATAATTAAGGTAACAATAGAATTTTTGAACCTTTGAACAAGAATTGTAATAAATTGTTATATGATATTATGTGACAAGACTTGCACTAAAGATAGAGCATCTACTCAAGAATATGGTCCAATGAATTATACACTTATAACGGTATGGACTGACCCAAATGAATTATCCAATATGCATAGAAAATATTGATACGTAGAATGTGTAATCAGCGAATCAAAATATATATTTTTATATACTCTAATATAAAAATGATTTTGTAGCGATAAAAATTAATCAATAATAGTTCCCGTAAAAAAAAAAACTATTGATTAGATCATTTTCTACGAAGATGTTCTATGCATATTAGATAATTAGATTAGAAAATATTGTTAACTTATTAATCGTTAATACGTACGTAATTCATAATTAATAATTAGAAATTCCCATCGCTACGTACTCGAAGCTAATATAAACTCATGAACAATAGAGATAATAAAGATAAGCAGATGCAAGTATATGTATGTATTGCATACATAAATATATGCACTGCTATTGTTCATAAGTAGATATAATTATTACACCATGCTGTCTTTTTTTGACATTTAGAAAAGTACCAAAATTATACATACAGTTGTTATCTTTTTGAGTTAGCCAAAGAATCCTCCAAAATAATACTATCGTCTTGCATGGTCATAAAAATGAACGATCATGGGGCTTCCTACATCTTTTAGTACCACATTTCAGAACTATCTTACAAAAAGCCAATTCTCTGTATGGTATGATTATCATGCCATAAGATGCCGCCACTTTGGGGCTGCCTTGGCCAAATCTATTTCTTCAGCGAAGCGTATAGACAAAAATTTGCGATATCCATATTTGGCTTGTCGCTATACATAGTATGCGATCGAACAGATACCATTTATGTCAGCTAAAAAATAAAATATAGAGAAATAAGATAATACGTAGTACTTACATAATTTTCACTATTCAAAAAGTAACAATCGTATATCTAATTCTAAGTGTGAAGTTTTAAAACAATCAATCACTTGCTAATAACACGAATTAGGGCGTTCTAAAGCACCCACCTCAATAAATTTAATAAATAGTTTGATTAAACTGACTAATCAGGTTAGTTATAGAGTCCATTGAGGCAGGTGCTTGAAAACACCCTTAGGGCATTCTCAAGCACCTGCCTCAATGAATTCAATAAAAACCTGATTGGCTATTTTGATCAAACAGACCAATCAGATTCGTTATTGAGTCCATTAAGGTAGGTGCTTGAGAACACCCTTAATCAAATATGTATCTATAAAAAAATAATTAATTAATATATAATATAATGTGATTAAATATAAATAAAATAAAGACAACAACGAAAGTAATGAAAATAATTTGATTTTTTTTTTGTTCTGTGATAGAAAAATTTCTATGTTTTATAAACAAATTTTTTAGTATCAAAATGTCAATACACGATCAATATCAGCTTGATTCTTATGACAACAATATTATAGCTTTGTCAAATGAATTAAATGTGTCAGATATATCAGAGAATCCAAATGACCCAGACATCGAATCAAATTCAAGCTCACCTGAACAATCCACATCACAAAATAATGGCGTTACTGTTATTACTAATAGTCTGGTTAAAAGAATTCAAAAAAAAAAAGCTTTTACGCGCAACAAAAAATCGAGACCTAGTAAAAGTTGGGTATGGCAATATTTTAAACGAAATAAAGTTGAAAAAAAAATATATTGCCAAGTTCAAACAACAAATGAAGATGGTAACGAAGGTACCTGTGGTCAAGAATATGAGTTATCAACTGGAACAGGAAACTTAAAATCTCATTTACGCCAAGTTCATAGAATTTTGCCCCCTGAAACAAATAATAAAAATAACCAATTGGTTAATATAGCTTCAAATCAATCATCATTGCATGACTTTTTAAATAAAAAAACACCCTTACCATCTTCAAAACGTGATAAAATTACAAATTGCATTTTAGCTTGGGTTGTAGACGATCTCCAATCATTTTATGCTACCACTAATAGTTGCTTTCGAGATATGATTCTTGAATGCGAACCAAGATTTATGTTTCCGTGCATTGATCAGTTAAAAGAAAAATTAATGCAATCAGTGCTTTTTGCTGAGCAACAACTTAAAAATCTATTACAAACAACGATGAATTCCTTTTGCTTTACGACGGATCTGTGGTCTCAATTTCATCAACCTTATATTGCAGTAACTATTCATTGGATCGGTCTTGAATTTACTTTATACCAAGCTCTTTTTACAATCCAAAAGTTCGATTACCTCATACAGGTGATCGGATTGAAGATTTCTGCTGACAACTTTTTGACCAGTAGGGTATATATAATAAACTCTTTGGAGCTTCAACAGATAATGCATCTTCGATGACTAAAGCAATGGAGCAGCTCGATATCGAGCATATAGGTAAGACTATATTATAACAATTAGATTCTAAGATTGTATAAAATTTTGTCAAATTTCGTTTTTAATAATATAAAATTTAAATAGTATAATAAGATTTTATCGATTAAAACAAACATAATATTAAATTTAAAAAAAAAATATAACCAAACTTACAAATTATAATTTTTTGCATATATTTTCTCCATTTTAAATTTTTGTTATTAAAAATAATAATTGATAAAAAATCTCTATTATCGAATTAAGTTATTAAAAATGTAATTAATATAAAATACTTTAATAAATTTTATACTTACATAAAATTTAATCACTTTATAACTCTACATGTAGGCTGCAAGGCACATTCAATTCAGCTTGCATTAGAAGATGGATTTAATATTAAAGAAGTTGATGATTTAATTAATAAAGCAAAAATGTTAAATAATTTTGTAAATCGGGATAAATATCGTGAAAAACTTAGCAGACTACAAGCCGAATTAAATCCACAGCATCCAGTAAACCCCCTTTCAAGTGATACTAGAACTCGTTGGAGTTCAACTTACAACCTTTTAAAAAATCTTCTTCTTCTTCATAATGCTATTATACAGTTGGCTGATGATTTAAGGCAAAGTGTTAATCGACAAGAAAGGCAAGATAGTTTAAAAATTTAAGAAACTCTCTTATCAACTGAAGAATGGAATTCATTAGAAGAATTAGCAAAACTTTTACATCCTTTAGCACAAGCAACAGGATATATAGGAGGAAATCAATATCCTACTTTAGGAATGATGATACCTACCCTTATTAAGCTTTCACGCCATTTACGAGATTTTTATCCAACAATAACATCGATAACAGTAAAAGCTTGTTGCCATAAAATTAATGAATCAATGCTATCAAGATGGTTTAAACCATCACTTAATAGTCTTATAGCTTCTTTTTTAGATCCAAGATTCAAAAAAATGAGTTATATAACATCTGCTAAAAAAAATGAAAATCTTACTTATCTTTATACTTTATATAATAACCAGGAACGATCAACTTCTATTCAAGAAACAGAACCATCAAGCACTAATTCTTCTTTTTTAGCTTCATTTTATGAAGATGATAATGATATTTTAATTGCAAATGAAAATTCATCCTCGGTTGAAGAAGAAGTGGCTCTTTAAGATAATCTAACTCAAATACCTAAATATCATATTAAAGACGAAGAATATAGTAAGGTTAATCCATTAACCTGGTGGAATGAACACAAATCACTATTTCCTTTTCTTTCTCAACTAGCAAGAAAATATTTGGCTTTTCCAGCCACATCAGTTCCTTCAGAAAGAATCTTTTCGAATGCAGGCAATACACTTACCGATAAGAGAAATCAATTAGACCCAGACACAGTTCATGATATATTATTTCTTAAGAAAAACTCCAAAATTTGTAGTGTATACCCGGGTTTGGCTTAAATTTAGAATTCGCACATACTTTACAAACAATCACAAGGAAAATGGCTTTGTATTTCTATTAATGAAAAAAAAAAAAATTTGAATTTTAGATAGTTTAAATAAGAACGATAAACTTGGTAAATGTATAGAGCGTCGTATAAAGTGCTAGAGTTTTTTTTTTTAGAACATTTTTTTAAACTTTCTCAGGTAGACCAAATAGATCATAAAAGAAACTTCTGATACTTTTTTTTTGCGCTAAAAATATAAAATATTTTATATAGATTATTAAAGTGAAGCATTTATTTGATTAGTTTATTTGAAATATGGAACCTTTAAACTTTTATAATAAAAATAACGTATACCTTTATTTCTGATTTTCTGGCAATAAAAAAAAAAACTTTAACGCTTCTAAAATATGACAGATCTTTCAAAGATCTGGAAGTATTTCAATAAATATAAAACAGCAATACAAAATAAAAAAAGTATTTTTCGAAGAAAAGACTTTTGGCACTCTAACAATATATATGAATCTGCGTTCGATTTGATTTGTCTATTATTATATATACTTGTCACGTGAATGTCATACCCTCAGCCATATTAGCCAGCCGATACATTTGTATCGGCTGGCTTAGCCAGCTAAGCCGCCTTAGCCGCGGCTGCCCCAGCCAGCTTGTAACACTATTAAACGGAAATGATAGCATGTGATCATTACACTATTATAAAACTTAAAATTTTGCTTATGAAACCACTTTTCAGGCTCTAACAAAAAAAATTCCTCGCAAAATTTTATATAAACTATAACCTCTTCCAATCCCAAAGCTGTTACTTCCAAAGCTGACCCTAACTCTAACCTTAAATCAGGTTTAATTTTGGTCCATAATTTATATTTTACGTGAATTTGCAAATCAATTAATTAGTACCCGTGTATATACACGTAGTGTACAAATAGTTTTTCCATTAATTTATTGTACATTTTGGACTTTTGCCCTAATAAAGTTTAAGAATAGTACATTTTGTTCTATAAAAGGGTTTTCTAGACTTCTTATAACGTCAAGTCCAATTAAAATATTACATTTTCCGTCCTGTTGTTGAATGTGGTAGATTTTCATTTATTATGGACTTGTGCACGTGATTTCGAAACATCTTCTGGTTTTAGCCCAATCTGTTGTGATAAAACTGTGATTACAGCTAATTTAGGGATATCTAGTAAAAAATTGACCAACTAATTATTTGGCCGATTGATTACTACACAATCAGTTTATAAATTAAAACTCATGTGAAACATATAATACTATAAGGCTTTAAACGACATCTATTTTTATGCCCTACATCGCTGATTGGAACTCATAAAAATATTAGGCTTTTTTTATCAAAGTCAAGATATTTTATAATTTAGGTTTAGTTAACGTGGTTTTCTTACAAGTGGCGTAAGACTTTCAAAACATCCATACCTTTTGATATTGTTTAAAAACTAGACTCATTGAAAATCTGCTAACACTTAAGTATCTAACAATGATAACCCTTCTAAATTTTTTCTTACTATTTTTCAGAGTATACTTTGAAAATATCATATTTAACTAAAGCTATGTTTATATTGGTTATCTGGTCATTATCGATTAATATTGTCACCAATGCATTGTCATTTAAAGCCTAGTAGTATTTATATTTCACGTTAATTTCAATTTACCGATTAATTTAAACATATATACATACGTACTTGGATTTAAACTATCCAAAAATAAAAGTTTTACAATAACCATACCAAGATCAATAGCTTGTTGAATCGTCAAATAATCATTCTGTTCCAAAATTAATGAAAACAGCTATATAGAATTACGCAGTAGATTACCTCATTAGAGTTCCCAACATACCGAATTGATAGTTTCGAAAAAATATTAAGTTAATAGTGTCCGTAAAACATGAAATAAAACAACCCGAAATTTACTTGCCTGAAGATCCAACATGCCGAAGCTTATCACTTCATTCGAATAAGCCTTAAAATATTTCACAAAATATAACAGCATTAATTGAATAACCACAATCACCAATTCTAAACTGACCACTATACACTAACAAAGAACCTAGATTTAAACTCTAACCCTAAATACTGCTCTAATGCAACACGACACGGCACTGACAAGTAGAGTTTGGACCCGGATATCTGTTTATCCGTTTATTAGTATCCTTTTTGTAAAGGTTGTATCCGGATAACCGGCAGTTTTTAATTTACAGATAACCGGATAAACCCTACAGATAACTGGATAACCCTTACGGATACCGGATAATCCTATGGATATCCGGATAAACCAGATAACTTACGGATATCATTAGAACAGATAATGTTATTGATAATACATTAGCGTTAGAATAAAGAAAGGCATTAAATAGCATGTGGGTTCAAAAAATTTAATGAGTGGTAAAATCATTAAATAAAATTAATGTATATTTTGTACAACTTAAAATTACAACATAAATAAATAGTATAGCATATATGTGAATTAGTTACAACATAACATATAGAGTACTTCGTATTAAAAGGGCCCATTTTTACATTTATCTCATTTTGAGATAATCGAGCTTAACCACTTGTTTTGATTTTCGGACTGATCCGGGATTAATTAAATTTAACAATTTTGATTGGTTAAAGAAGGAATGTGACTATAGGATAATCTAGTGACATGTTGGCTCTAAGCAGCCTCATGTAATTTTTCTTTTTACATTATCTTGATTTTTTATTATGCAAATCGACTTTCATTAATAATTGAAAAATATCAGTCATGTCAAAATTTACATGAATTTGATAAAAACTCATTTTTCAAAAAATTGTAAAAATGGGCCCTTTTAATATGGAGCACTCCATATATACTGAAAATTTGGCACTAAATTTGAATTGGCTAGGTAGCATTAGAGATGGGCGATTGTTACGTATTATTACTATTATTAATAACCAAAATTTTTTGCAATCTGCTGTGAATCATATTAAGTAATAATCAGTACATAGTGTATATAGTACGCAATAATAAGTAATAATGCGTACTAATGAGACCACCTGAATTATTAATAAACGTACTAGTAATGGGACCTCCTGAATTATCAACTTAATAATATATGGCGCAGCTAATTAGTACAGGATGTATAAAAAACAAAATGTTGCGTCAATATTTATATTAGTATTAATAATATTGATAACGCTTTATTACGTATCAGAGGTCCCATAACTACGAATAAAAAAAAATAAGTATTTTTATTACTTTTCTGGCATACGAAAGTTGATTCCGGCAGTGATGGTAAATGACCTGAAATGACCCAAATGACCCAAATGACAAATGACTAGTCATTGGGTCATTTCGAGGCTCAAATAACCTAGAAGGTCATTTAACATATGTTAGTTAATATTCTAATGCTCTTTAGCCAATCAGAATTGGCAGCCAAACAAAATTAAAACATAATCAATAATTGTAGTTATAAGTGAATTAATATTTATGTCTTAAGTCGAAAGAATAAATTGCATATTTTGAACACCTTACTTAAGACATACCAGTAAATATTAATCGGCTTAGTAAAAATTGGGACTTTAATATATAGTTAAGATTAACGATAAGGAAAGTAATAAAGTTTGATCATTTTTTATACGAGCAATTCGATCAATAAAATTACTTTATATGCCAATGACCTTTATAAACTTAATAACCAAAATGATCTTGTCATGATTTAATAGCTTGGAGTCATTTAAATTTCGATCAAACGATCGAGTTATTTACCATGGACCGGGCATATAAACTTTTATTGGGTTTGGGCCCGAGTCTACAAATGCCTAGCCCAACCCAGCTTACTTCGAAACCTATACGTATGCATTATCGTTATGCAGTAGATATGGTATACAAACTTAATATGTACGATGGCCCAATGACTAAATAACCTTCAAATGACCTCGGTCATTTCTAAATGACCATGGTCATTTGGTCACGAGTCATTTCTAAATGACCCAAAATTGAGATGACCGTTAATGACCGGTCATTTCAGGGTCATTTGAAGGCATTTGAAAAATTTGCAAATGACCAGGTCATTTACCATCACTGGATTCCGGTAATTATGTCGAAGAGAGTGAATTATCTATCGTTGATGCACTTAAGAATATTATCTCTTGCATAGTTTCAACATAACAATAGAAAAAAATATTATTAATTTTAAATAAAATTTGATAAAGTTTTTATAGTATCAACTTTATAAAAGTTGGCACTTTAGCGTATTCTTAATCTTTACATAAATTTTTGTTGAATACAATTTAAGGTGTAATTGAAATCTTCTCAAGCATCATTTTCGATGATGATTAGTAGATGACCGTAATGAAAGATTTCATGTTAAAAATTTAAACTCATAAAGCAGGTGATATTTGTTTGATTTTTAATATTTCGCAAGTTTTACACTTTGGTAAAGTAAGCAGTCTTGTGCCTCAAATATAAATTATCCAGTTAACATCTCTGACATAATGACACCAAAGCCATAATATTATTATATAACAATAATATGGCTAATTGCTACAGATATATTTAAAAATAAAAAGACCTTTGAATTAGTATGTATAGACTTTTTTTTAAGATTAGGTTTTGTTATTAAGACAAGATTCTTACTTCAGTTCTATCAAGTTTTTGTGTTTGAAAATACACTTCCAGTAACTTGCCAATTTTTTTTTAAAAACACTAGATGTTCGAAAGTAGTAGGTAAAAGTAATGTTCTTTTTTCTGTCATTGTGTTTCTAGCATCACTGAAAAATCTTTCACTTGCAGTCGAAGTCGCTGGGATTGCCAAGTATTTTTGAGCCAACTTACTTAACACGGGGAACCGTTTTTGATTAGTGCGCCACCAAGTTAGATGGCATTGATCCCATGGAATTTCTTGGGCTCCAAGATAATCCGAAACTTCTAACCGTGGGCATTTATTATTGAACATTGAAGCTAATAAAGAATTAGAATGGGTTTGTACACTATTATTTTTTTCTATTCCGTATAGGATACATGACTCTTCATATTTGGTTTTAAGCAATTCATATGTTTCATTTTTTAGAGATTCTGACATGAAAGAAAGAGGTTTGCACTGAGGATCCAAAAGCGTTGCAAGCATGGCTTCGTTACTAGGCACATGCCAATAATGCACCATAGCATCATATAATGCTGATTTTATTTTTTCCTCTAGATTGTTACAATTTTATAGATTATTAATTTTAATTCGGCGCTGCCTTTCATTTGATACATCATCTTGTACTCCATCATCCTCATCTTCATAAACAACATCGTCCTCAAAAGCATCATCAGAAGATGCAAAATCTGTATTTGAAGTTTCAGTAAAAAAAAGAAGCCCTTGCTCAATTACAGTAATCGCACTATATATAAAACTAATCGTGGCATATTTGCTACCTCCTAATAGCTCAGTTGCTTTAGCAAAAGGTCTCAAAATTGCAGTTAACAATGATATGGCATTCCATTCATCATTTGTTAGATTAATTTTTTCCAGCTGAATACCATCTTTCCGAGTTTGCAAATCACTATCTATCGTTAAATTGGCCGTTAAAATATTAATGATGCCCCGAATTTGTAAAAGTCGTTGCCAGACGAGATATAATGAATTTCATCTCGTGGGAACATCTGCAATAATTCGCAATTCATTGTCATTATCCTTTAAGTCCTAAAATTTATAAAATAAATTTATATAAGTCATATTAGATTAAAGTAGTCGTTCAAGACATATTTAATTTTTTTATATAATTACATATATTATCTTTACTCTTAGATTCTGCCCTAACTCAAATAAAATTTTAAATTCTTTACTTACTATATTTCCGAGTCGATGTAGATTTTTTTGAGCATCAATTAATCTTTCTGTCTGTTTTGGCATAGTAAAAAATGACATAAGTTTTTTAGCTCGTGCGATAAGAATTTCGGCGTCCAATAATCCCTTCCCGATAGCACATTGTAAGGTATGGGCTGTGCATGGAATCCTAACGACATTTTGGCATGCACTTTATAGCTTTAACCATGTTGCTTCCACTGTCCGTCGTAACAGTAAAAACCTTATTTGATAGTTTCCAATCTTCGATTACAAAATTTAATATTTCTGCGATTGCTTCACCAGTATGTGGGTATGTTATATATTTTATCGTAAGAACAATTTCATTTAATTGAAAATCATTATCTATAAATGAACAGGTAACTCCGATATACCCCATACAATTCCGTCCTGTCCATAGATCGCAAGTTAAAGAACAGGTTATAATATTATTATGAAAGATCTCTTTAAGATTTTCCTTAGAACTTAAAAAAGCATCTGTAAGTAACATTCGGCATAGCCTTTCACAAGGCAACTTATAATTAGAATCAAATTCTTCTAAAAATTCGACAAAGCCAACTCCTTCTTATATATTAATAGGTAATTGATCCTTAATTAGCATACTAATAAATTTTTGATCTCTTCTTTTTTTTCACTTAGGATCATTAGCGGCTATTCTCTGGAACATCTCATCAATATTTGTTTGTTTGGACTGCTGTTGCTGAAGTTGTCGTTTGTGAGATTCTTCCGTAATTTCATGTCGTGATACCAAGTGACCAATAAAATTACCTGTTGAAGCATCTGTTGATCCCATTAGATAGCCACATGTTTGAAGCCCATTAATTCCATTAATTTTAAACAAACATCTAACTATCCGTTTATATGGCTGTACAGGTTTATATAATTGATAGTAACTCCATATCCAACTTTTTCCAGGTATCTTATCAATAGGTACAAGTTGAAGATCTTTAATCCTAGGTTTAGGAGGTTGATTCGTGCTAGAACTACATTCAGGTATACTGATAGTTGCATAATCATTATCATATTCGTTAGTTAAATGATCATTATTATGTTCATTGGTTAAATGATAATTATCATCATTAATTGTATGATCATTATTGTATTCATTAGTTGTATAATTATTATCGTGTTCATTACTATTTTCATCACTTAGCGTCTCCAATAATGAACTCGTACTAATTATGCTTTCATTGAAGTGGTTTTTCTTCTTTTTTTTGTTCTCCGTAGTTTTAGCTAAGTTGTTGCGTTTTTTTAATTGTCTTGTAAAGAAATCATTATCATCTAAATTTTCGTTGAAACCAGGTTCAGTATTGCTTAAGCTAGTGGAGCTAGATACATTCTCTTGTTCCGTATATTCCATATTATACTATACGTTCTTGCGCAAAGTAGGGGTAACTCTTTCGTGTAGATTATTATGCTGATGCATATTTGTAGATGATTAAAGATCATGGGATATCATGAACATATATAAATTCTAGCGATAAAGCTTTAAAAATTCAAATGTAAGTGTTTTGTTCTAATAATTACTCTTCTATCTTATCCTCTCCTTCCGAACCCAAGTTAAACAAAAAGAAAAAAATATTTAAATTTAGGATAGAGATCCTATTTGTATAAAATAATAGATTTGATAGACAGTGATTGAATATTGTCGTCGTCATCGTCATAATTAAAGAAAGTTAATCAACACACACAGTGATTCAAATTCAAGGTAAAAGTCTCCTAACGTAGCGTTCACGATATATCTAAAACTCTAAATTGAAGATTCAGTTAAATTGTAATATACTTATTAAAGTCAAGACCATTTAATTACTAGTGAAAAATTGATAACAATTCAGCACAAAGCATGAATGTCATTTGAGATCAGCAGAAAAAGATAATTTAAACATCAGCAAATTTATAATAGCATAATCTTACGTAAGATTTTACGAACCGTAATATAAGCAAAATATTATGTAATATATTTCGAAATATTTCGAAATATCAAATTTTCGAAATATTACGAAAGTAATTTCGAAATATTTCGAAATATATTACGAAATATTTCAAACCCTTTCAAAATATTTTAGGACTAGGAAACCAAGCTGTTCTGTAATCTGGATCGCGCATTAGACTAATTTTTCGAAATAGTTCGAAATAGTTTGATGATGTTCAAATTCTGTACTACAAGATCATATTAGATCTTTTGTTTATAATTAAATCTTCTATTTTGTTTTTTTTTTACTTTTTTGTTTTTTATTTTTTGTTTTTGTTTGTTTTTTTTTTGTTTTCATTTGTTTTTTTTTCTTTTTTTTTTATTTATTTATTTTTTAATTTTATTTTTATTTTGACACTTTACAAGAAAAACACCCAACTTTTCGAAACCTTGCGCAAACCAACTACGACTTTCGACACTTTCAAGAACGCTTCTTTAGAGAAATGGGCGCAAGTTTTCGCAAGTTTTTCACAAGTTTTTGCAAGTTTTTGCAAGTTCTTGCAAGGTTTCGTTTCATTTATTTTTTTCGTTTCGTGTTTTTGTTTTTGTTTTTTTGGTTTATTTTTAAAATTTTTTTATTAATTTATTTTATTTTGGCACTTTGTGAGAAAACAAAACTTTTCGTACCATTGCACATGCCAACTACAACTTCTGACACTTTCAAGAACACACTCCCAGAAATTTCTAAATTTTCAAGAACACTTTTTTAGAAAAATGTGTGCAAGTTTTCACAAATTTTTGCAAATTTTGCAAGTTTTTGCAAGTTCTTGCAAGGTTTCGTTTTATTTTTTTTTTGTTTCGTGGTTTTTGTTTTTGTTTTTTTGGTTTATTTTTAAATTTTTTTATTAATTTATTTATTTCGGTACGAGAAAAACAACTTTTCGAAACCTTGCGCATTCTGACGACGACTTCCTAAATTTTTAACGACGTTTCTTTAGAAAAATAGGTACAAGTTTTCGCAAGTTTTTGCTAATTTTTGCAAGTTTTTGCAAGGTTTCGCTTTATTTTTTTTTTGTTTCATGTTTTTTGGTTTTGTTTTTTTGGTTTATTTTTAAATTTTTTTTATTAATTTATTTTATTTCGGCACTTTCGTAAAAAACAACAACTTTTCAAAATCTTGCGCATTTCAACGAAAACTTCCGACACTTTCAAGAACACACCCCAAGCAGTTTCTAAATTTTCAAGAACACTTCTTTAGAGAAATGGTCACAAGTTTTTGCTAATTTTTGCAAGTTTTTGCAAGATCTTTCAAGGTTTCACTTCAATTTTTTCTTTGTTTCGTGTTTTTTGTTTTTGTTTTTTTTGGTTTATTTTAAAAATTTTTTTTATTACATAATTTATTTTATTTCGGCACTTTGCAAGAAAAACAACAACTTTTTGAAACCTTGCGCATTCCAACAATGACTTCTGACACTTTCAAAAACAAAAAAGCAAAGATAATAACTAACTGTGGAGTGAGCGAAAATAAGTATGTAGAGTTAGTTTTTTGTATATAGTGATAGAATTAAATGCGACGAAGTGCGAAAGTAGTTTAAAATATTTGTAATAATGTAGAAATAATATGTAATATATAATAAAGTATGTAATATTAATTAAAAATGTATATTTAATAAATGTAAAATATAATATATAATAATAAATAAAAAAATAAAAATTTTATATTAAATTGCGAAACCATGCGAAATATTGCGAAAACCTGTAAAAAAGTATGATTATGTGAATATGTATATCGTTTATTTATTTTTTAAAAATTTTTGAAAATTTGCGAAAATTTGCAAAATATTGCAAAACAATGCGAAAATATTAAAATATTACCTCCTGTACGCATTAGCTGATTATTACTGATTACTATTTTTATCGATAGTCCTCGTCATGGGGTATTTAAATGCGCATTGTTTCAATTTATTTCGAATTATTGTGATGTAATATTGCGTAATTTTTTACATATGTATTTCGTAATATTCTGTAATTGAAAATTGTGAAAGATTTCACGTTGATTTGTAATTCTTGCGCAAGTTTTCGGGCCGTAATAACTTATGTAAGATTACATTTATATAATTCGCTGATGAAGGTCGTATTTTTTTATATGAAGGGTGTAGGTGTTATCAAAAATGAATAGAAGGTATTTGAATTGTAAATTATAGCTGGATAGTACTATTAAATGGTAATCATGTGATTTAATACGAAAAGAAAGCATTTAAAATCAGAAATGACAGTAGAATGAACAACTAAAATTTAAGCTAGAATAGGAAAAATAAGAGAGGCCAAAAATAAAATAAATGAATAAAAAAAAGGCGTTTGAATATTCTTGAAATTTGCTAAAATTCGATATTGGATATTGCTACAATAAATTGTTAAGAAAGAAAAACATTTAAGTAGTATCTAAAACCTACAGAAAGTGGTTACTCTGAAGGAAATTGAAGACCAAATATCAGTTATTTACTTCAGCATTACTTAAAACTATCGATTGAATACTATAGTCGTCCTCCTTTATAATCACACAGTTGGGCACGTACCAATTAGGTGATTATAAAGAAGTGTGACTGTATGAAGGTTACTTCTATATAATCACACTTATATTAAAAAATAATTAATGTGATTTAATAGAGGTAAATATATAATAATCAGTTTTTTTTCGCATGTAGCAAATATCACAAGTTAAAAAATGAAATCAGATTAAAATAAAATTAAGGCTTCTATTTAACCTCAAAATCCAAATCTACTCTTTTATTAATAAATCTAGCCCTAAATTCTAACAAGACTCTAAATACTGTAACATATTAAATATCAATGAGATTTGAAGGTTTATTTAATCACTAAGTGTTTTTTATACTTACGTTCTAAATTAATGTGAATAAAACGAAAATAAATATGAATAGCTTAATTTAAATATTTAGATCAACAATGTCCTTTATACTCACAGACTAGATTCACGAAATAAAACAAAATTAAATAGTAAATATTCATAAACCTAAAAGCTTATTGAAATACTGTACTTAAATTAATAAATGCTCTTTATACTTACGGACTAAATTAATGCGAATAAAATAGTAAAAATTCATAATATTGAATAGCTTATTTTAATTACTTAGTCAATAAATGTTCCTTTACTCACTGACTAAATTAACATGAACAAAATGAAAATAAATATGAATATGAATATTCGTGAACTTGAATAACTTATTTAAATACTTGGGTTAATAAATATTACTTACGAACTAAGCTAACGTGAATAAAATTATTTTAAGTCATATTATTTAGAATTTTATATTTAATGTAATTTTTCTTATACTTACTCTTTAAAGAATCAAATAGCTTTAAGAATTTTTATTTTCAAATTATAAATACATTAATAAAAATTAATAAATAACCTACTTATCAAGCCAATATTCGTACTAATCATAATTCTCTTCCACACCAATTCCATATTTGTAACAAACGGCAGTTTTTCAAATTCACATAGAATTACCAGTCTCAGCTGATCTTAAATAATACATAAACACTTTATGCATATCTATTTCAACACCAATCTCTAAATAATAACAATAACCAACTTGATATATTCTGTTAGGATTATTCATCTCTGTAACAATAACCAAGCCAGAATATTCTATCCGGATTGTTCATATTGGCTAATTCTTGACAATCGATAAAGTTCAGTTGATTAAAATCATTTGTGAGCTGAGTAATTATATCTGACCTTTTGTATTGGATATTATCTGCCAGAATCAGGGTCAGAATCCGAAGTTGAGAGCAGTAACACTGTAGTACATTTTACTTATTTGCGCAAGTAATACAAACCAAAAAAGAAAATCTGATTTTGTAAATAAACTAAGTGCGTGAGATAAAAATTTAGGGTTAGAGCCTTAACGTTAGAGGCTATTGGGTTAGAGTGATGCTTAATATAAGTAAAATTTCATTCCCGTTATTTTTAATTAGTGCACCAAGATCGATTTAAACATTAGTTTTTGCGTATTTTCGCTTTTTTCTTCTTTTACACGTGTTCGAATTCTTCGTCGGGCTGATCCAGAATAGTTAAAATTTGCACTCTCCGATTGGCTATTTCCTCTCCAGGAGCTTGTATTACCTGCGCAAATAAGTGGATGCCTGTAGTACATCTGGTCAAATAATGTATCCTAAATCTATATTTAAATACTATATGTTCGCATCATATGATTACTCACATAAGCAGCCTCAAAAGGCATACTATGGTTATACAAAAACACAACGAAACGATGATAATACGTATTGCGCAAATTAATACATTTCCAGAGTGAAACGGAAGGCTCATATTTCTAGACGCTGATAACCAAAAAGATGTTTTTATGAAAATTAAAATATGGTTAATGCTTATACCCGATCACTTAAGATAAAGAAGTAGGTTGGTTAGAGGATAATAATTAGAGTCTCTATTATTAGTAACTTGAATAATACAAAATTTATAAAAATTGATTTCAAAGGTTGTATAATTGCAAAGTGGTTAAATGTTGTTATATAATTTTAATTAAGGTTTATATTTAAAGATAACGCTAATCGCATAAAATAGTTAATATTGTACAGAAACCTAAAGCGCCAACAAATTACAATACATAACGCATTCCATAGTTTTGATGAACCATGAAAAGTACAGAGTATATAATATATTCTATCATGAAAAACATGAAAAATAAATAAGTTAAAATCATATATTCGTTGATCTTTTAGCTCACTAATGATCTTTTGCGATTACAAATTATCTCGTGTTATAAAAGTTTTACAAAATCAATTGCAGATTTATTGTCAAGAAATTTAATGAATAAACTTTCAAAATGCATTGCGAGATAGATGTAAAATATTCTTGGATTGAGCCATTATTTTCACAAACTATTGGAATAATTGATTCATTAGTTGAGAATTTTAGTTAATTTTATATGTACACGATATTTTTATAAGTTGTTACATACTTTCTATAATTGTATCATGATAGTCATTCGCATGATCTATTTTTAACATACTTCTATTTTTAGAATGCCTGTTTTTTCAACTTATCAGTTTTTGTTAAAATAAAATTTTTTTTAGATTGTGATTATATAGAAGGTGTTTTATTATTAAAATCATTCAACAAATTCTAAAAAAATATGATAGTGATTATAGCATCATTGTGACTGTATAGAGGAATTTTTAATAATAAAAAAACAGGAATTTAAAATCACGTGACTGTATAGAGTTTGTGACTGTATAGAAGGTGACTATATGGAGGGACGACTGTACTATATTTATTTATAAGGAGTGAGGCTCGAAAGTCAATGATAGTTGGACTTAACGAAAGAAAAAACATTGTAATACATTACTGTTGGTTTAATACCTGTTTCAAATTGATATATTTCTGGACCAACTACCCTATATCAGAATATTAGGCCTCATGTTAGTACATTAATAATATGCACACCACTTATCGATAATTAAAATACACTTGAATTAGCTAGAAAAAAAAACCTGCAATATATTTTTTCTTTGAAAAAGCATTATTATAGTGTATATATGAGTGCCATCAAGAAAACCTACAAGTCGTACTTTTTGAATATTAACTTTTAATAAAATATATTAAAATATTTTTATTAAAAGTAAATATTCAAAAGTTACAACTTGTAGGTTTTCTTTTACTTAAGATCATATTGAATGCTACAATGTTTCTTATATAGCATGCGTGAAGCTCAAAAGTCAATAATAGTTACTAAATGAAGACATTTATTACTACGTTTTTATATGTTTTAGTTAATATATTTGTGAAACCTACAAGAGGCATCATACTGTACCACGAAAAATCGTTATATTATAATTAAATACTAAGGATTTTACTGCTTAAAATTGAACTTGTAGCATATTTTCTTTATCTCGCTTGTTCAAAAATAGCATATATTATATTTTAGTTTATTTATGCCTTGCTAAAAACCTGCTATTAAATGTAACTTTTCTAAAAAAAGCAAACGATCATTATGAAGGTACATAGCATTTATGCGTTTATAAGTTCCCATGATGCCACAGGTTACTTGATACCCGGATACCCACGAATACCTGCCGATAAAAGATTGCAGGATACCGGATACCCACAGATACTGCGGATGCCAGATATCCGCGGATACTGCAGATACCCGCGGATACTACAGATACCCGCAGATACTGCAGATACCCGCAGATACCTGCAGATATCTGTTAGATTATCCTTTTGAAATCTGGCAGATAAGGTTTTTATCCGTGAAACATTAATAGCATCCGGATAAGCAGTTACTGGACGGATATCCGAATAAGCGGTTAACGGGTCCAATCCCTACTGACAAAACGTGACATACATTGCGATAGCAAACGACATAGTATTAGCAAAATGCACCAGCAAAATGGGATACGACATAATTTGGCAACGGCAAAATGCGACACAACAATGAAGCAGCAAAATATTACACAATGGCACTAGTGAAATATAATATAAAACTATACTAGTAAATGCTTACAAACACCAGTAAATAGTGAAAAGAGCACCAGCATGCGATGGAAAAGGCATCAGCAAACGGCATCGAGACGGCGTCAACGATGACACAGGCAACAAAAAGCGACACTATAAAAAAAAATGTAGATTTAGATAAAAAATAATAAATGTAAACAAAAATATTTATATCGGATATAGATGTCAATTTGTGTAACTAGTAAATTTCACCCCCAGTTAACTATAGTTATTTTCTTTATATATATCTTATGAGAACATAAATTATAAATTTTATGTTCTTAGCTTGTTCTCAAAAGAGAACATGATTTCTAATTGTAGTGTTCTCAAATTTTTTTGAATGTTCTTGAGAACATTGAGAACATTAAATATTCTTTACTGGTTGATTGACCTTTCTTCAATTATGAAAAAAGTAAAAACCATTTTCTATTTGATCTAGAAGGGGATATCTTCTTTTCTTTGTCCACTCTGTTTTCTGTAACTGCTTGCATAGAACTGCCTGCCAAGGAGGGGTTGAGTCCTGAAAGTAACTGTTGTCCAAAAAGTCATTTTCATCCAGGATGTATCTTCCTTAGATATTATTTCTAAAGTCTTTCTTTTTTTATCACCAATCTGGGGTTGGTCCCTAATAGTCTGTTTTACATCCAACATTGTATAATATTTTTAAGTACTTTGGTCTCTTGCTTAATTTTTTTCATCCCATGTAAGTTCGGACTTTCTCTGGGAAATATTTATATCTGGTTTATCTTTGATATGTTGTTGGTCTCATATTCTGTTGTTGTCTAGGGATTGTTAACTTGTTTTCTTTTTCAGTAAAGTTTTCTGCCTTATGTTTTTCTTTATTATTTTCTAATGCTTTCGGAATCAACTGACTCTCTAATACTTCTTTTTTTGTTCATATAGGGGCTAGCCCCATTTTCTCTTTTTTCTGTGTTCTCAAAACTTATTTTTATTCTACTCCAAACTTATATATATGTGGCACTATTTATTAATTGAGATTGAATTTATTACATTCTATATATGTCAATATCTTTAATGACCTTATACCACTTTTTTTGTTTTTCTGAACTATTCTTGAGAGTGTGGCTTAGCACATGTCTCTTATATCTTAGACAGGTCTTCACTATAGATGCTGGTGAAATTAAACCATTTTACTAGGTGAAATGGTGAATATTTTCACCAGAATTACACCAAAATTTTATTTTGGTGAATTGGTGAAATTGGTGAATGTGAAATTGGTGAATTGTTAAATTGGTGAAACAGTGAATTGAATTGGTGAAATGGTAAATTGGTGAAATGGTGAAATAGTGAGTGAAACAGTGAATTGGTGAATTGGTGAATTAGTGAATTTGCATAGTACTATAAACAGTTAATAGTTCTGACCTCAAAGAGTGCCTGTAAAAAACATAAAATGTAAAAACTTGAACAAAAATCTAACTGAATTCCAGGCTAAAATAATTCCAGACTCTGGAAATTCACCATTTCACCATTCCGCTGTTTCACCATTCCACCAATTTACCAATTCACCAATTCACCAATTCACCAATTCACCAATTACACAATTCACCAATTACACAATTCACCAGTTACACAATTCACCAGTTACACTAGTTTTACTATTACTGATTGGTGATTGGCAAAATGATGAAATCATTTCACCACTCTGATTTAATTTCACCAGCATCTATAGTCTTCACCCTGGCCCACATGCCTGCTATCTTAGTAGAGCTCAGTTCATTATCTATGCCCTATCTTTTCAAGATATACATATACTATATTTCATAAATGGCATTTGCATAGAGCCATAGGAAGTGCATCTACTGTTACTGTGTTGATTAGATCATCAACCCTACATTCTAGCATGAAGTGTTTGACTGTTTGTACTTCTCCTAGGCACCATAGACAGTCCAGGTCAGGATCCATATGTCTTAACTGTTATTCCAGAGGTAGTACACTATAATATAGGTGCTAGAGAACATCTATTCTTTTATTGGGTACCTTTTTTTGTAGCAACCATTTATATGGTTTTAGGTCATTATTAGTTGTCTCAATCTAATTAGTAGTTAGTACTGTCCATTTGGTTTTCACTTATTGGGCCACCTACTAGATTTTATCACATCCAGCCCTAATTCATTTCAAATATTTGTGTTTCTTTTCTTGTTCAAAATCCTATTGATTCTTTCCCTCTCTGCTCTTGCCCAGAAAGATTGTTTCATAATAAGACTAAGTCATACTATTACCATCCTTGCCTCCAATATATCCTTAACAATTGGGGCACCCAGTTCAAATTTCTTACTGGGTTTTTGAAAATTCACAAATCTTGGCAGCATTCACAACTCTGAGATTAGCCTATTAATATCTGCTATATGTTTTTCTTAGAGGGATGTAAGTAAGTAGCATACCATATCTTGAACAAAATTAGAGTCTTTACTACTAGAATTTTTTCTTTGTATAAGAGGTTCCTTTTTTCAAATTTTTCTAATAAATTCTTCATTTTTGTGATCATCTGTGGCCATAGATCCTTCTGTAGTGATCTGTCTAAGTGCAGTTCATGTTCTAAATTTTTATTGTTTTCTGTTTGTCTACTTTTTTGTATTGTGTTGTAATTCTTGGCATGTTTTATCTTGTCTCTATTTATTCTGGCATTAGAAGCTATCTCGTAGAGCTTGAACAGCTGCTCTATCTTCTTCCAGTCTGATAGGAACCCATTCTTATTGATAGATCATTGGCATAGGCCACTAGTTTGAAGTTTTATTTTCCAATTAGTATGCCCTAAATGGTTGTTTCTATAAGTCTTAAAAGGGATTCAAAAGCCAACACATATAATATGAATAATAGCAGATCCCCTTGTTTTATTCCTTTTCCAACTTTAAAAATAGTTCTGAAAATTCTTTGTCCTTAATTATGTGTGCCTTCTGATTCTTAAATAAGTTTAGAATAATATCCACTTCAAACCCCATTTTTCTCAAGACTAGTTCTACAAATGGTTCACAAATAGCATCCAATGTTTTTGGTTGGATTATACTTGCCCCTCAGGGTAGTAATGATGTCCATAGCTGTGTTTGTGATTAATTTGTTTTTAATAAAGCCTTGCTGGTGGTTTGGTATTAGTTGCTTACATTAGGGTTGGTAAAGTCTTTTGGTCCCAGACTTTAGGAATTCCCTTACTATAATCCAATTCAACAAAAATTTATCTGGACAAATGGTACGACTAGAACAAGAATCGACCAAATTTAGACATCTAGTTCTCTAAAATTAGGAGTAGGAGGAAGTGATATTGAAGATATGGATCTTGTAACAGGTAGTAACCACAACCTGGTATGAGCAGAAATTTATACTTTAGAGATATTAAAATTTATCCAAAGAGTGGAACTTTTCTAAAAGAAAAATATTCCTCTACAAGGAAGCTACAGAAAAAGTATGGGAGGAGTACATGTCAATGTTAGAGAAAATTTTAGTGGATAGAACAAAAACAAGCAACAAAGCCAAGGTATAGGAAGGTAAAGATATAGAAGGGACAAATATAGAGGAAACAATAAACGAGAAGTGAGAAGTGACTGTCCTAAAGTAGCGTTCAGGTATATTTCTTCGAAAATAATCAAACACAGACCAGAAGAAGTTACCAAGCATACTGATTGATCCCTTCTGTTCTGGGACATAAAGAATCTTAGGAGATTAACGAGACAGGCAAGGAAGAAATTAGACCAGAATTTAAATGAAAATTGACAATTTTTTGATAAATGTACAGATACAAGATATTAATGGGAGACATGATATAGTAGTATCACAGATAAAAAGAGAGTGGACTAAAGAGTGGATCGAACAAACCAAAGGATGGATGAAGAAAGAGGAAAGAAGAAGAATAGAAAAGAACATTGTAGAGAACATAGAAAGAAGGTATAATATGATTGGAAAGAGTAAGAAAATAATATTGAATAGTATATTGGAGAGGCTATGGAGAAAGATAATAATAGATAAGGTAGTAAAAAAAGAAAACATCCCAAATACACATGGATCACTAGTAACAGAACCAGAGCAAGTCAAGAAAGAAACAGATAAATTTTTTAAGAAGCAATTTAGAAAACAGCTACATCTGTTTGTACAACTATTAGAAGACTGGAAGAGTGAATACTCGCTTAAGGAGTGGATTAATGAAGAGTAGTACAAAGAGATAATAACACTATTTCAAGAAGCAGAATAGGAGAAGAACCTTAGATTTGCAAAAAAAGACACTGCTCCAGGGATGTCAGGGATAAGTTATACTATGATACAAAAAGCAGAACTTAAAGCAACAAAAAAATTCTTGAAGTTGGTAAACATGGTGCTGAAATATAGTATCTTCTCAAAAGGATAGAAAGTGGGTCAAATCTTCTCAATTTCCAAGATGTCAGAGTAGAATTTTTTCTTAGCAAGCTCAAAACCAATAATGTTACTAAAAACATTTCAAAAAAGTTTAGTAACCCGTGGGTCGATAGCGTAGTGGTTGCGCTCCCGGAGCGCTAAGTCGTTCTAGTTGCAAGGTCGCCGGTTCAATCCCCACCAGGAACATAATTCTATATAAGATCATGAGACGGACGGTTTGGACTAGGATGCAAGGACCACAATTGGTGACACAGCCATATAGCGTGTGTGATTTCTCGATTTGGATACTTCCGGTGAAACTCCGGTTGAATTTGGATACTTCTAGTGGAATTCCGGTTGAAGGCAAAGTTCCGGTGAAACCCTCCAGTTAAATAAGGTCAGCTGGTTGTAAAACCGGTTGTAAACATCTATGAAGTACGTCATACAACCTTAATAAAGAAAAGAGCTTTAGGATCTGAATCTAGGAAGACCTGCCTTAATCCGAAGCAGAAGGATGACCGAAACAAGGGACTGAAGTCTGTCTTAATAAGCCAGACGGAAAGCAGAGTAGTCCTGTACCTCCTCCAGGACAAAAATTTCTGAAAGGACTAAATGGGTTTGGAAGTTGAAATGCCGGATAGATATGGTAAGAATAGGAAAAGGTCCAGTGGACCTGAGTACGGATTAGGGATGTATGGACGATTCTTAGATAGTTCAGTTAAATTAGGAAAATAGATTATCGAACATGTAATAATAAAAATTGATCTTAATAAATAAGTGCCAAACTGCGCCTCTAGCATAGTGAACTAGAGTTAAAAAAAAAAAAAAAAA